>JBBBDQ010001157.1:2677500-2912500 GCA_037127315.1 Ascarosepion bandense
TGACATGCTGAAAACATCTTTAGATCTTAGTTGACATCCGCTCTTACGCTTGCTGAACTGATTATATGTTAGGTATATGTATGCTTATGTATGAATATGTGTGTGTATTCGCCGAACTGATGTAATGATGTATTTTTTCTTAAATTTTCTCTTTTAAGGGAGCGGCCTTGTTTTTATTCGTTTTTTTTAGGTCTTTGAATTTCATTCGTGTAAAATCTTTTGTACAATAAAGACGGAAGCTGATGATGGTTCGCCTGAAATAGGCCTATACTTCCGATTTACCATGAAATAACGTGTCTGCGTTAATTTTTCTTATATATATATATATATATATATATATATATGTAAAATTGTGATGAAGTTTAGTGTCAAGATTGCTGATTTGTCCAGTGATTTACTGTTAGAAAGATATCTTTGTCTAAAAGGCTTTTATCATGAAGTCCTCAATCTCGAGATAGAGATAGAGCGTTGGAAGTTTGTCACTTAACTGAGTAGAGTTATTTTGACTTCAAAGTTTCGTGAAAGCATGAGTGTGATGTCTTCACTGTTCGGGGATTTTGTTTTATCTTCTTCCTCATTTTCTTATTACTCATAAAACAAGCTTTTAAAAGTTTTACAACTTCAACAAAGTTTTTTTTAATAAAATTGGTGACATTATTTTGATTATATGTGATATGCTGATCTTATTTGTGAATTGCACTAAATTCTAACAAATGACAAGTCAACCTACGAGTGAGTGTAGTGCTTGTGCGGTCAACGTAAAATTTTGTTTAAAATAATTCTTACTACCTAAATACATACATACATACATACATACATGTGTGTGTGTGTGTGTGTGTGTGTGTGTGTGTGTGTTGTAAATTTCGTAAATGAGAGGAAAAGGTGGGAAGGTGACCATGGTGAAAAATAACAGGAAAATGAGTATTGCTCTCTTAAAATTCTGCTGAGCAACAAAATAATGTTTCTCCAAAATTAAATTTAAACTTTAACCTTAACAGGTTTTTAGCAACGAATGCCTGGTGCAGGGAACTAGTGCGAACTGCAAGAGTTTTAAGTGTCATGTCATAACAACTGGAGGGGGATGGAGTCAACATGGAGTAGAGAAATAGAAAAGAGAGATTGAAGAGAAGAGGAGAAAGGAAAGGGAGAGAGGGACAAGAAGAAACAAACACATGCAAGAGGGTGACAGAAAGAAAGAATGAAGAGAAAAATTAACAAAATGAAGAGAGTGAGAGAGAGTGAGAGAGAGAGAGAGAGAGAGGGGAGAGATAGGCAAAGGGAAGGAGAATGAAGGAGTAGTTAAACAGAATAATTGAATGAAAGAGAGGGGAGGAGAAAAAATTTAGATACACAGCAAGATCGAATCAGAAAAAGTTGTTTAAGAGGAGAAGAAGAAATAAGTAAAGGGAGGGAAAGAGGAGGAGAATTATAAGTTTTAGAGAATAACGATTAGAGGGAAGGAGAACGTGAAACAGAGAGAGAGAGAGAGAGAGAGAGAGAATGGGGATTGAAGAGAAGCAGACGAAATATAAAGAGATGGAAGAGGGATAAAAAGAAGGAGTTTGAAAAGAAGAAAAAAGAAAGGGAAGGAAAGAAAAAGAGAGAGAATGCGATGCGAGAAAACGAGAGAGAGAGAGAGAGAGAGAGAGAGAGAGAGAGAGAAAGAAAAGAGCTAGAAATATGAGCTGAGAATGAATGCGAAAAAGAAAAAAGACTTTTGCCATATATGCAGATGTGTGTCTGTGGTTTATGTATATATATTTTCTAAATATATGGCTGGTAATATTTTTTAATGTATTGCAGTTAATATATCATTTTTTGAAAATGATTTTCTGGTAAATATTTTTTACATATCTTGCTGGTAATATCTATCTATCTATCTATCTATCTATCTATCTATCTATCTATCTAGTGTATCGAGGCAGCAAATAATTTTCTAAACATATACTGTTAAATATAAGAGACAAATATATAATATTAAATATAATAGATATTCATTGTCTCTTATATTTAATACTATATATATATATATATAACGTAGAATACTTTGTATATAAGTCAGGTAAATTCCGATAAAGACGAACTCAAAATAACTCAATGTTAAATGAGAGAGAGAGAGAGAGAGAGAGAGAGAGAGAGAGAGAGAGAGAGAGAATTCTTATATTGATGTTACTAGAGTCCTACTGTTTGCTGGTCTGAGTGACCGTATACTTTTTGGGTCGGAATCCATAGATGTAGTGAATTCAAATTCTGGGGTAAACAATGAAAAACAGAAGGGTGACACTCCTTTTTCTTTCACTTCATGTCGTGTCTCTTTAGAACTTTGGCTACCCACAACTTTCTAACACTTTTAGTAAGTTTTTTTTCAAAATCCCTACCACTGGTCTGTTTACACAAGCTCGTTAGGAAAGTTACTTGTTGTTTCCCTCTGTCCTTCAATATGTCCTGCGAATTTCAAATTCTTCAAGCCCTCTTTCCTCATAATGCACCGTAGAAATTTCTGTTGATTTTTTCTAATTCTAAGTATAAGCATTTCTTTTGTTTCTATTTTGTTGTGGCTCACATGTTCACTTCATGGTATTCTCAGCATCCTTCTGTAGAACCACATTTCTATTGTCTCATGTTTTTCTTCATCTGTGAGGAGATTTCTCAGCATTTGCTGTCAGACAGAAAGATTGACCTAACATAGCAATTTCAGTACGCCTTCAGAGTTTGGTGTCGCCTTTGCTGTCTCCGGTGAAAAGACTTCCTAGGTATTTAAATTCTTGTACTTGCTTGATTTTGGTATCTTCAATTCGGACTTAGCATGTTGGGCTGTTTCTACTTAGTAGTAATTAAAGATCTTCGAGACAACCATTACTCTGAGTCGAGGCACCCAATTATTCATAAAGCCGGGCTTACTCGGGTACAAAGACATTAGTGTGAGGAACAGTAAGGATAAAAGTACCTATGTGACTAAAGTGACTACGTAGTAATAATGAGTGTGTATTGAGACTTAAGTTCACCTTGGAACTCAAGTGGAATTCATGTATATGATTAAATGCTAAAGAGACTGAAAAAATGGCCAGTTCCTTCTACAATACCAGAAGACATTCGACTCCTTTTGCGATGAATTATTTCTACAGAGGCCGTACCAAAAATTAGGTATCGCCACTTTTTCGCCAAAGAAGAGCATAGAATGTTGAAAAAAAGCCCAACTCGATGAAAAAGTTTTACCGTCAAAATATTTTTGTTATTTTTAAAAGAAAAGACTAAATTAATTTTTTGATTATTTTATTAATTATTTTTAATCCTTTCTAGCACGTTTAGAATTTTATTTTATATTAGTGAAAAACAAGATTCCTTGAAGAATACAAATCATCAATTTTATATGAACTCAATTCCTTGCGTAAATCCTAGATTGGAAATCATGAGTTATGTCTCTCTACACTCCAGTGATTGTAATAAAGGTTTCGGTTCGAAATTTCTAGCATATGAAGAAGGCCGGAGCGTACAACGGCTGAAACGTCGTACAAATGGCAACAAAGATGAGGACAATAATCCGAATAATGTAAATACTGGGACTTTTTGTGCAAATTTCTATTTAGAAGCGGGGATCGTTTGGGAACACTAAATTTTACATAACCCACAAAGTGTTGATAAGCCATAAAAAATAACTCAGTTAAACACTGTACTAAGTTCCTTCTGGACATAGACGGTCATAGCCGCTATAGATTCTTTATCGTTATTATATATGGATTGCCATAACTTGTTGAGGAAAATAGTGGAATGATTTACTTTGTCACGTATTTTTTTTAAATTTAGAGTGGTCCTTTTCTTAGATTGGCTACTAGTTAAATCTAGAAATTAAAGTCTGTCTCTTAATTACTGTTGTTTCCTATTAGAAATTATGTGTCAATACACTTTTCAGCCAATAAGCAACAGGAAAACCGGAAAAAGAATGAGAGAATCAACTTTATGAATTAAGCTCACACCCGGGAACGCATTTAGCCCCTACGGACCCGAAAGCATCGATAATTAATATCACATTTTCTCTGATTCTTTTTGTCCTTCTTATCATATATATATATATATATATATATATATATATATATATATATATATAAATCGTTTCACCCCAAGCAAAGCGGTACCGCCACTGATGCGCAGGGGGCTACATAACAGTAAAAATTTAGGCAGGAGGAGAGTGAAGAGAAAGACGAACCAGTTACGGTGGGGTGTCAGAAAAAAGGGCAAGAGAAGGATGTGAACACAGGTGTGAAGACAGTTGCAAAGGTAGAGAGAATGGAAAAGAACAAGATACACGGGGTGATGTAGAAAAGACTGGACTCAAGTGGATAAGAGATGGGCATTGAGGTTGTAGCCGTCAGGGAAGCAAGTATATGGAAGGGAGTTCCGCAGTCGTGAATTGCGAGAAAAGAAGCTGATGGAGTAGAATTGTCGGCTACATTTGGCTAATCTAACTGTAAATGAGTGGGACTTTGTTGCCAGTCTGGTTGCACAAGTAAATACTTGTGGCAGGTGAACCAGTGACTTAAGTTCGTCGGAGCAGAAGCCATGAAACTATTTGTAGAATAGACAGAGGGAAGCCGCATCCCACCGGCGAGAAAGTGGCTGGAGTCGAGCCGCTATCACATTACAGATTCTTCTTTGGAGCCTGTGGAGAACACTGAGATGAACAGCAGGGGCGCCTGATCATATATGACAGCAGTATTCTATGCACGGACGGATGGTTGATTTGTATATGTGCAAGATGGATTTAGTCGTAAAAAAGCTACTAGCCCGACACATTAACCCAAAATAATGTATTGTCTATATGCAATTAAATATTTACAGTTAAATCACGATGAAACATGGGTTCTAATTTGATCACCGAAGTTGAGCTCGGTTAGTACTTAAATGAGGAACCGCTTGGAAGCACCGAGTAATGTAAGTGAAAACCGGGTACAAAACCGGTTGGTTACCCCGTAAAAAATTAATTTGCTATTGCAACCGCAGTAAAAACGTCTAGTATGGTTTAGAGCTGTGGCCGCCATACTTTTCAGTGAAGTCTACGGGACTTAAGGGGTAGAGGAGGAGAATACGTAGCGCAACTTAAGAGCTTCAAATGCGACTTTCAGCTGAAGTGAGAATGGTGATCAATGGAAGTCAAAACTCCATAATACCTAGAAAGAATTTTCCTTTTATTTTAAAAAAAAATCTCTATTAATTATTAGAGAGAACTCTTCCTGCCTTCCACCAGCGTGGATAATGCTAGCCTCCAGGAAAGTTACTCATTGCGCAGTCTCAGGCTAACATTCTCGGCTGATATGAAATGGAAAAACTACTTTGACTCCATGTTAGACAATTTTTCTCTCAAGAATCTGTCTTACCTCAATATTTAATCCGTCTTTTTTCATTTTCTATTAAAACTTCCTCTTCATATTCTAATTCTATTCTCAACCGTAGTCAACAGAACAATATGTCTGTGATTCAAGATTTGTCTACTTGTGTATAATTAAAATAAAATTGACAACGTACTGACGTTCGCATAAGTAAGAAATAAAGCTATCAGTTAATTAAGTACCTTACGTGATACACACTTGGGCGATCATGTTTCAAAAGTGACATGACTGACTGGGCAGAAGGTTATGCCGCAAAAGGCTGCCGTTATTTTCTGCGGTAGGCTGGTTGCCAGTCAAGGCTATAGAACCCAATCTGTCCTGTTAATTTAACCTATAACTGGAGGGAAGAGACGAATTAATACATTTCCCAAGGGTATTAGCGCGTAAGTGAATGCAAGGAATTCAACTGGGATTCGAACTCGGCTCCCCGATTTCTTGTTCCTAGCCGATATCCACTGCACCACAACGCACATCCAGTGCTATACGTCTACCATTCATCCATGCTTAGAATAGTGCTGCTACTGATGGTCTTGTGATCGGGCTATTTATTTAGAAATCCTTTATGAAATCCAGAGAAGAATCAGCAATGTTATTGGTTCTGATCTGGCGTATCGGCTGCAGTCACTTTCCCACCATCATAAAGTTACCCCCATGCCTTTTCGATAAATACTTTCATGGTAATTGTTTGGATTAGCTCGTCGCTATGATAGCTAAACTTTAAGAATTGTGCATTGTGGTCCAGTGGATATCGACTCGGAACAAGAAATCGGTGAGCCGATTTCGAATTCCAGTTGAATTCGTTGCAATCATATACGCGCAAATACCCATGGGAAAGGTATTAATCCGTCTCTTCCCTCCAGCTATGGGTGAAATAACAGGACAGATTGGGTTCTATAACCTTGGTTGGCAAACAGTCTACCGCAGAAAGCAATGGCAACCTACTGCGGGATAATCTTCTGCCCAGTCAGTCATGTATCTTTCGAGACATGATCGCCCAAAGCGTGTATCACGTATGGCTCTTAACTGACTGACTGAATATAATAGTTGGAATCATGATTAAGGCCTACATTGGTCATAAAGTGGGGGATCAGTTTATTACTTCATAACAATAGGAAACCGATCCCCCACTAATTACTACATAATAATATAATAGATTTCTTTTCTCTTTACCTATGAGTCAAATAACAGGACAGATTGAGTTCTATAACCTTGCTTGGCAAACAGTCTACCGCAGAAAGCAATGGCAACCTACTGCGGGATAATCTTCTGCCCAGTCAGTCATGTATCTTTCGAGACATGATCGCCCAAGCGTGTATCACGTATGGCACTTAACTGACTGACTAGAATGGCAGCAAGTTCTCAGCAATTTAGAGACGAGTTGATTAAATGTAACCGTAACTTCTAGGCTAACAGTTTCTTTTCACGCACTTCTCGCTTGTGGAACATTTTTCCGGTTCCGTGAGTTCCACACAATTTTAATCTTCAAGAAATTTAAATGCAATGTCAATGGCTAACTATTTTCTTTCTGATTACTCATTAGTAATATTTCTGTTTTCTAGTTCTTACACACTCAGCAAACCTCTTGTGTCTTACTGGCTTTACTGCCTTGCATTGAGGGGAATTCGATTAAAAATGCTATATCATTTTGTAATAGAATCGATCATAGCTGTCCACATATTTTTTAAATATATTTTCTCTGAATTACCATACTGTTGTAGTAGGAGCCACTTACTTTATTTTAATGAAGGGACTGATCCATTCATGATAAGTAGTCCTGGATAATTGTCTAGAGAAGGATGGAAGATAATACTATTGCAGTGGCTTGTCTAGCTGAGCACTGAATACTAATATCATGACTAACTCTGTCGAGCTAAATGTTGTGTTTTGCCAGACAAGAGATCATAACATATACTTACTTGGAAAAGGTAGTGGAATAAATACCCGTTACCTTCTCTACTGTTTTGAATTCGAATTAATCTTTCTCCTAGACTGGCTGACACTCAAGGATAAAGGCTCCAGTCTACTCTGCTTATTCAACCTATAGCTGGAAGTAGAAGTACTGGATTCATTTCTTTCCCCATGGCATTAGTGCGAAAGTGAATGCTGTAGACGAGAACAGTACTTGAACACTGATTTCTGTTTCCATGCCGGGAACTGCTACGCTTAAAATTAGGTACCTCCACTCATTTTCGATACTTATAAGTTATCTTCAATCATTAAAATTAACTTTAATTGAAAGCCAAGCTATTAAATTTAATAATTCTAGTAAGCAAAACATACTGATGTATTTTTAACCGAAATTATATTGAATGAAATTTAAAATTTTGAAATTTTACAGTTTTTTAAAAATATACCGCCATTTTTGATTGACACATTACGTAAACAGTAGCCAAATTTCTGTTTTAAAAATCATGCAAAAATAAAATATACCTTTCTGACACGTTATTTAAGTCAATTTTTTAAATTTAAACTTACCTTTATCTGTTTTCAATCAATTAATAATTGCTTACTGCCAGAAATTTACAATAAAAAATTTAATTACGGTAGCCCTGTTTTATGTCAGTCGAGGCGATGACAAATTTTACGACTACCGGGTGTTGTCAAGAACGCAATGCATGGCGGCCAATCGTGACAAAATTCCCATACCTTTTTTTTAATTATCATAAATTAGTTAATGCACCTAAAGTCACAATTAACTAAAAAATTGAGGAATTGAAAAAAAATAATAACTTTAAATGTTGAAGGAATTACTTACAAAACAGGCTGTTAAACTTTAGAAACGTAGAGAATAAAATATCGTAAGAATGAAAATGCGTTCTTCTATGGTTTTCTATGTAAGGGGGAATAACCCAGAACGCTTGTTAATATATAAAATCAATTTGACCCATATGAAACATCGTACTTTATAAATTTGAACATCGTACTTTATAAATTTGAACATATTTACACAAATATTTTTTTTATATATACGGGTTGAAGAATTTTTATTAATTTTTTTTAATAGGCAGTATAATCATCAATTCTTAACTAATAAAAAAATCATACAGTTCTTTAAAAGATTTTAACAATATTTTTAAAACTTTATGAATTATTATAATAAAAAAAATGAAAACAATTCTTTTAAAATTTTATTAGTAATCGAATATTTTTTCCTTCAGACTATAATGTTCTTAATTTTTGTTATTTATTCCAGCAATTCAAATTAAATTATGTCAAAGTTTTATTGCATTTTTTATATTTCTCTTTAGAGCAGATTTTCGAATAGTGCCGGATAATTTTAAATAAAAAAAATAGATGATTTATATTTCCCGATGAGTTCTGCGTTTACCTAATAAAAAAATAATTTACAGAAATTAAAATTTATTAAAATTTCATGAATTTATGTGGAGGCGGAGGATAACAGAATTAAAAATAATTTTTTCCTTCAATATTTTTAAAACATGATAATTTCAAAAATAATTTCATTCATTTGTGAATGAGTACTGAAAGTTTCATTAAAATCCGACAATTATTTGATTTTTGCGAGAATTTCCAAATTAATGTGCTTGTCACCAAAAAAGTGAGTTATGTAAAAAAAAAGTTTTACGTAAACAATCATAAGATTTTCTCAGATTTTCTGCAACGCTAACTCAAATCAAAACAAAATTTTCTACCAAAATTTCGAACATGTTAAAAGGGATTAAAACATTTTATAAAATAAATAAAATTTACTTTGATCTTTCCTCTTCATAATATTATAAACATTTTGATAGAAAAAGTTCGTTTTATTAAGTTTTGAACATTTTTAAATCATACTGTGCTGGATTTTTTTGTAATGTAATGGAGGTACCTACTTAAAATTAAAGCGTTATCACATGACGCGTGACAGTTACGTCAATAATAATTAATAATGATTCATGAAAGAACGAAATTTGAATGCTATTGCTTCTAACAGTCTCTCTGTACCTATCTTAGTGCTGTATCCCTTCATGACTTGAGGGATCCACAACTTCCTGCCCTTTCTTGCTCTTTGTTATTCTGAATCATTTTGGACCCCTTTTTGCTTTCATGGTTTTTTGTTCTACAATTCTAAACTAGTCAAGTACGTTTGTCGACACTATAAATTTCAATGCGCCCTGTGAGTTATTATATTCTCCAAGCCTTCTTTCCTCAGTCTTTTTGTACTTATTAAAACTTCCTCCTCCTTATTCTAATTCTATTCTAAACAGTCGTCAACAGAACAATATCTTCAAGTTTTGTTTTTAATCTGTGACGAATTGTGTATAATTTAAAGAATGTTGGCAACGTTTGCATAAAGTGAAATAGAAATATATGGTTGAATTTGAAGCTTTTCTGCGTGTTTTTTTTATCTTGTAATCGGTAAAGTGCTGTCATGGAAAGCCATCTTCAGAGGATAGGAGGTACATAATCAAACCATGCTAGAGGCTTATTACGAATATCCGTTTTGGGCTACGTATGAACGATCGTAGAATAACGATTTGCAATTAGAGATAAAAAGAAAGAATTGCTGATAAAAAATTAATAATTAGCAGATATTACATTTTATATTGACCTGATTTAAAATTGTTATAAGAGAATATAAGCAATCGAAAAATTTATACATTATTTTCTTCATGCCTCAAGAAACTTGTTACATAGTTTCCCTAAATAAATGGAAATGACATATCAATTGTGTGTGTATATATATATATATATATATATATATATATATATATATATATATATATATATATATATTACGGAAATTTCAGGAGATTTACGAAATGGATTAACCACCGACATATTTTAATTTATTTGTTTCAACATTATTTTTGAGAGATAATTGTATTTGAGTTGATACAGTGTATAATGTATATATCTCTACTGTCCTGAATATTTTTGAGAAATTCGGCTGAGAAATATGTTATTCAGTAGGATTCAAACCTACGAACCCTAACAGCACAGGAGAAGCCTTTAATTGACCTATATATATATATATATATATATATATATATATATATATATATATATACTATGTAAAAATGTAAATTTCGGAATTTTTTGACATACTTTATATATTTGGCTCTGTAAATAGATAATACTATTATTTAAATTGAGCTCTCCACCTTGATTAATTTTTAATATTAATAAAATTAATATTAATAGGATCTAGTTTTGGGGATTTTACCTATTTGCTCACCCCTTTGGATTTAAAAAAATATATATATATAATAAACATTTAGTTTTAAGATATACTATGTTTAAGGGCTAAAGTGCTTAATATCAAGTATAGAGCGTCTGTAAATATAAAATTGGACATTGAATTCAACACATAGAGGTGACAATCTGTTTCATGCTAAACGCAAGTATGAGGCAGAATGTCGCCAGTAGGTGTTGATTTCAATGTCCAGTTTTACAAGGTAACCGAAAAAGTTATGTCCGTTTTTAAAGGAAAAAAGAAAACGCTTCACAGTATGTGTAACTTATATTTAGTCTTCGAAGTAATCGCTATCGGCATCTAGTACCTTCTGCTAACGTGTATCCAGCTGTTCAATGCCCTTGCGGTAGAGCTCTGGAGTTTTGACTCAAAGAAGTTCGTGAGGGCTTTGTGCAAGTCTGCTTCATTGGTGAAGGATTTCTTACGAAGATGATTATCCAGGGAGTGGAAGAGGTGGGAATCGGATGGTGCAAGTTCAGGTGAATAAGGTGGATAAGTCTCCCACCCAAGTTGCTGTATGGAATCCCGGACCACTCACGCGACATGAGGCCTGGCGTTGTCATGGAGGAAAAGCACACCTTTGCGATTCATCAGTGCTGGCTCCTTCTGGCGCAATGCCTGTTGCACACGTTTCAACTGCTGCGAGTATAGGTCTCCAGTGACCGTTTGGCCCATTGGTAGCAGTTCATAACCACTTGACGACCTGTCCACCAGACACAAAGCATAATCATGCGTGGGTGCATAGGCGGTCTTGCGTGTGAGGGACAGCATCCTGAGGAGACAAACAATGTCTGGAACGCTTGGGAGTTTCGTACAGAACCCACTTTTCATCACTGGTAAGCACTCGATTGAATAAAAATGCGGTATGGTGGCGAGAAAGCAGCGATACGCAGGCTGCCACTCGTTGTCCCTTGTGGACCTCCAGCAGCGTTTGCGGAACCCACTTGCTCATATAGACTTTAAATATTCAAATTTTCGATAGTATTGTAACTACAGCTTTATATATATATATATATATATATATATATATATATATACACTATAGTCATCCGCAGACAGATCTGTTTCGCTGTATTACAGCTCATCAGTACGGTTTAGACTCCGTTCGCTTCCTAACCCAGGATTGAAACCCGACCAAATCGGCGTCAGTCGGCGATTCTACCCCTAGGCCACGAGCATCCAGCAGAAGAAGGCAGGCATATTAGCGCGTATAAACACGCCCAATAGCTAGAGTGCTCCAATTCATTATCGAATTAGCGATATATATATATATATATATATATATATATATATATATATATATATATATATATAATTTAGTTATTTTGCACTTTGATTAATGACTGTAGACAAGGAATATTTTGTTAGATTTTAGTAGACATTTCTCGTTTACGTCCAACAACTATCCCTTTCGAATATAATTTTTAGCATTATCAAAACATGGAAAACCTATAGCTATTGTTTTTATTTAATTATAAGTTGTTTTGAAGTCCGTGTTGGCCAAAGGAGAGAAGGTTAAACGGTCGGTAATTTCGGACTAGGATACCGCAATGGCCGCAGTGAGAAATTGGTCCAATTTTTCACATCGAATGACCAGATAATAACCCACACCTCGTTCCAAGAGCACCCAAGACGACTATGGACATGGAGGAGTCTAAGAGGAGAAATTAAGAACCAAATTAATTATATTACTATCGATAAGAGATTCAGGAACGCAATCTATCACTGCAAGGCCTGCTCAAGTGCTGACTGTGGAAGTAACTATCTGCCAGTTATATGCAAACTAATGATAAAACTACGGAGATTAAATAAATCTAACGCATAATCAAGAACCTACATTGGCAGCAAACCGCTTGCGTACGGATAGGAAATGAAATCAGCAGGTATACAAAAACAGAATGAGGCGTGAGACAAGGTTGTGCTTTCTTACCGGATTTATTCAAGTTATACAGCGAAACAATTATGAGAGAAATAAAATCCTTGCCAGAATTCTTCATTAATGGCCACAATTTCAACAATATAAGATACGCTAATGATACGGTGCTGATAGCATACACGGAAAAGAAAATTCAGGATTTCCTACAAAAGATAGCAAGAGAAAGCGAGAAGAAAGGATTGAGCCTAAATTTCAAGAAAACTGAATGTATGGTCATCAGCAAAAAGAATAAAACTAAAATGCCAACTACAGGTTTGAGAAACTAAAATAAAACAAGTAAAGAGATTTAAATACATGGGAAATGTTTTGACAGAGGATGGAAAGTGTGCCATTGAGACCCAAAGACGCATTGGCATGGCCAAGGACGCATTTCAAAAACTAACCAGTGTACTGAGAAACAGGAAAATGCCTTTGGAAAAGCGTGCTGGACTGCTACGTGATGTCTGTCTTTTTGTATGGAAGTGACTGTCTTTTCAAAGATGAAGGAGAGGCACGAGATGGCAGAAATGTAGTTCTACAGAAGAATGCTGCAGGTTCTATAGACTGAACACGTAAGCAACGATGAAGTGTTGGAAAGGATGCAAACGAGAAGAAAACTCATACTTAGTATCAGGAAGAGTCAACTGAGGTTCCTGGGAGACGTAATGAGAAAGGAGGGTCAGGACGGATAGAAGGAAAGAGAGACAGGAGAAAGCAGCGTGAGACACATTTGATAGGCTTGAGTATATGGTTGGCGGAGCGGGGCTTTTTGAGAGATACTAAGTGGAAATATATTTGAGCAATAAGAGACAGGGCCAAGTGGAAGTTCATAATCACCTACGTCCTGAAGGAACACGGCATATGAAACAGAAGATTATGAAATTTGTACATAATGAAGATATTTATACAAACTAACTGGTGTTCGAATCGAAACTCTCTTCAGCTTTAAATTCATAGATTATACTTTGAGATTATTGATTTGTTTCTTAGTTCCAAAGAGAATGATTTCTGAAAAATTACAAAATTCTAAAAAAGATTAAATTCAATAGAAATAGTTCACACTATATAATTTCCACTTTTGAGAAAATTCTTATTTTTTAGAAAATTATTTTTAAAGATATAAAACTTTTTCGAGATTTGATTAAGAATTTTCAGAAAATAGTCATTTTTTAATCTATATAAGAATCTCTTCCTTTCTTTACTTTTAATTACTCTCTCTTCTTTCTTTCTTTCTTTCTTTCTTTATTTATTTATTTATTTCTTTTTATCTTTTTCTTTCTTTATTTCTTTCTACCTTTTTACTTATTTCTTTTATTCTTCCTTTCTTTCATTCTGCATCGCCCATTTTATTTATTTTCTTTTTTTGTTCTTTTCTTTACTTTTCTTCTTTCTGCTTTACACTTTTATTTCTTTTTCGTTACTTTCTTTTTTAATATTCCTGTATTTATACTACTTTCATTATTAACGCTTCCTCTTTTCTTTCTTTCTTTCTTTCTTTCTTTCTTTCTTTCTTTCTTTCTTATACTTTTTTTCTTTTTTAACAAACGTACGGAACGGTATCACGTATATATGTTTTAAATATGTATTTTTCACGTATACCTCAAGTTCAAACCGACATTAAATAAACAAACCATGTCGGAGGAAAGTGATTTTGTGGATTAATTTATTTTGTAAGGTCAAATGTCGTACATTTTTGACTATCTGTTGATTTCATCAAACCAGTTAGGTATTTAAAAGAAAAATTGTCGAAGAGTGTCAAGATTGTTCAGCTGTCAACATAAACATTGGCCTTTTTGCGTCAGTGTTACCATCCACGCCTTCCCGCGTTTTTTCTCACGCTATGAAAATTAAACTAGAGCTAATTCAAACGTAATACAATGTGGAGCAAAAGTAATGAACCACTTATTTGAAGAAAATTTTATTTTTTTGACTAAGGGGCTTTGGGGACCTGTAGTCATTGACATCTTTAATGGAAGCTGTATCCATGTTAATACAGACATCACGATGCTATAAATAAGATATGTAAAAATGGACTTTTGCTATACTCAAGGTGAGCATTATCCACGATTAAGGTACCTTTTTTTATTGTAGTTTCACCCTAAACAAGGTGTGCAGGGGGGAACATGAGAGGAGAGCGAAAAAAAAAAAAAAGAAAAGAAAAAAGAACATGGTATATGGAGTGTCGGAGAAAGGATAAGAGAAAGATGGTAATCAAAGTGATAAAAAATGGCAACTGATGTTGCACTTCAAATTTTGGAGATTGTAGCTATCAGGGAAGCAAGTATACGGAAGTGAGTTCGACAGGCGGAAGGTGTTAAAAAATAAACTGGCAGAGTAGAAGTGGTGGTTACATTTGACCATTTTGACTGTAAAGAGGTGAGACCTAGTTGCTAATCTAGTAGCTTGCGTAAATTCATGTAAACAGGGTACCAGGGAGATAAGGTTATCAGAGCAGAAGCCGTGAAAATATTTGTAGAAAAGACGAGAAAGTGACTGAAGTAGAGCTGCCAAATCAGGATCGATCCTTTGGATTTTGTCGAGAACCTCTAGATGAATAGCAGGAGGAATATTCAATGCACGGACAAATGGTATACGTGCAAGATAGATTCTGACCAGGATAAACTTCCTGGCCCAACACAGTGACCCAACCTTTCTAGCAGTAGATGTAGCTTTTGATTCGATGTAGTTGTTACCCGTGAGGTCGTCTGAGAGAGTGAAGCTGAGGAGGCGCTGTGTATTGTTTTTGGGTGACTAGCGTGTACATACTGATGGAAGGTAGGAAAGTTCTCACATTAAATCCTCAAAAACAGATTGCATAAAGTCTGTGTCTTTCACTTTGTCTTTTTAGTGTAGTTGATTTTAAGTTTCAAGATGAGAAGAGCTAGTCTGTAAAAGTTGGAGAAAATTATTGAAATGCCACAAAGGATGAGTGAAAATCTTGTTGTTATATACTAAAAAGAGTACGTTATGTACTGCTGCTGCTGCTGCTGCTGCTCCTGTTGCTGCTCCTGCTGTTGCTCCTGCTGCTGGAAGAATAATTGTCTTGATGGATAAACGATAAACATTGAACAACGTATGTATAAAAATATTAACTTAAATTTTAATTCTCTTCGGCATCAGTTGTTTGTAGAATCACGCATATACGCACTTAGGAGGGAATCGTGCTCTTCTCTTCTATATCTGACTTCTCCTGCTTCCAAGCTCTGTTCTATTCTTGGTTCCGAAAATTCCACTTTTACATAAGCTGAAATTCCTCGAATTCCGCTTAATTGCGTCATCTATGGATAGGTATATCTATTTATCATTTTTGCAACATTATTGCCTTTAGGCCTAGCTGCCTTTGACGACAACACATTCCTGTCTGCCATTGTTTATATTTTCTGACATTGACGCAAACATATTTTTGTCTGTCATTATTTCCAACACCAAATCATATACCTGTGGGGTCATAGACAAACATGTATTCGTTGTTTAGACTCGAAATATGAAAATTAAAATAGAAAATTATAATTAATTTAAGAGAATAAGATTATTGCACGCCTAAATTATACTTACTTAGTTAGGACCCTAACATTTGCTACTAACCCTGGTGGTTCTATGCTTCTTAAAACCTCCAGTCTCCCGATCAATGCCTTGCTGCAGCATGTAGTTTATCGTCATACCCAGGACTATTGAAATTACGCAAAAGCGATCAAATAACGCTAATGAGATTATCAGTATCCACTTTAAATTAACAGCACATCGAGTATTGCGTGAAAGCAACATTAATATTGCAGCTTTAATTCATACAGTAAGAAAGAGAGTAAATAAAAATAATCTAAATAGAAACAGGATGTGCGTTGTGGTGCAGTGGATATATGCTCGGAACGAGAAATTAGGGAGCCGAGTTCGAATTCCAGTTGAATTCCTTACATTCACTTATACGCAAATACCATTGGGAAAAATATTAATCTGTCTCTACTCTCCAGTTATGGGTTAAATAACAGGACGGACTGGGTTCTATAGCCTTTTGTGGCAGGCACCCAGTCTACCGCAGAAAGTAATGATAACCTACTGCGAGATAATCTTCTGCCTAGTCAGTCATGTCTCTTTCGAGACATGATCGCCCAAGCGTGTATCACGTATGCCACTCAACTGACTGAAAGAGAATCCTATTAAAAAAGAAGTGTAAAAATCTTGGCAAAGTTATTATTTAGCATCGGCTAGAAAATCAGTAACATTGTGTCTGCCAATAACACCGGGAATATGTGGAGCAGGCCAAAATAAATAATGCGGAATCAGTGTCGGACTTTTCTTAAACATAGTTGAATTTACGTCGAAAAATTAGTTATGTTTCTGCTTTGTCATATCACCGAGTTACTGCATGCTTTATGCAATCAATTTCGATGTAATCCCACCAGATGCACAGAATGACTTTCTCAGGATGAAGACCTGCATTTGGAGTTGCTAAAGTTTGCTCATGTCGCTGAATCCATAATCTTTTTTTTGTTTTAAACAATTCATTTCTCATCACCAGTTACAATCAGTCATCTATTCGAAATTACCTCAAGAATACCAGGATCGACAAGCACCTGATGAAGTCTGGAGGGCGCAACGAGCGAAAATTTGTGATAATAACATTAAAAACGAGGACAATATTTCAAGTGTAATAATGATAAATCCTCATCCCGTAAATTCAGATAGAAATTATCTTAGCCTGGTTAATGGCTACAATGTTCAGTAAACCAACGTGAAGGGACAATGACACATTCCTGTATTTAAATGAGTATAATGTTCAGTTTAAAGAACAATAAAAAGCGCCTTTTTAAAATTTATTTTTAACTAGTTATTTTAAGAGATCGACCTCAACAATAACAATAATCATAAAAAATGAAATTATCTTTTACCATTGCGTATAAATCAAGACATGTCAGGTCCTGAGACAGTAACAGCATATCATTAAGTTTCTGCCAATTTTTTTATGAGATTTGGGTACATTTTTCTGCAGTGACGAAGTCATAGACGTATTAAAAGTTATTATAGCCAATGTTGAATCAAATATACTTGGAAAAAACAGACAGACAGATGGTTAGATATGGGCAGATTTAGATAGATACAAGAATACTGAGAGGTGAGCTGGTTAATTAAAAAGATATTGTTATATACTCACTGTAAGCCACTAGTTTCTACTGGTGAGAACACACAATGAATAATAATAATAATAATAATAATAATAATAATAACAATAATAATAATAATATGGCTTTAAAAAGGGACATTTCGAATGCATATATTCCCATTATATATGGAACTATATCAAAACAAAGAGAAATAAAGATTAAAGGGAAAAAACCCCAAAAATAATATTCACCGTAAAGTGTTGAATTGAATAATATTACAAACAAGAAACAAAACAAAAAAAAACTAACATGTTATTGCACGTCGATCTTCAGAGCTCAATCGTGGACAAAACATCAGGGTGTACCTGAGAAAAACAGTAATTAAGAGGTTGTTCCAGGTTCTTTAAATCCTCCCGAAAAGAGACCCTGCAGCCGGATGTAGTTTATCGTCATTCCCATGAATTACGATAAACTAAAATTCTTAAGAATTTACATTTATCAGAAAATTAAAAAAGGAAAAGCGAGAAATGTTTACGGGTACTGTTAATATTATTATTAGAAATGAAGTGGGGCGATTCTTGTGTTTTTAATATTAAGGATTAAATGAATCGAAAGGCAAATTTTGTTTGTTTGTTGTTCAGCCCTTTACTCTACAACTGAGGCAGATTTTCAATAAGAAATAAATACAAAAAAAACGAGGTTGAGTATCTAGGTACCGCCACTCAATTGTCAAAAAACCAAAAAAAAAAAACCAAAAAAAAAAACAAGCATAGCATGATGTTAAAAGGGCTCAAACTTAATAAAAACAAAGATTTATCATCAAAATGTTTATGCTAATATTAAGAGGAAAGACCAAGTTTTGTTGTCATTATTTTAAAAAACGTTTTTAATCCTTTCTAAGAGATTTCAATTAATTTTTTTTTAGTTTTGCGTCAGTGATTCACGCTATATTTATGTAATGTGACTATTAAGCAAAACGTAATATTTCGTTAGTCGTTTAGGGGCGTTGAAAGACATTAATTTAAAAATTCTTGCAAAAATCAATTAATTATCTGATTTTAATGAAACTTTCAAGACTTATTCACAAATGAATGAAATTATTTATGCAATTATTATTTTTAGAAAATCTTAGTAAAAATATATATTTTTAAAATCTGTCACCCCCACACTTCAATTAATTGCATAAAACTTCTAGAAATACATTATCTATACCAATTTTTTATTTATTAGTTAAATGCAAGACTCATTGGGGAATGTAAATTGTATAATTTCTTTTTTAATTACCGGACCATTTTTCCGAAAATCGGATCCGAATAATAAAATCAAGAATGCATTAAAACTACGCTATTTTAAAAGTAGATAACGTTTAATTGATTTTATAAATAATATAATTTTAGGATATCATATTCTGCAGAGGAAAAAAATCGATGAATAATTAATTTTTATAAGAATTGTTTTCATTTCTTCTTTGTTAATTAAAGTTTCAAACACCTCTTCAAATCGTCCAGTTACTCAGTGTCTTCGGTTATTAATTCATTAAAAATACACTTTATTTCCAAATCAAAAATTCATAAGCTTAATACAAATCATTTAGAATTAAGATTTTAAAAATTTTATAATTTTATAATTTTTATTTATTATGTTAAACTGCACTGTTTCTTTTACTATAAAAACTTATAAGACACTTATCATTAAAAGGTCGCATGTTTCAAGGGTTGTTCTTACGAAATGTTAAATTGGGTTATGTCAACTTTTGGTCACCATACTTCCAGATTGATTGATAGGTCCTGTCATCGCCTATTTGATAGGTCAGCAAGTCTGACCTTTGTATTTATGAATTTTTTTATTCTAAATTACATGCCACAAACAAGTTATATTTGTTTCAAATCAGATAATCTTAACTTTAAATTTGATAATTTTAAAAAATAACGAGTGATAGATATATATTTTATTTTTGCAAGATTTTTAAATGTGAGGATTAACTTTTGTTTACAAATATGTCAATCACTCAAAAAAAAATAGCCGAAAAATTTAAAATTTAAAAACGATCTCAACATTTTAGATTCCAATGAATATAACTTCTGTTTGAAACACACCCGAATATTTTGCTTAGTGGAAATAGTAAATTTAATCATTTAACTTTCAATTAAGCTAAAATTAAAGTTTCAAAGAAAAGTTTTATTTTAAAAAATTTAATTTAAAAGTTAGGTATCGAAAATGGAGTGGAGGTACTTAGACGGAGTGTAATCGAGAGAACCTGGCCGATTTACAACAAAAATACACCGAAGAAACCTACATTTACGCCAACATTCCAAAACGAATGATCACGCCAAAATTCTCGGGCTTGACGTCACTCATTACCCACCTACCGACTCTGCCCGTCTTTGCCATCGGTTTTCGCCTCCACGCTCCCCTTTGCCCGCAGTGATCACTCCAATCTGTCGTTCTGATGATAACCCTACACTTGACGGCATTACATTCTCAGAGCAAGAGACAGAAATACGTTATTTAGGAGGTCAAACAACAGCAAGAATATCAAAATGTAAAACATTCTCGTAGCAGATGTCGGCATTGCATTCTGGGTAGGTGATCGCCGACGATACTGTCACATAACAAATATAACTCGAAAGGGAAGTCTCGAAAAACTATTTAACAACCTTTTGCCCCCACTTTACTGCAATCGATGTTTTTTCTTGTGCTGACGTCAAACAAAAACGTCATTTTCCGGTATTTATTTTTTTTACAGACTGCCGTAAAGATTACGTCACATTTTACACTTCGGTACAGCGACAATGCAGAGTATTTATTTTACATACTTGCAAAATACGACATAAAATCTTTTCTTTGCGATACAGGTAGATGCCGAAACAATAACCAGATTCCTCGATTTATAATCGTATTCTACTTCTGCTGCTCAAATGCAGACGACAATTCTACTCCTGCAGCTTCTTCTCTCGCACTTTCCGCCTGTGGAACTCGCTTCCATATTCTTGCTTTCCTGACGGCTACAACCTCCAGGAATTTAAATGCAATGTCAATACTCATCTCTTAACCACTTGACTCTAGTTCTTTCTTCACCACCCCGTATATCCTTTCCTTTCTCTCCACCTTTGCAACTGTCATCACACCTGTATTCAAATCATTCTCTTGCTCCTTTCTAACTGGTTCGCTTTTCTCTTCACTCTCTTCTAATTAATCTTTTTATCTTATGTAGACCCCCCACTGCACATCAGTGGCGTTACCGCCTTGCTCGGGATGATACGATTAAAAAAATGTATTCGTAACTATAATTTTCTTACTGAAGTTGTGAAGGGCTATGTGAGAAATATGTCTGCCGTTAGAAGTTACTGAAATAGAAAGTCTCCTTTCTATGCAGAAAATTTGCACATTATTCAAGCTTTGATTATTTTCTTTAAAAACCGTGATGCTATGCTTGCAACATAATGTATTATTTTTCTAGAATTTTATCTTAACTTATTTATAAATGGAACTTTGTCTGTGTGTCTGTGTGTATGTGTGTCGGTTACCAATAGACTCCGAAACGGCTGAACCGATATTCTCGAAAATTTAAACAGTTGTACTATAAGCGTCTGCGAGTGTTCTTAGCTAGGTGTTGTGTCGAGGTCCCCCCGATAAATATCGAAAATCGATAATCGAAAAAATCGGTTAATAGAAGAAGTGGTCCAATTTTAATCAAATTTGATACATTCATAGACAAAGACACAAGAAACGATATTCAGAAGTTTCAAGGTTGCAGTTTCTTACAATAGTGCAGAAAATCGATAATATATATATATATATATATATATATATAAAAGGCAAGAGGTTTGTGTGTGTGCCTCTGTTTATCTGCCTGTATATCTGTAATTTTTTCAGCCCTTTTATTTTAGTTTTTACTTCGGGTTTGGCTCTAAGTAGGTATAATTGTAGTTCTTAGTCTCAGCCATGATACCATTTACTCAGAGGACTTATTTAACCTTCAAAATTCAGTTTTCGACGAAAAAAGCTTATTCGATATCGATACCAGAAAATCAAAATTTGACTTACATCCATTCATTTTTCTTTCAGTCTACGGTTTCGCTTTAACTGGAAACAACTATTGCTTTTTAGTCGTTCGTGCCAACGTCCAAAGAGTCTGACCTCCATGACCATGGATTAGTTTTAAAGCTTTCATTACACCCGAGCAACGCCGGGATATATTGCTAGTGTAAGATAAATAAAGATTGAGCCAATAATTAGGAGGTAATATTGTAGTGATCAGGGAAGCACCCTTGTGGGAGTCTGATGCATAAAACAGCGGTTTTCGGGTAGAAACTGTCGAAGTGAAACTTCCCAAGGATAGCTTTTTATTGTAGTTGCATGCTGCATATTTTACATGCGCCCCTGTATGTATTTATATACCAAGGTGAGTGTTAACAAAACCGTAGCCGAATGAAAAATAATTGACTTTATATAAATATCAATTTCTTTCAAAATTTCTTCACTTGTCAAAGGTCAAATGGTGTCTGGTAAAAAAAACAAAAACAAAAAAAACTGCTTAAAATATTCAGCGAATAATTATATCATAGGTCACTGACATTGGTTCAACAGCCTATGTACACGTAGGGGCATGTTTGTTGTATTTGATTGTTGAGCATTTCCCACGGTCGACACTTGAGGGTATCGTAACAATCAAAAAAAGAAAATACCAAGTTTTTCGAACGCTGATTTCAAAGCAGTCATATTTTCTACACTCATTACATTCGGACTTGTGTTGTAATTATATATATATATATATACATATATATATATATATATATATTTTAATCATATCACCCCGAGCCAGGCGGTAACGCCACATGTGCGCAGGGGTCTACGTAAGAGTGAAAAGATTGGAAAAGAGAAAGCCGGAAACCTCGTCCTAAACAGGGAACAAGGGATGAGCCTCTTCACCTGTTCAACAGACGTGGGTGGAGTGTGAACCGGGCGGTAGTTTAGTCTATCTAGGGCGATAGTTCAGTCTATCTAGGGCGATAGTTTAGTCTATCTAAAATATATATGTATATAATTTCTTTGAACATTATTTATAATGGATACTCGTAATGATTGTATTCTCTATTTTTATATTTAAATAGTATATATATATATATATATATATATATATATATATATATATATATATATACTAGCAGTATAGCCCGGCGTTGCTCGGGTGTAATGAAAGCTTTAAAACTAATCCATGGTTCTGGAGCTCAGACTTTTTGGACGTTGGCACGAAAGACTAAAACGTAAGATTTGTTTCCAGTTAAAGCGAAAAATAAGTCGCCCATGACCTGACCAGAAGCTTAAAGAATATTTGTGTGAAGTTTGGTGAGAATCGGATAAAAATTGTGGATTTGTATAAAGGACATACAGACAGAAAAACACACACACACACACACAAACATCTTGCCTTATATATATATATATATATTAATCGTTTCACCCCCGGGCAAGGCGTAAATGCCACTGATGTGCGGGGGGGGGGCTACATAACTGAAAGAAAATTAATTAGAGGAGGGAGAAGAGGATTATAAACCAATTAGAAAGAAGCAATAGGAAGATGAAAATGCAGGTGTAATGTCAGTTGCAAGAGGGAGAGAAAGGGAAGGATATATGGGGTTGTAGCCGTCAGGAAAGCAAGAATATGGGAGCGAGTTCCACAGGCGGAAAGTGTGTGAGAAGAAGCTGAAGGAGTAGAATTGTCGTCTGTATTTGGCTAACCTAACTGTGAATGGGTGGGACCCAGTTGCCATTCTGGTTGCACGAGTAAACACCTGTTGAGAAGGCACCAGTGACTTAAGTTCGTCTGAGCAGAAGCCATGAAAGTACTTATAGAACAGACAAAGGGATGCCACATTTCGTCGGTGGGGAAGTGGCTGTAGTCGAGCCGCCAAGTAAGCACCTATCACGTTACTAACTCTCCTTTGGAGCCTGTCGAGAACACTGAGGTGAGCGGCAGCTGCGCTTAACCATAAATGGCAGCAGAACTCCATGCAGGGTCGAATGGTGGACTTGTATATATGCAGGATGGATTCAGGCGGAAAGAACATCCTGGATCGACATAGTGACCCAACCTTCTTAGCAGTGGATTTAGCTATGGATTCGATGTAGCAGTTCCACTTGAGATCAGAAGAGAGGGTAAGGCCGAGGAGGCGCAGTGTATTGCACTCAGGGAGAATCACTTGGTCCATGCTTATGGGAGGCAGGAGAGGTTGCCTGTGATGGTTGACAGACAACAGTTTGGTCTTCGACGCATTGAAGTTAACAAGCCACTTCTTGCCCCAATTCACCATAGAGTGTAGATCCCGTTCAAGGTCATCAGCGAGATTATGTCTGTCCGCGATGCCAGGTTTCTTACTTGTGCGGGAGTATATTGTGGTGTCATCTGCGTAGATGCCTACTTGGGACTTGATCTCATCTGGGAGGTCGTTAATGAAAATTAATCTCTGGAAATTTGAGTAAAAATAACATTAAAAAAAATTAATAAAAGCAACAATATTTTCACTGTCTTTTTTCCAGAAAAATAAAGGTCTATATAACTGCGATTTGTGCAGAGAGTTATGGTCAGAGTTTGAATACAAGGTCTGGCCATGTACGAAAATTAAAGATTCTACTGGGGTTGGGTGGGATTAGCTGCCCCTAACTTTGGCATCACTAGGAAAATAAATAGAAGAACCTCAAGACAATGGAACAATATTTTAACCAAACGGAGCATAAAGTCGAAAATGTTAGTAACAGAGAAAAAAAACAAAAAAAAAAACAAAAAAAACAAAAAAAAAACAAGCCAAGAAAATTATTACAGACAGAACGGAGAGGAAAAAAAAACGATTTCTCATGCACTTACCTCGCAGAAAATAATCACTGGAAATTTGAGTAAAAATAACATTAAAAAAAAAGTAATAAAAGCAACAATATTTTCACTCTGTCTCTGCACTATTGTAAGAACTTCAACCTCGAAACTTCTGAATATCGTTTCTTGTGTCTTTGTCTATGAGTGTATCAAATTTGATTAAAATCGGACCACTCCTTCTATAATCCGATTTTTTCGATTATCGATTTTCGATATATATCGGGGGTACCTCAACACAAAACCTAGCTAAGAACACTTGCAGACGCTTATAGTACAACTGTGTAGATTTTCAAGAAAATCGGTTCAGTCGTTTCGGAGTCTATTGGTAACGGACACAGACACACACACACAGACACACACACACATACACACACAGGCAAATTTCTATTTATAAATAAGTTTAGATATCAATCGGCCGTAACATTCGAGAAATCTTATTAGAAAAATATGCCTTCTTCGTAAAAGGTATAATGGTTTAGAGAAAAGCTGTCAATTTGATCTGACGTGTCTTATCCACTTGACCACTAAGAAATTCATAGTTCGGCAAAGTCGAATTAAGCCATATAAATGCACACATTTTTTAGTTTTTGTAATATTCATAACTGCTCTGGTTCGTATCCTAATGTAAATGAAACTGAATAAAGCTACGAAATGTCACGGAAAGTTACGAAAAGGAATTGGAATTAACCGACATATTTTTTAAATTTATTTCTTTGAACATTATTTTTCATGAGTAGCTACTTTGTTTTTTTTTGTTATATATATATATATATATATATATATATATATATATATATATATATATATATATATATATATATATATATATCCAAATGAATAAGGAACGAAGAAAATATTTACAACGTTTAAAACATTAATTTAAAACAGTGCTCAATATAAAAATAAAGCAATGAATATTATATATTATACTTTAGTATATGCACAAACTACAATCTACTACAAACTGTACATTTTGTTTCGACATTGAAAGAAGAATGTCTCATCAGGTAGTTAATAATGATGGTTATAAACGTTATTTTTTAAAAGAAAATTGATGAAAATTCACTTCCTTTTATTATTGGAAAACTTTTCGTACGAGGTAAAGAGGATAGAAAAGATGAAAAAACAAAAAGAGAAATAAAAAAGGGGAAAGGGGAAAGAAAGGGGAAAGAGGAAATATATATATATATATATATATATATATATATATATATATATAATGAAACAGTCTGTTGCCACTTGGTGTTGACCCTAGTTTCCACTTTTATTTGTGTGTGTGTTAGTTTGGCTAAAGGACAGCGAAATGTCGTTGTGGAGTTTTTTTTAAATATTTATTCCATTTATTTTTCGACTAATTTTCCTGGATTCTGGTACATATTTAAATATAAATTGTCCATTCACTGGTTCCATGCAGTTTTCATAAGCAATTATGAATTTCCTTTTTGTTTTTTGCTATATATCAGTTTCAGAAATTTCAAATATCGCTTCTTTGCCACTTCACGCGAGAATTAGTATTATTGTTTTCTTTTTATTAATGGAACACATTTAATATGCACCTTACATTTGTAGTCTTTGTTTTTGCTTTATGTAATCGAGTATTTTGTGTTATTGGTAAGGAATTATCAGATATTTTGTTAGTCTTTCACCGAATTTGTATTAAAAAATCTGCTGTCCGAACAGGTCTAAATACACTCACATATATATATTAGTTTGTTCGGAAAATAATGTCCGATTTTAGGATAAACCTTTCAATTGTTTTCTAATATATTATTATATTAGTTGCACAAAAATATGTCACTCATTCCTAATGATTAAAGTGCTCTTTGTTAATTTTATATCATTCGCCTTCAGAATTTAACTTGAAACTTTATAAAACCGTCATCTTGAACATGAAAAAGCAGGATTGTGTTTACATTTTTACGTGAGTTCAAGAATGGTCAGAATAATTTTCAAAAGCTGTCTATATTAACACAGCATAGAGTGAATGATGAACGGACATTACGGCGCTGGTTTCTGAAGTATCGCAGTGGGGACACGAGTAGGGAAGATCAATATAATGAAGGATGCCCATTTGCAATTAAAAATCAACACTTGCAAAACTAGTCGAACAAACCCACGCAAAAGCATAGAGAAATATCTTAGAAAACCAGGTGTCAGCATTTAAAAAGCATTATTAGCAAAGTGAAGAAATTGGATAAATCGGTTCCATATGAATTCACTGAAAGTCAGACTTCGAAACTTTTTGCGTCTTCGATGTTGCATCTGCGAAATTCGCTTGGTCCATTTCTTAATCAATTTAGTAAATTTGTGATGAAAAATGGATCCTTTATGACAATTATAAGCGATCGGCTTAATGTTTTGATCTTCTCAAAGGACGCAGACACTTCCCAAAAGCGAAATTGCACCAACAGAAGATTATGGTGACAATTTGTTTGCCATTATGCATTAGAGATTCCTTAGATTTAACCAGAGCATCACTGCCAAGGTTTACTGCCAGCAACTGGATGGAATGCAGGTTAAGTTAACGAAAATGCAAGTGGTAATGGTTAATCTACGGGGCCCAATTGTGCTTCATGGCAATGTTTGCTCGCATGTTGCCAGGATGACATTCTAGAAGCTCACCTACTTGGGATATGAGACTTTGCCACAGCCACCATATTACCCTGAACTCTCGTCCACTGGTTACCAATTTTCTAAATATTTTGACAATTCCTTAAACCAAACGATATTCTGTTGCAAAATAAAAAATAAAAAATTAAAAAAAATAAGCAGAATCTGCATTAAAGAATTCTTGTTGCTCAAACCTTTAGAGTTTTTTCGTTTAAAACCTTTAGAGTTTTATCGTGAAGGCAAATAACCTTGTAATGCGATGGCAGAAATGTATATATATTTCAGGTTACTATTTTAAATAATTTAAACATTAATTCAAGAATAAAAGTTAGTTTGAGTGTGTGTGTGTGTGTGTGTGTATGTGTGTGTGTGTGTGATCGCGTTCATGTGGGCGCCCCTGTGCGTGGATAAGGGCGTTTATCTAGAATGCCATTGTTATTTTTCCTTTTTATCGTTTGGATTTCATTTAAATTCTCTCCTTATTGTTTTCTCAATAAACACTGTTGTAATATATATATATATATATATATATATATATATATATTATGATATTATATATATATATATATATATATATATATATATATATATATATATATATATATATATATATATATATATGGATGATATATATATATATATATATATATATATATATTCATCCACACACCTGTTTCGTTCTATCACAGCTCATTAGTGTGGTTAGATACCCAATTGCTTCCAACCGGGATCGAAACTCGACCGATTTGTATCAGTTAGAGAGCCTACCCCTAAGCTATCAACGCACGGCTGAGAGAGGATGAGATTTTAATGTGTTATATATATGCGGTGTATATACACGCAAGCAGTTAAGAGAACTCAGTTCATGTCAGAAGCGGCAACTGTTTTTAAAATTTTACCCTCTAGACAGCTCAGTCGGATAACGAGAGCATAATTAGTCAGCCACATACGAGATTTTTGGTCATAATAAGTTTAAACCAGTACACAGTTTTATTCTTTGAGAATAAAGTTGTATTAAATTACTAAATGAAAGATCGGACATTATGTTCAGATGTGATCACACCTATAAATATATAAATACAAGGATCATACAAACATGGAAAAAAGTGGTGTAGGATCCTTAATGATTCCTCCCTTATTTTTAAAGATTTCGGTTGTTTGAAAATTCTAGTCGCGCTTTCGTAAAAAATCCCTTCTCATGTGTTAAAGAAAAAACTGGAATATCAGTTATTGTTAATTGCCTGAAGATACCGAATGTTTGAAACCTAGTTTGCAGAAATAACTCATTTTGAAATGAATATATGTATATACATGGCCGTATCTGACTGCCGGGCATACCGGGCATACCGGGCACACCGGGCACGGGTCCGGACCGATCCGTGCAATCATAGTAAAAATCCTTGCAAGGAAAAATGTCTTAGGCAGAAATCAAACTAAACAATTCACAAAGAAAGAAAGAAAGAAAAAAAAAAACGAAGAAAACATCCGAATGAACGCAGTAAAAATCTGTTTGTTTATTAATTTTGGGAGAAAAGATTGGTTATACTCAGAAAGTCCGAAACCGATTTCCTGCTTTCACTTACGTTCTGTGTCTAATTTCCATTGGAATAGCCGAAAAAATCCGCAAAAATCATAGTTACTGGAAACGGATGACACTGATGACGTCATCATATTGCCAACTAATAAATCCGGGCAATTTTCTCTGTGCCTGGTGTTTTTTTAGCATCAGCTACGGCCCTATATATATATATATATATATATATATATAAAATTCTTGTCACGCTCACGAAGGGAGAGGCAATAGCGATGCAGTGTCGGCTCAGTTCATTCTCTTCACTACCAGTTATTAAACTATACTACCAATTATGAAAGCTTTTGCTATGTGTTTGCTCTTTAACATTGTCTTATTATTTTATTTTTTTTCTAATAATTATGAAGTCATGTAGTGAAGAATATATATACATTCTCAATTTTATAAAAAAGAGCGTTGTATGTATATATGTTCCTCTCAAATATAATTGACATCTTTTCTGACGACAGGGATACATTCCTATATATATATATATATATATATATATATATATATATATATATATGTGTGTGTGTGTGTGTATGTGTGTGTGTGTGTGTGTGTGTATCTTCAGGCGATTTACAATAATTGATTTATTATTTTCAAACGTACAATAGTGATTTTTAAGAACACGCGAGTGGAATTTTAAAATAACTGAAATTTCAAAATTTGGGAGATTTTGTTAGGGATATACACTCCTGATCAAAATTTTAAAACCACTTAAAAATCTTTAAAAAGAAATATTTTTTTTACCGATAGATTTTAAACTCCTCCCACTTAAGGTTACCAATACTACAATCTAAAAGGTTATGGAAACAAAAAGCTATATTCCAAACATTTTATTTAGAAATTTACATTTTTATAAAATGAGGCGATTTACACATGATCAAAATTATAAAACCAGAGACAAAAATTCTACGAAATTATACAAAAAGTGTATGAAAACATTCAACAACTAAATTTAATAATGAGTTCTACCTCCACTGCTTTTGATGATTTCAAAAATTCTGTCGGGCATGCTAGAAATAAGCGTTTCTATTAAGGTGCGGGGGATGTTGTGGAGCTTCTGAAGATGGCTTCACGAAGTTCATTTTTTGTTGAATATTGTTTGCCATTTCGATAAACATCTCTTGTCATCCATCCTCAAACATTTTCAATTGGGTTCAAGTCTGGTGAGCATGCAGGATGTCCCAAGAGATGGACCCCATTTTCTTGTAGAAAGGTCAAGGCCCGTCTTGCTGCATGGATTGCAGCATTATTCTGTTGGAATAACCATCCATCCACACACAAACAATGGCCCTCCATCATCAATGATGCTTTTTGTAGCGTGCTAACATAACCAGCCGCTGTTTGACAACCCTGCACCACCTGGAGCTCCATCGTCCCTCTGTAAGAAAAGGCACCTCATACCATTAGGGACTCTCTACCACTATGACGTGTGGAGAAAATTTCAGGAGGCATGTTTTTGTTATGCCAATATCGTTGGAAGCCATCAGGACCATCTAGATTGAATTTTTTCTCATCAGAAAACAGGACTTTCTTCCACTTCTCAACGCCCCATGTTTGGTATTCACAACCAAACTTTAAGTAGTCCACCTTGTGACGTGGAAGCAGCTGAGGAATTTGTTTACGCTTTTTATTTACCATGCCTTTTTGTTATAAGTGCCGTCTGATGGTTACGGGACTGCAATCAGCATCTGTGACTGCCTTAATTTGACTAGAAGAAAGTACCGTCTCTTTCATAACAACCCGTCTTATTCTCTTATTCAATGCAGGAGAAATTTTTGGGGCCTACCAGAGGATTTTGCTTTTCCATAATTCTCACTGTTCTTTAGAAAGTTGCAAATCACAGTTTTACTATGATTTACCTTAGCTACGATCGCCCGCTGTGACAAACCTTGCTTATGGAATTCTAGAATTCGAGAACGCTCAACTTTGGGAAGTTTGCTTGCTTTAGGCATGGTAACACCTTTACGCAGTGATTACTAATCTCTAACTGAACTAAAAACATTGGAATTACCATAGATCTAACAATTTATACCCCTGTTCTTATAATTTTGATCATGCGTAAATCGCCTCATTTTATAAAAATGTAAATTTCTAAATAAAATGTTTGGAATGTAGCTTTTTGTTTCCATAACCTTTTAGATTGTAGTATTGGTAACCTTAAGTGGAAGGAGTTTAAAATCTATCTGTAAAAAAAAAAATTCTTTTTAAAGATTTTTTAAGTGGTCTTAAATTTTTGATCAGGAGTGTATAGTGTAGCTGTTGATGATTCAAATAAATTTGTGCTTTTTGACCCACCCCTCGTTTTTTCTTTTGGCGAACCTACCAGAACCGGAATCGTTAATCCGTTCGAACTGACGTCATTAACAACTGTTTCCTATAGAAGCAATTTATTTTTCAGCACCGTGGTTGGCGGATTTTGACTGAAATCCCGATTTAACATTTTAACCTCAAGTAACATAATGGATTTTCTTTTGCGAAATATTTACAACATTTTTGAACACAGTACATTATAATATCCAGTACAATAGAAAAAGTTACGAAGCTAGCGATTAAGGAAAAAGAGACAGTTGAATTTAAAGTGTTTCATATTTGAAACATCTAAAAACCAATGTCTGTTATAGAACAGTATACAACAAAGATACTTTTATACTATAGAAGTTTATGATGTCTCTATATACCTATATTATACATATAAACTATGAGTATAAATGTTGGAATAAATAAATATGTAACAGCATAATATATACACTGAAGTGACAAATGTCATTTAGTATTTGTCTCTACTTCTGAGATGAGGTAATATTTACAATACATTGTTCGGACTATTGTCCTCAACTTTTGCCATGTTTCCGACGTTTCCTCAAGGACACATGATTCAGTGGATATAGACGTTGGTTAGTTCCAATGACTTGACGAAAATAGTGTGAGTTCAGTACCAGGTTACAGCAGTGGTGAACAAATAACTTAAGAGAGTTAAATTAAAGAGAGATAACTACATGGCTACCAGAAGTGGCATTGCACAACATGGAATGAGATTGATATACTCCAGTGAGCGTAATAAAGGGTTTGGTCCGAAATTCTTAGCACCTGAAGAAGGCCGGAACGTACAACGGTTGAAACGTTGTAAACATGGCAGTAAATATGAAGACAATAGCACGAACAATGTAAAAAGTGTAAATGTCATTTGATATGTAATATCGTCTAAAAGCCCGTTTTAGCCTAGCTAAATCATCGATTCCACGAATGGTTAGGCAACCACTGGAGATATGTTCAATGATGCCATCTCGGTAACTGTTCCAAGCTTCCTGATATTTGCAAATGCAAGATCTTGCGTGCAAATAGGCGTCATTACCACATCCCATATATGCTCCATTGGATTCATATCGGGTAAACGTGGTGAGCGCAACTTTCTTTGGAAGTCAGTTGACCGCTCCTCAATCGAATTCTGCTGCAACTTGGGTCTACTGATAGGGTGCATTATCCAGTTGGATTAACCCATATTTGTTGGGCTATATGCGGTCCGTGAATGAGGGAAAATGGTCAGGCAGCAGTGTAATGTAACACCGTTTAGATGGATAAGTGGCCCCAACTCCATCCTACACCCTTATGCAATCAACACTAGTGTTCATGATGCCATATTGATAAAAATGCTCATGGTCTTATGGGGTCTACGTCACACCTGAATCCAACCAATTGTGATTCATCTGACCACGACATTCGATACCACTTCTTGGAGGTTCAATTAATGACATCAACATGTGTTGGGCTCTGTCCATTTTTGTAGTACTAACACGGTCTCTATCTGAATATCTCTTGAAAGCTAACGAATGCTTAATTGTCCTGCCCTATACATATCTGTTAATGACTGAATTTTCTGCCTGGGTACGGTCACGGTTAATTCTATCCCCTAGCCAAAGTGAATAAGAATCTGTCTACCAAATTTCACTCTCTGGACTTGGTGTGATGTTCAGATACTTACCAACTGTGTTGTATACTGGAGTCGTCTCCCAAGGCCGCAGGTTCGGACCGTCTCCCAAGTGTGTCAGTTTGACTTCTTGAACGACACAAGATTACAAAATGGTATCGGCTTGCTTGCGACAATGCATTATATTTTCTTCATGTTCTCAGTGTGTGTCTTTGTGCATCAGTGTGTGTCCATTCAGAATATAAAGATAAGCTTAACAGACTCTTACACACACACACGCGGAGAGAGAGAGAGAGAGAGAGAGAGAGAGAGAGAGAGAGAGAGAGAGAGAGAGAAACTAAAAGGCCAGTCTATATGAATGGAACAAGCAAGTTTTGTGGCAATGTTCTAAATGAAAAGTTTACCTTCTTTAAAAATCAGCATTAAAATCTGGGCATTGTCCAATGCCCGAACATTAGCCGATGTTGTGAGCGTGATTAAACAACTACTTCAACTCCAAGGGTTCTGGGTAAATACTGGAAACTACATCTGATAGCAAGGCGTCAGATCAAGAGTTTTTTTAGGACCGTAGAACCATGTTTTAATTGCTGTTGATACCAGGTCTACCCTGACTTGGGGTAGTAGCACCTGTTAGGATCAGAGCTATGGGCAAATAGTTAACCCCCCTAACTGTGGTAAAAATACTATTTTTAGTATAAAAATAGATTTTTATACTAAAAATAGCCGCAACATATATTTTTAAAATATCCCCATCAATACATTAGATTCTCGACAAAAACCCTCTTTACAAAAGGAAATGGAACCTGATCTACAAACTGATTTCTTAAAAAATAGTACATATTCTATTCATACGAACTTAGCTTAAAAATCTTAATAAGCCATTGAGATTGATATGCTGTAAAACAAAATAAACAAAACGAAACCATTCAACCCCAAATGTAGCGTCTGTATCAACATATGAGAATGCAATTGTGTTTGAAGAAAATGGCTGTATAATTTCAAGTTATAGTTACGTTGTTTCTTTTTATTTAATGACATCACCAGTATTTTCATAGCAGGCATTTAATTTAGGCTGGTAAAAGATCATTCTCTTCTTGTTAAAGAAGGAAAAAAATTTAAGTGATATTCTGGCTAACGTTAGGAATGGAAAAAGAGTGCTAGATTGCTATGTAATATGGACATTCCTATGTGGAAGTGAGTACTGGATAAATTTATTACAAATTAAGAAAACAAATGGAATAAATTTATTACAAATTAGAAAAAACAATTGGAAACAAACGAGATATGATTCTATAGATAAATATTGAGAATAAAATGGGTAAATAATGACGATTAAAACAGATTAAGAAATAACGTTTAATTTGTCTATATTTCTGACATAAGATACTGTAATTATTTACACTATTTACATCATTCGGGTGTGCGTTGTGGTGCAGTGGATCTCAGCCTGGAACGGGAAATCGGAGAGCCGAGTTCGAATTTCAGTTGAATTCCTTGCATTCACTTACGCGCAAATACCCTTGGGAAGGGTATTAATCCGTCTCTTCCCTCCAGTTATGGGTTAAATAACAGGGCAGATTAGGTTCTATAGCCTTGGTTGGCAACCAGTCTACTGCAGAATAATCTTCTGCCCAGTCAGTCATATCTCTTTCGAGATATGATCGCCCAAGCGTGTATTACGTATGGCACTTAACTGACTGACTGACACCATTCGGACTGTTGTCTTCATCGTTATTGTCATATTCACAACTTTTCGGCTGTTGTACTTTCCAGCCTTCTTCAGGTGTTATACATTGGAACTACCAAGTACAGCGAATAAAGGTATTGGTTGAAGTAATCCAAAAAGTGACTTGACCCAAAGCGTTGTGATTTCAGTACCTGATCGCAGCAGAAGTAACAAAAACTTGGAGTGTTAGATACAAATGTAAATTAACTGAAACTAAGATATTAAAAGAAAAAAGTCAAGCAACCTGGAACTAAATAAAGGCTTCCATTCGAAACGCCAACGGATATCACTTGAAGAAGGCCTGAGAGTACAGCGGCCGAAACGTCATTGCATTCACCTACGCGCAAATACCCTTCGGAAAGGTATTAATCCGTCTCGTCCTTCCAGTTATGGGTTAAATAACAGGGCAGATTGGGTTATATAGCCTTGGTCGGCAACCAGTCTACCGCAGAAAGCAATGGCAACCTACTGCGGGATAATCTTCTGCTCAGTCAGTCATGTCTCTTTCGCCCAAGCGTGTTTCACGTATGGCACTTAACTGGCTGGCTGGCTATGTAACCACAATCCCGGTCACGATTTCCGTAACAGATTAGGGTCGTAGGGGCACCACATGTACTGCAGCCGGTGTGCCTTGGGCAAGAAAGACCGAAGCAACACAACCAGGCTGGTTCTGAATTTAGAGTCCTTTCTTCTCTTTGACTAGTTGCCACCCAAAGTTATAGAACAAAGTTTGTTCCGCTATTCACACATAGTTGGTGGGGAGAAGTGATGGATATATACTTTTCTCAAGGATGTTAGTACGTAATTGAATATACTAGCTCGGCTCACTGATTTTTAAATCCAATCTGCTCTCTGTGCATCCATAAAAAATATTTATAGTAAGAGATAAAACAGAAAAAAAGGTCATCGTGGAATCAGAAGTGTCTTCGTATATGGTGTCAAGTGTTGATAAAACAAACAAACACAGACAAACGAAAAATTTATTAACGGTAGACAACAGGTGAGCGGGCAAATTTTTATTTGTGTTCTTGATAAGCCCCTCATATATCGAACCACCTGAGCTTTCAGTTGTTTTAACTCGTTATACTTAAGATAACTTTAAGATAAACCAATCAACCGAGTATTTACTAGAATTAGAGTGAATCAGTGCTTAGAACAATTTCTTTTTCTATACAAGATCGTGTGCTGTGTTGCAGTGGATATCGACTCGGAATGAGAAATTGGAGAGCCAAGTTCGAATTCCAGTTGGATTCGTTGCATTCACTTACGCGCAAATACTCTTGGGAATCCATCTCTTCTACATCCAGGCATGGATTGAAAGCAGGACAGATTGGGTTCTATCGCCTTGGTAAGCAACCAGTCTACCGTAGAAAGTAATGGCAACCTACTGTGGGAAAATATTCTGCCTTGTCAGTCATGTCTCGAAAGATACATGTTCACCCAAGCGTGTATCACGTATGGTACTTAACTGATTGATACGTGGAACTGATTTTACAACGAGCATACAAAACTAGCTTGAAGGGTACTTGGATGTGGTGTAATGGTTAGCAACCTTGTCTCGCTAGATCAATTACGATTAGAAAGTAAGTTCGATACTCCCCGAGAGCTCCATATTTTCATCCTTATGTTACATCTAAGCTCAGCTTAGAAAATCATATAGAACTGTAGAGTTCAATTAGAAATATCTTTTGTTTGTATTTGGGAATTTCTCGGATTTAAAGTCTAACACCTTAACCTAACGGCCATCACGGTAGATATTAAATGATTTCGTTTATACGGCTTATTAAACAGGTTAAGTAAAGCCAGAAAATAATTTTTAGATCTTAAGAATGTATTTTGGAGATTATAATGATTTAACGAAACAGGTCCTACCAATCAACCCCTAGCTGGATGGAGAAGGGTGGATTCATATCTTTACCAATTGAGTTTGCGCGTAAGTTAATATAACGAACCCGTCGGAAATTGGAACGCGTCTTTCCGATATACAATTTCGAGCTATTCATAATACCACAATGCATCCAAACTTATAGGAGTCATTTTGCGGACAGTTAACTAGCGGCAGCTGCTGATATCAAGTTTGGACGCGTTGTGGGTGACTGATTTGGTTCTGGGGTCAATAGTTGTTTTATACCAAGCAAGGAAGTATTTGTAAATATATGGTTACAAAATGGTTCCTACGCAGGCATAAAACTGATGAAGAAAAAAGTGTTCGTTTTTTATTTTAATTCTCTTCGATTTTGCTGATTTTTAAAAATTAGTTGACATTGTGATATTATACTTTATAATAGCTGCGGTTTTTGAATTGCGTGTTTCTAAATGTAATAGAAATTATTTTAGGTCGTTAAAAACGGTATAATAATAATAACAATAATAATAATAATAATAATGAGAAGAAGAAGAAGAAGAAGAAGAAGAAGAAGAAGAATCTTAGTACTGCCTGGATAGATTATCGTAAGGCATTCGATAGTGTGCCACATTCCTGGATTTTAAAGACTTTAAATATATACAAGATATCACCCGTCATCATCAATTTCATCAAACAGTGCATATCTATATGGAAAACAACCCTTTACCTCAATCATATAAATGAAACCTATAAGTCTGATGAAATAAACATCAAAAGAGGTATATTTCAAGGTGATTCTTTGTCTCCCTTACTATTCTGCATATCATTAATAACACTAACCAGTCAACTTACTAAGACAGAATGTGGTTATAAAATAGGCCAAAAGAAAATAAGCCATCTATTTTACATGGATGACTTAAAGTTATATGCTAAGAATGATAATGAGCTGGAAGGTCTTCTGCAAACTGTAAAATGCTTCAGCGAAGACAGTGGAATGAAATTAAATTTGAATAAATGTGCTAAAGCTACAGTTTTACGGGGATCAATACAAGAAACATCCTCAATTAGCTTAGACCCTGCTGTAACAATAAAAGAATTGAAACCAGAAGAAAGGCTGATGTAGACCGTCTATAGATACCCCGTAAAGAAGGTGGAAGAGGTCTTATTCAGCTGGAATTGTCATACAAGACAACAACTATTGGCTTACTAACATACATAGAAACAACAAAGGATTGGATGATACAATTAGTAAGGCAACATGAAGAAAGAAAGAAAAAACATTCAATAATAAAAGAAGGCAGTAAATACAAACAAGATTTACAGTTAGTAGATTCTGTAGAAAAGCAAAACAGAAGCCAAGAATCAACTATTGCGGCAAAAAATATGAAAATGAAAGCCAAAGATAAAGCTCTTGAACAGATGAAACAACGCTGGCAAGACAAACCTCTGCATGGCCAATATTCAGAACGTCCCAATAAATCCAATGTTGATAAAGTTAATACTCATCGATGGTTACGTGCATCTGGATTAAAGTCTGAAACTGAAGGCTTTATTCTTGCAGCACAAGACCAAAGTCTTTTCGCTAGAAACTTTCAGGCAAATATTATGCATAATAATACGGATCCAAAATGCCGGTTTTGTGATAAACACCAAGAAACAATAGACTACCTAATCTCAGGCCGTACTGTGCTTGCCCCAAATGAATATAAAAATCGCCACGATAGAGTTGGGCAATATTTACATTGGACAATGTGCAAACACTATGGAAAATCTGTAAACAAATACTGGTATGAACATCACCCAGCACCGGTTACAGAAATAGAAGATGTCACCATTCTATGGGATTATGCCATCTACATAGACAGAAAAATTGAAGCAAGCAGGCCAGACATTATTGTTAAAAACCAGAAAGAAAAAACTTATCTATTAATTGATATGGCTTGTTCAGTGGATTGTAACATAGCAACCAAGGAATTTGAAAAACTGTCAAAATATAAAGACTTGGAAATTGAAATAGAAAAAATGTGGAAATTGAAAATAAGAGTTGTGCCAGTGATAGTAGGTGCACTTGGAATGATAAAAAATGGAACAAAACAACACATTGAAAGAATCCCTGGAAACCCCAGCTTAAGAGATATACAAAAATTGTCTTATTAAGTACAGCCCACACACTAAGGAAAACTTTATCTATGTAACGCTAGGGATGATAGGGAAGATAGAAAAAACATGAAATGGGGCCATAACAACACGCCACGACCTGCCTTAGGTCTCCCCGCAGACTTGGTTGGTAGTGAGACCAAAGCAGAAATCGAAATACGATGAAAAATGACATAATAATAAAAACAGGTTTAAAAATTAACTTTAAAACAAGAACTCATCTGTAATTTTAAACGCCATTTTCGTATTAAGTAGCTTAGACTTACACTTCATCAGTGCCAATTGAATTTTGGCTGTTGACCAGTAAAAAGAAAAAAAGATATATTATCCAATATACATCGAATTATATAGTCTTCTCTCAAATCGGTTCTTTCTTTCTTTCTTTCTTTCTTTCTTCTCTTTTTATTATATCTTATCTTTCTCTGACACTCTTTCTTTCTTTCTTTCTTTCTTTCTTTCTTTTTACTTGCTTAAAATATTCTTTTTTCTTTTTAGTTCTTTTTTACTTTTTGTTTCTTTTTTCTCTTTTTACACCAACAGCAACAACAAGAACAACAGCAACAACAACAACAATAATAATAATAATAATGGTCATGATAAATTAAATTTCCCAGTACTACAACAGGCCTGGTTTTCATGGCTTCTGACCTTAAATGATTGAAGATGTTAGCATAATACAGGATTTGTTTTCGTGAATTAAGAATGATTTACGTCATTCATTTTGCGTTGAACCTTGTCATATGTAACTCATTTTTCATCACCGATTATAATATATTTAACAAACGTTTAGTTAAGTAGATTTATTTGTCATCATAATTGATTCCCAAGACGGAAGTTCCAGATTACCCAAGTTAATATATTTACTACATATTGTTTTTCAAATCTATTTAATTAATATGTGCGGGTGGTGCAATGCTTGGAATTAAAAATTGAAAAGCCAAGTTCGATTTCCAGTCGATTTCGCTAAACTTACGCGAAAATACTTTTAAGGGAAGTTTATGAACCCATTTCCTCCTCGCAACTATGGGTCAAAAAGTATGACTTATCCGAAAAAATCATTGTTATTTTTTCACAAAACTATTAATGCCATATTAAGTCCCCAAAAGTATTCTTGATACCCCCAAAATTTATATCGGCCTTAAATAACCCATAAAAAGTTGACAAAACCGTAAAAAAAAAAAAAAATCAATCGAGGTACTATTTTTCTTACCTTCTTTGGTCTTTGAAAAGTTTTGAGTATCTGTCATTTTCTCACATTTTTTAGTACAAAATTTTGATACTGGTGCAATGGATATCGGATCGGAATGAGAAATCGGAGAGCCGAGTTCGAATTCCAGTGGAATTCGTTGCATTCACTCACACGCAGATACCCTTGGGAAAGGTATAAATCCATCTCTTCTTCCTCCATCTATAGATTGAAAACCATGATAGATTCAGTTCTTTAGCCTTGGTTGGCAACTAGTCTATCGCAGAAGGAAATGGCAAACTACTGCGGAAAAAATTCTGTCTAGTCATTCATGTCTCAAAAAGAAAATGATCGCTTAAGCATGTATTACGTATGGCAATTATGTTCTTTATGTATTACGTATGGCAATTAACTGATTGACTGATAGTAGAAAATGAAAAGAAAAAAATGAAAAGAAAAAAAGAAGAAAAATTATCTTATATCAATCTTCTAAGGGGAGAAGATCTGCTTCTTTAGAAAACCATAATTCAAAATCATTGTATAGGTTCGAACACTGATCTCAAGCATAAGTAGAAAATACGTCACTATTTTAGCTTAAATGAAGACAGATTATTTTGGCTTAGCTTAACCTGTTACAAGTACGCAAAAGTAAAGCACGCAGAGAAAATTAGTTTCAATAATAGTAAGTTTAGCGAGATTACCATGTTCGGTGCTGGCTTTATTTGTTTCTCCCCATTGTCAAATACAAATTAGTGAAACTAATCTCATTTTTTAAAATAATTTCGCCAAAAGCAAGGCGATAAAGTCACTAAGACGCTAAGGTTTACTGAGAGTGGAGGAAACTGAGAAAACGTATTTTAAGAGAAACGGCAATAAAAGAACAGAATTCAAGAAGACAAAAGGTAGATATTGACGTTGCATTTCAATTTTTGAAGGTCGTTTTGGATTGGAAAGCAAGAAATCGGAAGATAATTCCATAAGCGAGAAGCGCTGGAGAAGAAACTATTAACATAGAACTTACGGTTGCATCTAGCAACTTCATTGTAAAATGATTAGACCCATCTTCTAATCTAGTACTGCGTTTATATTAATGCATTCGAGGTATCAAAGATGGAAGCTCATCAGAATAATTGCCATGAAAATATTTACAGTCAAAGGGAAGCCATGTTACGGCGGTGGGAAAGTGATTGAAGCTAAGATGTTGGGTGCGGACCGATAACATTGCAGATTCATAAAAGGATCAGACCAGATGTAGAAACAATATTCAAGACTTATAAAGATGCAGAATAGATTCTCATAAGATATTTTGTTTAGCCCAACACAGTGAACCAGCATTTCGATATAGCCATTCCAATTCATATCTATGGAAAACGTTAAAGGCACAATGAGTTAGACTCCTGGAGATTAGCATCAACCAAAATTAGAGAAGGCATAAAAATGTCCTTTAAGACGATTAAAAAATAGCAGTTTAGTTTTGGAGTGTTAAAAATTTACAAGCCGTTTCTTTAAAACAGTTTACAAAATTTTTACAAGCTTACTAATTTTCACGTTGTGTCCGCTTTTTGCTGGTTCAAGCATAACTTTGTAAATATTTATTTTCTATCTTCAACTTTCTCGTTTTCTTCCATATGTTTCTAATTACAGGCGCGTTGATCAACGCCATATTTCGTATTTCTTTCTTTTTTTACAACACTTTTTTTTATATACATAAAACTTCTTTTAAAGTGTCGTCTGCTCCTTCAAATGTTCCATTTTGTTTATTTTCTTTTTCTCATTCGTGTCACTTTCTCACCAAACCGGCAAAGACGTAATAATGAGTCAATGTCTGTTTTCATAGAAATGTTGATAATGATAGCAGCTATTTCGATCCTTTTTTGTTTGCATTGCTAGTCCTGTTTTTTTTTAATTGTTTGCATAGCAGATGCTACAACCTGGTCATACGTTAAGACAGGTGAGTCAAGTTGAATGGTCAACAAGCAAAAGGTAACGTACGTTCAGACTGCTTGACTTCTACTTTGTACCATGTCCTTTTAGGACAAAGGCGATCATAGCTCTCCACAATATTCTGTTCTTTGTACCACTTAATAACTTTTCTATTTTTGTTATTTCTTCTAAATCTTGTTCCGCCATTCATTTACTCAAGCTCACTAAATGTGTTATGCATTGTTTTCCTCTGTTCCTTTTGTTTTTAAATCTGTTCTGTGAGTACCAAATTTCCTAAGCCCTCTTTTCTCATTATGTGCTCTAGAAATTTCAGACATTTCTTCTTGATGTTAAGAATAAATTTCTTTTTTGTTTTCTATTTTCTCTAAAACTTTGCTGTTGCTCAAATATTCGGTGCATGGTATCCACAGGATTCTGATGCTTCAAGTCTTCTCTTCATCTATGAGGACATTGTCTAGCATTCACTTTCATACAAGACTGGTAGTACTCTTTTCTTTGTTTATAACGAACTTTTCTGTTTCTTACTACTTTATTTTCTTAGTACTTTGTTTTATTGGTACTTTGTTTTATTGGTACTTTGTTTTATTGGTACTTTGTTCACTTGTTTAGCTTTTGGAATGCATCCTTGTCTATCTCCATGTCACTTCCCAAAATGCCGTCGGAATTGTCTTTGGGATGAAACCATGGAACTTTGCCTGGTGAAATATGTTTCCACTACGTATGCATTTCCTTTTGAAGTCCTCTACATTATGAGGATCCACTGCCAGCAAAATAGATATCAGATACCTGGAGGAAATAGTACAATCTTAGATAATATATATATAAAATAAACTCTTGTATATCACTTATGTAATTAATATATTTAGTATTCTATGCCATTTTTATAATCCAAGATACTTGCATTTAAAATATATCCCATCATCATGAAACACTATGTGTATAAAGTTTATAATATTTATCAATGATTGTTTTTAACGTTTCAAATTTCTGGACCCTGAAGAGCGAAATAGCACGTGTTGATCTTCAATAATTGTCACTGACGTTTCATATGTTTGATAGAAAAATTATTGGACTAAATATACTGAACAATTGATTGACTCAATTTCTGGTTGCATTAACATACGTTAAATTATATAATTGTACGTATATCAATAGGTTTTGCTATTACATATATATAAAAACGCAAATTCTACTCCATCAGCTTCTTTTCTCGCACTTCCCGCCTGCGGAATTCCCTTCCATTTACTTGCTTCCCCGACAGCTACAATCTTCAAGAATTTAAATGTAAAGTCAATAGTCATCTCCTATCTCACTAAACTACATCCTCGCCTTATTGGGGTCAAGTTTTGAAATTACTCGGGATACTACTGTCGGGGTAATATATACGTCGTACAGTTTAGCCTCAGTTCTAAGAGGGAAGTCGGGTGAAGGTACTCCAGATGAGTCAAATGTGGAGTTGGATGAGAATCTGTGGGCAAAGCACTCAGGAAATCTCGTAAAAGTGCTGTACTGAATTCGATCCTCACTAGGTGCCTCACTGTTGCGGTCTTATGCCAAAATAAGCCAAGATTAACAAATATCTTTAGTGACATTTCTGCATTAGATTTGTTTCGCGGTATAAGAAAACACACTCGACATTAAGGGAAATTTAACCATCTCCTTAAAGACTGTTTCGTTCATCAATAAAGACACTAAACTTTTCTTTTTATTTTTCAAGATGATGCGCCCAAACAAAGAAAACCAAAGTAAAGTATTCTGAACTGCAATGTAATATCAATTCTTTTACATGGAAGTAAATACTGGAAAATCTCACAGATGGGGAAGAGACTTGAAGCAGTGGGGAGATGTGATTCCAGAGGAAAGATGCCGATGACTTCATGGGCAGAACATGTGACCAACGAGAAAGTTTTAAGGAAAATAAAAAAGGAAAGGACGCGTGTACTTAGAATTAAAAAAATGATATTTCTTGGACACATAAAGAAAGAGTGATTGGAGAGTTTGACACCCACAGCAGACACTTATATCAAGATGGACAGAAGGAAACAGTGAGTAGCCGACCTAATGAGCTTTTGTGTGATGAATGGTAGGAGAATGCAGAGAAATGGAACGTGAAAAGAGAAAATCTTACGAAGATTTATAAATAATAGAACGTTATGGAGAGCCATGATCGCACAAGCTCGGAATCTGATGGACGTGACTTAAGGCAGTGAAATCTTGTGGATTAAGGAAGTTTTAAGCAAAATGGCAATGAAATGGGAATTTAAGAATAGAGAGAGAGAGAGAGAGAGAGAGAGAGAGAGAGAGAGAGTTGAAATTTCGAGGACATATAACGAGAAAAGAGAGCTTGTAGAATGCGACACTCACAGGACGTATTGATGGCAAGAGTGATAGGAGGAAACAGTGAATAACCTGCCTAAAGCCTATGTAAATTTATGGGAGAACAGGGCGGGGAGGGATAGTAGAAAGTGAAACCTTGCTCAAAGATACGAAAGAGGGAAGTTGTGAGAGCCATGATCACCCACGCCCTGAAAGAAGATTACATAACGAAAAAGAAAAATAAGAAAGGGTTCAGAAAGAATCAATATAGTTTATGAGATGTGTAAATATTGTAAACGATTTTTCTTGAATTCGATCCTCACTGAGTACTTCACTATTGCAGCCTTGTGCCAAACTAAACCAATCTTAAAAATATCTACAAAACTGTTTTTTTTTTAAATGTGTTTTCTCGGCATAACAAAGCAGACTGAATTTGAACCGTAATTGAACCGTCTCCCTAACGACTCTCTAGTCCACCATTAAAACATTTGCTCTTTCCTTTGATTTTTTTTTCAGAATGTCTAAACAATCAAATTAGTAACTATCTGCATATTACAAAACGCTGTGGTAATGAAACTCTATTGTAAATTGGCGCACCCCAATCCCGGGCTTTTAACTCACCCACCAAACTGAATAATAAGTCTCTCCACCCAAGATAAAATGTCTTTTTTTAAAACTTTATTTTGAATCCTGACCCACATTCTGATGCTTGTTTTTTTATTCTTTGACGAATCATGAGATTATAATTAGCTGTAAAGGCGTGATAGTTTTTTTTAAAAAATAAAATCACAATCCCGATTACTGTAGCTCATACAAACTTTTCCTAAGGTCAATGTTTAAAAATGTCTTTGAGCGAGTGAAGGCTGTTGGTCTTGGTGAAGACACACTTCATCGTAACTTGTGAACTGGCGCTACAGACTCACGAATATGAACCGTACCAAATAACAGAAACCACATCACTTGAAAACTGTCAACTGCAGCAACACCTAAAATGGATAGCACATGTAACTCATATGGATGATCATGCAATACACGCAACCTGTTTATAAATGTCTAGACTATCAGCTGTACATCACTACCTTCTCAGATCAATGATTGTTGGGGATCACCCCTTTATTGCACAATAAATGGACTCGCCTAAGGTGTACTAATAATCCTGCCTATACTGAGAGCGGGAGTTGAGTCGAGTCCTTGTACTCTACTACGACACTAGCAGCGATCTGCCTTCGGGTAGAGGGCGCTCTCTGCTTCCGAGCAGAGAGCAATAACCCAGTCGTGGTTCCGCCGAAGGGTAGAAGCACGACTGGGGAAAAATAGACAGACATTTTTTGGCCGGGCCATATAGCCCGGAAATCCCAGTCAAAACTGACCATGTGTCACATGTTGCCCTTACTGGGAGGGACAACTAAATATAGTTGAGTTGAGTCCTTGTACTCTGCTGCGACACTGTCAGCTCTCTGCCTTCGGGTGGAGGGCGCTCTCTGCTTCCGAGCAGAGAGCAGTAGCCCAGTCGTGGTTCCGCCGAAGGGTAGAAGTACGACTGGGGAAAAATAGACAGACATTTTTTGGCCGGGCCATATAGCCCGGAAATCCCAGTCATAACTGACCATGTGTCACATGTTGCCCTTACTGGGAGGGACAGCTAAATATAGTTGAGTTGAGTAGTTGTACTCTACTATTGAGACTGTCAGCTCTCTGCCTTCGTATGGAAAGCTCTCTCTGCCTTCGGGCGGAGACCACTAACCCAGTCGTGGTTCCGCCGAAGGGTGGAATCACGACTCTGGGAAAGATAGACAGATATTTTTGGCTGGGCTATATGGCCTGGAAGACTCACATTAAAAAGACCTTGTGTCACTTTTCGCCTTAAGTGGGAAGGTGACTAAATACCCTTAAGATGAGTAGTTGAACCGCCGCTTAGTTGGTCAGTAAGAAGATGGACTCATTACCCGGACTTACTTCCTTCTAAAGGATTGTATATATTTGATTCCTACTAACAGTATTCCTAGTATTCCTGAATTACTAACCCGTGTTCCAGGTTATATATATTTTCTTCAATATACTTACATTGTACCTCTCCCTATCTGTTTTCGTTATTATTATTTTGTGTTGTTTCCAAACAAGAATCCACAACAATGATTAAAAATGACTTTGAGCAAATGAAGCTGGATTAATATCTTTCCGAAGGGTATTTGCGCGTAAGTGAATGCAATGAATTCAACTGGAATTCGGACTCGGCTCCCCGCTAGTACTGCGATTAAATTCATAAAATTTATTTGCCATACAGAAACGTTCAACAGAACAATTACCATGAATGTGTTTTATACAAATATCTTGCAATTCTTTTTCTTTTATATGCTCTATTCACCCAGGACGTTGGTGATCATGACTCTTCACAATTTCTTCACATCAGTAGCTCTAAGTAATTTTTGTCTCTTTCTATCCCTCCCAGCTTCTGTTTTGACATCCATTTACAAGAAACCTCTCTCTCGCGAAATCTTAGTAAAAATAGGCTTTTGTAGGGAATTACGTCAGAGCATTTTTTCGTTATTAAGGAAACCACATACTCTTCACTCACAGATCTTGCGTATAATGTTTATAAATAGGGCGTCTATCTCAAATACGGAATATCCACTATAATATATCTTGAGATGTTTGATTCAAAATAAATCCATTAAGTCTTTCAGTCAGTTAAGGGCTTGGGCGATCATGTCTCGAAAAAGACATGACTGAACAGAATATTTTCTCGCGTTAGGTTGTCATTAATTTTTGCCGTAGACTGGTTGCCAACCAAGGCTACAGAACTCAATCTGTTCTTCTATTTAACCCATAACTGGCGGGGGAGACGGATTAATAACTTTCCCAAAGGTATTTGCGCGTAAGTGAATGCAACAACTTCAACTGGAATATCGAACTCGTCTTTTCCGAGCTGATATCCATTGCATTTCAACGGAAAACAAATTTAAACGAAAATAGTTTGAAATAATGCGTTCCGTTTCGCTTTCTAGTTCATGTTTCAATAGCCTATCAATAGCATATCTAACTTTTCAAACGAAAGTTCATATAAATAAATAATTGAATTTTCTAAGAACTTTTGAAAATTGAAATTGTTTTGAAATATTATTTTACCTCTTTAATTGGATTATAACTTTTTTCCTTTACACTCTAACAACAAATAAATTACTTTGATTAAAACGGCATTTATCTCATATAATATAATGAACAGGACGAAACAAAATAAAAGAACCAAAAATAGTTGCTTGCATTAATATTTCGAAGTTTGTTTACACAGATTTTCAGAAATGTAGTTTATATAGCAATTTTTTCCACATTTTGAGGTTCATTTATATTTGGTTAGTTTTAAATGAATACGAAAGTAAAACAAAAGGGACTAAACTTAATTAAAAATGAGAAATATTAAATAAAAACATATTTTCTCTTAATCAAACAAACAGATGTACTAAAAATAGACAAACATTTAAAATAACCTACCTTCAAAATGCAAAATATACATAAAACATATTTAGGCATAGAATTGGCGACAGAGTTTCACCATTTTACAGTTGATGTGTCGAGATCTAAAAGTAAATTATTTTTTTGTTTCTTTTCTATGCAAACAATTCTTCTCTCGCTTGTGGAACCCTTTCCCGGCTTCTTGCTTTTCACTCAACAACAATTGAAATGCAATATCAATTGGTATCTTCTTTCTTCTTAATTTCTGTTCTTTTACCTCTCTTTTATCTCTCTCTCTTTTACCTCTCTTTTATCTCTCTCTCTCCTTTATCTCACTTTTATCTCTCGCTCTCTTTTATCTCTCTTTTATCTCTTTCTCTCTTTTATCTTCTTTTATATATCTCTCTCTCTTTTATCTCTCTTTTATCTCTCTTTTATCTCTTTCTCTCTTTATCTCCTTTTATCTCTCTCTTTTTTCTCCCTCTCTTTTATCTCTCTCTCTTTGATCTCTCTCTCTTTTATCTCTCTCCCTTTTATCTATCTCTCTCTCTTTTATCTCTCTCTCTTTTATCTTTCTTTTATCCCTTTCTCTCTTTCTCTCCTTTTATCTCTCTCTCTTTTATCTCTTTCTCTCTTTTATCTCCTTTTATATCTCTCTCTCTTTTATCTATCTTTTATCTCTCTCTCTTTTATCTCCTTTTATATCTCTCTCTCTGTCTTTTATTTCTCTTTTATCTCTCTTTTATCTCTCTCTCTCTTTTATCTCACTTTTATCTCTCTTTTATCTCTCTTTTATCTCTCTCTCTTTTATCTCTCTTTTATCTTTCTCTCTTTTAACTCTCTTTTATCTCTCTCTCTCTCTCTCTCTCTCCTTAATTATGTTTTCTTTTAATCTTATTATAAGTTCTATGCTACAAGTTTCTTATCTCGCTTATGGAACTCTCTTTATGCTTTTTGCTTTCAAGTTAACTTTGACCTTCCAAAATTTAAAGGCAATATCAGTTGTTGTCTTTTATCTAATTAATTCCTGTGTTTTTTTTAATTGTTCTCTTCCCTAAATAACGTTTTCTATGACACATATTCTCTCACACTTAGTAACCACTTCCGTCTTGGCGGTTTTAATGACTTTCTTGAAGAAGGAAATAATAATAACAATAATAATAATAATAATACACACACACACACACACACACACACACACACACACACACACACACACACACACATATATATATATATATATATATATATATATATATATAAATGTAAACTTATCGTTATACTCGTTTCAAAAAAACCCTCCGAGCACATAAGCGGAAGGAAAAAATGGTGATAAAAAAGGTGATAAAAAAGAACATCAGTCAAAGTACAAAGAAAACCCCGAGACGAGTAACCTAAAACAAAAAGCGCTCAGTACGCAAGTAGAGCAAACAAAGTAAATAGCTAAACCTAGAGAGCCAACGAACCTACCAAGATTTCACGAAATTGGACCTTCAGGAAAAGTTCCCTGAAGATCCAATTTGATGAAACCTTGGTAGGTTCGTTGGCTCTCTAGGTTAGTTATTTACTATATATATATATATATATATATATATATATATATATATATATATATATATTAGTTTCTTTCTTAACAACGGGATGTGACTTCCATCTGTCTTTTCTACAAATATTATCACGGCTTCTTCTTAGACGAACTTTATTCTCTGGTGCCCCGACCACATGAATTTACTCGTGCTAATAAGTTGGCAACTAGGTATACCGTCAAAATAGACAAATGTAACCACCACTTCTATTCTTTCAGTTTCTTTTCCTGTATTCACCGCCTGTGGAACTCCCTTCCATATACTTACTTCCCTGATAGCTACAATCTCCAAAAGTTTAAGTGCAACGAGAATTGTCATTTTTTATCGCCTTGACGCCCATCTTTCTCTTATTATTTTTTCGACGTCCCCTGGACCTTCTCTTTTCCTTTTTTTCGCTCCTTCTCTCTCCTTTCACTGTAACCCCTTGCACACCAGTGGCAGTACTGCCTTGCTTGGGGTGAAACGATTTAAAAAATATATATGTATGTATCCTTGTATGAATGAGTGCATGTATGATGAATTGTACAATAATTCACACGTACGAATGCCTATAATATTAAAACAAAACACATCAAAACAAAAGAATATAACACGTAAGAAATACCCACCCACCTTAAATCCTGCATTGTGTGATTTCCCATTTCATAACATAAAAGAAAAAAAAAAGATGTAACAATTCTCTCCAAGAAAACACCTAAAATACTCAAAGCTTTAATAAATTTCCAAACATCAAAAAAAAAAAATAAAATTAAGAAAATTCAGTAAAAGAAAACATTTGCAAACATAAATAATTAAAACAATGTACCTCTAAAATCAAGAAAAAGTAAAAACAAGCATATATTAAATGTGATTTATCCCAAAAAAACAAAAATCATGCAGGAAATATTCTTCTTCTTCTATGTGCCCTGTCCCTTCAGGACGTAGGCGTTCATGGATTTCCACGTTTCCCTATCCCTGGTGGCTCTGAGCATGCCTTCTTCTGTTACACCATGTAACCCTCGTTCCTTCAAATATGTTATCCGTTGCTTTCCCCTGTCTCTTTTTCACTCTATCGGGCCTGTTAGTATCAGGTTCTCCAAGCCCTCCTTCCTCATTGCATGTCCCAGGAACTTCAGCTAGAACCACATTTCAGTTGCTTCAAGTTTTTCCTTCACCTTTGATGATATTGTCCAGCATTCACTGCCATTTTGAAGGACGGACAGCACGTAGCAATCCAGTATTATCTTCCTTGTTTCTAGCGAAATTGTCCTGTTTCTTACTACATTACTCAACTTCTGGAATGCTTCCTTCGCAATGCCAATTCGCCTTCGGATCTCTGTGTCGCACTTTCCGTCTTCTGTTATAGCACTTACCAGGTATTTCAATTTTTGTACCTGCTTGATTCTAGTACCCCCGACCTGTATTTGGCATATTGGGCTGCCCTTTTTCCTGATGACCATGCATTCGGTTTTCTTGCACTTTATTTCTAGTCCTTTCTTGTTACTTTCTTCAGCTACCTTCTGTAGGAGGTCTTGTAGTTTCCTTTCTGTGTCTGCTATCAGCACTGTATCATCTGCGTATCTTAGGTTGTTTAAATTGTGGCCACCGATTACGAATCCAGGCATAGGAAATATCTAAACTTATTTATAAATGGAACTTTGTCTCTCTCTCTGTGTATGTGTGTGTCTGTGTATGTGTGCGTTCGTTACCTATAGACTCCGAACCAGCTGAACCGATTTTCTTGAAAATTTACACAGTTGTACTATAAGCGTCTGCGAGTGTTCTTAGCTAAGTTTTGTGTCGAGTTACTCCGGATAAATCTCGAAAATCAATAATCGAAAAATTCGGGTTTTAGGAGGAGTGGTCCGATTTTAATCAAATGTGATACACTTACAGACAAAGACATACGAAACGATATTCAGAAGTTTCAAGGTTGAAGTTCTTACAATAGTGCAGAAAATCGATAATATATATATAAAAAGCAAGATGTTTGTGTGTGTGTCTGTTTATCTGCCTGTATATCTGTATTTTTTCAGCCCTTTTATTTTAGTTTTTGCTTCGGGTTTAGCTCTAAGTAGGTATAATTGTAGTTCTTAGTTTTAGCCATGATACCATTTACTCAGAGGACTTATTTAGCCTTCAAAATTCAGTTTACAGCGAAAAAAACTTATTTGATATCGATACCAGGAAATCAAAATTTGACTTACATCCATTCATTTTTCTTTCAGTCTACGGTTTCACTTTAACTGGAAACAACTATTGCTTTTTAGTCTTTCGTGCCAACGTCCAAAGAGTCTGAGCTCCAGGACCATGGATTAGTTTTAAAGCTTTCATTACACCCGAGCAATGCCGGGCTATACTGCTAGTTACCTCTAAATAAAACTCAAAATAAAACATACATAACTTTTTTTTCGAAAGAGCAGCAAAAACCTTCAAAAAATCAATATATATCAAATCAATCTTTCTTCACATAAAAAATACACTTGCATAAAACAACAAAAAACAACAACAAAAAACAAAGAAACTAAACAACAACAACAACGATAATACATATGAACATCTTATTTCTAAAAACAGCATAAAATAAACATACATTAAAACACTTCGTTTCCCAAATCAAAAATAAAACGAAGAAATAATACATTAAAAATTCTGTTTAAATAACAAAACAAAGACACATTAAAATACTCTTCCCGCAAAATACAAAACTCATATATGAAACATCCTTCCGAAAAATAACCCCAAATTAAACATACAGAAAAAAACATTTACCCCAGAAAGCAACAAAAAATGCTCTATCAAATAAATATTCATAGAACTACCATTTTTCGCAAAAAGCAACAACCAATAAAAATCTGCAAAAACATATTACCCCACCTCTCAATATATGAAGTAAAAAACACGAAAATAATATTATTCTAAATAGCAACAAAAACAAAAACGACATGCATAAAAAACTAGTTCGATAAAAAACAAAAGAAAAAACAACAGCAATAATACATAAAAACAATCTACTTCAAAAGGCAGGACAACACGTATATACATTAAAACATCCCGTCCTACAAACAATCAACAAAACAAAGAAATAAAAAACAACGACTAGGCAAAAACGCAAAACCCAAAAAACCAAATCAAACAAACACTGTAAGAAATGAAAAGAAGAATTACAAAACAAATACAGATATATGCAAAACAAGCGTTCAAGCAAAAATGTTTTTACAAAAATAAAATTCAAAATCAAGACAACAGTAAATGTAGGGTACATTTATCTGGTGTAGGCGTCAAAGCTAACCTCGTAGCCGAGATTGAAAAAGACCTCCAATCCATAGTGGACTGGGGTAAGAAATGGCTAGTAAATTTTAATGCTTCTAAAACGAAGCTACTCTCAATTAACCATCATAGACAATCGCACCTACCTCCCATTAGCATGGACCAGGCTTGCCTCCCAGAGAGTAAAATACTACGCCTCCTTGGTCTCACACTTTCAGCGGACCTCAAATGGAATGACTATATCGAATCCATTGCTAAATCCGCTGCTATGAAATTCGGTTCTTTGTGTAGGGCCCGGATGTTTTTTCCGTCTAAATCTATCCTGCACATTTATAAATCTACCATCCGCCCGTGCATTGAATACTGCTGCCATATCTTGTCGGGTGCCCCTCCTATTCTCCTCGGGCTTCTCGATAAGGTACAGAGGAGGGTCTGTAATGTGATAGATACCGACTTGGCAGACTGCCTGCAGTCTCTCTCCCACAGGCACGACGTGGCTTCCCTGTGTCTCTTCTATAAATACTTTCACGGCTTCTGCTCCGATGAACTTAGATCACTGGTGCCCCCTAGATACGAATTTGCACGAGATACTAGACTAGCAACTAGATTTCACCCATTTACAGTGAAACCGATAAAATGCAACCGCAATTTCTACTCTAATAGTTTCTTCCTCACACTTCCCGACTGTGGAATTCCCTTCCACATGATTGCTTCCCCGACGGCTACAATCTCCAGGAGTTTAAATGTAAGGTCAATAGACACCTCCTAACACACTAACTTGCTCCCATTCTATCAAACACTCTTCCCATCTGCCCAACCCTCATTCTCGGTATCTATCCTTACCCATCTATCACCTTCCTCCTGACATTCCCAATGTCTAACCACTCTTTCTCTTTACCTTCCTCTCTGTAGCCCCATGCGCAATAGTGGCAGTGGAATGTCTTGCTTGGGGTGAAATGATGAAAAAAAAAATTAGCTGTAATTTGTTTTTACGTTACACTGCATTACATATATGCAATATATATATACATATATATTGCATATATTGCATATATATATATATATATATATATATATGAATGAATGGATGGTAAATAATTACACGCAGAGATGATAACACAGTCATTGTATTTCAAATGCCTAATTAGAACATAAAACACCTAACTTTTCCTGTTCTAAATAAAATAACGCATTTTGTCTACGAGTAAAATTCTAGAAAAGTGATCCTATAATTTGCCGACATACAAATTGCCTCAACCCTATCACCCCAAACACGCACGCACGTACTCACACACACACACACGCACACACACACAAGCACACGCACATACACACACACTCATATATATATATATATATATATATATATATATATGCGTGTGTGTGTGTCTGTAACATGTGATTATTCCTTCTCTGACGATTATGGTCAGTTCATGTGTTTTGTAAAAGGTCCTCAGACTTTTCTCAAAAGAAAGGTCGATTATCTCTGGGTTCGGGTCGTAACGAATGTTTATGAACGATAATGTCGAGCAGGAAACAGAGAAGCAATTTGAATTGCCATATCTTGAAAAAGGTCAAGAGGAAGCCACAAGAGACAACATCCGATTTCGAAATACTTATCACTGAGACTTGAAACATATTTATATTAATACGTACATACGTACATACGTACATACATCAACAGCGACAATTATTTACATCCACACATAGAAGATCGGAATAAACATAAATTATTTTTTAATAAAAATATTAATGATATTTCCAGAACTCAGAATGTAGGACATCTTTTAATACAGATAAAAATACTAGAGCATATTTAAAATGTATGCAACATTATTTTGCTTAATCATTTACCCCGAAGGAGTTTAATAAAAGTCACTAGGATGCAAGGGGTTACTGAGAGTAAAAGAAGCAGAAAAGTTGACAAGAAAGCAGTAAGGATGATAGTTACCCACTGGAGAAGTGCGAGAGAAGAAACTACAGGTATGGATGTAAACAGTAGTTTCAACAGCAAAATTATGAGACCTATCTGCCAATCAAGTACAGTGATAAAGTTCATGAAGTAGAGATACCAGAAAGGAAAACTCACCAGAACAATTACCGCTAAAATATTTATAAAAGAGTCAAACGTAAGATATGTTATGGCCGTAATAAAGCGTTTGAAACCGAGATGCCAGGTGAACACCGATAACGTTTGGATGCTTTAAGAATTTCTAGATATAAAACACAAGCACCAGACCAGATGTGGCAGGAACATTGATGCGCAGACGAATGGAAGACATCGTTTATATCTACAGTCTTCTTTAATTTACTATGTCCTTTTAAAACGTCAGAGATCATGGCCCTTCACCATCTCTTTTGCTACTTCAAGTAACTTTTATTTAAATAGGGTATTCGCTATTTTCATCTCCTTCTCTTGCCTATAGTATGTCATTGTTTATCACAAAATCTTCGCTCTCGTTTGATTGTAAACAAAACCTGATGTAATAGCCGCTACAAAGAAAACGTAGGAAAGACTTCGAAGAATTTAGTTTAAAGTTTATATGAACGTAAAAGAGATCAACAATACAACATTCACAGAATTTCTATTTGAAAAATACTACTTTAATTAAAAGAGAAAGTAATTTACTAAGGAGAAAATGTATAGAAATTGCACTGATTTCTAAATCATCCACAGTAAATTTGCATTCAGATTTTGACAACACTGACTTGGCAGACCGGCTGTAACTACTCTCTCACCGGCGTGACGTGGCTTCCCTGTGCCTCTTCTATAAATACTTTCACGGCTTAGATGAACTTAGATCATTGGTGCCGTCTAAGTACGAATTTACACGAGATACTAGATTAGCAACTAGGTCCCACCCTTTTACAGTGAAACAGATAAGATGTAACCGTAATTTCTACTCCAACAGCTTCTTTTCTCGCGCTTCCCGCCTGTGGAATTCTTTTCCACATGCCTGCTTCCCCGACAGTTTCAATCTCCAGGAGTTTAAATGTAAGGTCAATAGACACCTCCTATCGCACTAACTTGCATCTATTCTCTCAAACACTCTCACCATCTACCCAACCCTCATTCTTGTTATCCTTACCCGTCTATCACCCTCCTTCTGACATTTCCTATGTCTAACCATCCTTTCTCATCATCTTTCCCCCCTATGTAACCCCTGCACAATAGTGGCAGTGGAATGCCTTGCTCTGGGTGAAACGATTAAAAAAAAAAGAATTTTCACCTTTTTTGGCAGATCTTTTGTAATCTCAATGTGGGAGATTTCAAATAATGATAAAAACAGAAGCATAGGGGAAACTGAGCGAAATTAGTTAGACTGTGTGTCAAAAAAAAAAATTCCTTCAAAATTCAAAAGTTTTAAGTTCATCACTTCCCCTTAATATAAAATTGTAACGAACGCTGAGGTTTATATCTCTCCCGCCCCGCTTCTTCATATATATAATTTCATTATAAAAACATTACTTTAGTCCAATGAAATCTTTCTAGAGAAGGAAATTGCACAGAATTTTCCCACTTTGTTATTCCAGCGCCTAATATTGTTTTGATATGTAGTAATTAAAATATTATATTATTCTAAACAATAACAGACGTAATTAATAGTAAACAATGTAATGACAATCTAAAACATGAAGCCTATAATGAATGCCAGAAAAAATACATAAGAGAGACCTCGAGAATAGATCTTTTAAAAATCAACACAATGCATTACTGGTTCACCATGAGGAATCTGTCATAATTTTGATTTAAAAATTGCTACTTATTTATAAACCGATTTTCTTGAAAATTTACACAGTTGTACTATAAGCGTCTGCGAGTGTTCTTAGCGAGGTTTTGTGTCGAGGTACCCCCAATAAATATCGAAAATCGATAATCGAAAACATCGGGTTATAGATTTGATACACTCATAGACAAAGACATAAGAAACGATATTCAGAAGTTTCAAGGTTGCAGTTCTTACAATAGTGCAGAAAATATATAATAGATATATATAAAAAGCAAGATGTTTGTGTGTGTGTCTGTTTATCTGCCTGTATGTCTGTATTTTTTATTCTAGTTCTTAGTCTCAGCCATGATACCATTTACTCAGAGGACTTATTTGGCCTTCAAAATTCAGTTTACGACGAAAAAACTTATTTGATATCGATACCAGGAAATCAAAATTTGACTTACATCCATTCATTTTTCTTTCATTCTACTGTTTCGCTTTAACTAGAAACAACTATTGCTTTTTAGTCTTTCGTGCCAACGTCCAAAGAGTCTGAGCTCCAGGACCATGGATTAGTTTTAAAGCTTTAATTACACCCGAATAACGCCGGGATATACTGCTAGTTTATAAATATATGCAAAATAAATTCTAGAGAGAAAAACTGTCTAACACAACACAACGAATCAAATTTCTTAGCAGTTGACCTAGCAAGGGTTTCAATATAATATTTTAACTTTATGTAAGGCGAAAATGTTACCATGGGAGGGCTCAACGAGGTTAGTATCCGCCATGCTAATAGGACACGGAAAGAGATATCTTATATTGATTAACAGAGAGCAGTTTAGTTCTGGAGGTGTTAAAATTAACAAGCCATACTTTGCCTCAGTTAATAGTATATTGTGGATCATTTTTTAGGTCAACTGCCAATTTGACGTTATCTTACCGATCAGACTTACTACTGAGACGGGAGTCAATAATTGTGCCATCGGCATAGATATTAAGTTGAGAACAGGAAAGTCACTAATAAAAATTAAGAACAAAGAAGGTCCTGCGGGTCCCTTGCATTAATGCAAAAAGATCGAGAAGATTGACCGCTCAAGAAGAGATTCATTTCCTGATTAAATTAAACACTGCAAAAATTCGTCCAGAAATACCCATTTCAAATAATTCGTTGTATGAATCAGCCAGTTAAGTGCCATACTTGATACACACTTGGGCGATCATGTCTCGAAAGGGACATGACTGACTGGGCAGAAGATTATCCCGCAGCCAAGACTATAGAACCCAATCTGTCCTGTTATTTAACCCATAACTGCAGGGAAGAGACGGATTAATAGCTTTCCTAAGAGTATTTGCGCGTAAGTGAATGTAAAGAATTCAACTGGAATTTGAACTCGGCTCCCTGATTTCTCGTTCTGAGCCGATATCCATTGCACCACAACTCACATATTCATTCGATTCCGCCAGTTCTAACCATCTCGACTAAGACTTATCTTGGTACGCACATTATAGCAGACCATCTTCATTTCTTTTGTAGTCCATTAGTGAGATGCAAATACCACTCCAACAACTCCGACTCCCAAGCGGAAGCTTCCCCGATCATTAAAATTTTAACCTGTTCAGGTCTAGGACTAACCGTTATCTTCTCCACATATTCTCATAAACAGTATCTTTTATGTCTTCATCTGTAAGCCCTACTTCAAGTGGATCTCAGGCCTTATACAAGGTGAACATTCTTCTTCTTCTATGTGCCCTGTCCCTTCAGGACGTAGGCGATCATGGATCTCCACGTCTCCCTATCCCTTGTGGCTCTTAGTATGTTTGCTCCTGGCAACCCCCGTTCCGTCATCCACCTGATCAGACCCTGCAAATATGTTATCCGCTGCCTTCCTCTGTCTCTCCTTCCTTCTATCTGTCCAGTCAGTATCAGGTTCTCCAGGCTCTCCTTCCTCATTGCATGTCCCAGGAACTTCAGTTGTCTCTTTCTGATGCTCAGCATCAATTTCCTTTTTGTTGCCATTCTTTCTAACACTTCGTCGTTGCTTGTATGCTCAGTCCACGATATTCGTAGCATCCTTCTGTAGAACCACATTTCGGCCGCTTCCAGTTTTGTCCTCATTTTCGATGATATTGTCCAGCATTCACAGCCGTATTGAAGAACTGACATCACGTAGCAGTCTAGCACTCTTTTCTTCGTTTCTATTGAGATTTTCCTGTGTGTTAGTATTTTGTTCATCTTCTGGAACGCGTCCTTTGCCATGCCAATTCGCCTTCGGATCTCCGTGTCGCACTTTCCATCCCCTGTTAGAACACTTCCTAGGTACTTATATTCTTGGTCTTGTTTGATTCTTTTATCCCCCACCTGTATTTGGCATTTTGGGTTGTATCTTTTGCTGATGACCATAAAGAATGAACGCAGAATTGGTTGTGCTAGAGATAGTTTGGTCCAAAACTGTAAGATACTACAAAACCAAAATATTAATATTAGAAATTATCATGCTCTGACATCAGGATCTTGTCAGCTCTGGACACACATATGGATGTCACAAAGGGCATCTAGCTCTTTCAGAAATCTCCAGACTATCAGCTACTTACAACTGTTTCTCAGATCAATGATTAACAATAGCTTGGTGAATGGCTTGAGTAGATTCTGTGTCTTAAAGAAATCAAACCTTAACAGAGCATATAGTTTGGCGCTACAGGTTCACAAAAATGATATTTACTAAATCAATTGGACACTTTCAGCATCATCAACAATTAAAAGGTACAGCGCATGTAACTAGAAGGTAAAATGATATGAGCCCCATCAAAAGTGGTCACGATGTTTCCGAACATTGACGATATATGTAAAAAACAAATCTTTATATTTAAGTATAAACACAACTAGTAGATGCAATAATGAAAACATGTGTTTCCATATAGTTTCAAAAATGAACACGACCTCTGGACTCAAGTATAAACACGAGTGTCTACATACCTATAAAATAATTGCGTCTATCTAGAGACACAAGCAGCCTTTGAGATTTGAAAAAGAAATCACTCGACCGGCAGTCGAGTGCGAGAGAAAAATTTACTCGCCCCAAAATCATTTTACTCGACCGAATCCATTTTCTTAATAGTCTCCTTACGGAAAACAAAAATGACATTTTAATTAAAATTTCGAACGTGTTAGAAAGGATTTTAAAAAATTAAAAAAAATAATAGCAACAAAATTTGATCTTTCCCTTTAATGATAGCATAAACAATTTGATGATAAAACTTACTTTTTATTAAGTTTGAGTCGTTTTAACATCATGATATGCTGTTTTTGTTTTTTTGGCACTTGAGTGGAGGTACCTATTCGTAGTTTCTTTCTTCTGTTTGACTATAACCTCCATCGCATAGATGATAAAAAAAACAAATCTGATTTTCTCAATGTTTTTCTATAAAAAAATTACTTAGTTGTTTTACGGTGCGTGTTTGAAAGAAGTATGCGTACTTTTTTCTTTCTTTCTTTCAAATGTTCGTTTTTACTTTTCGTAAGCGAGGCGGAAATATAGGACAATAATAATATTTTAAAAATCTGTGAGCGTCTTTAATCTGGGCGACAGAGGCATTTTGGCTCCACTCTGGAAGCGTTAATTAAACGAATGTTTACACTGACCGGGACGATAAAAGCCAAGAGTTCAGTAGTGTCATTGTAGATCATTCTAAGTAACGTGTGAATATTCAATGGCATAGTTTTGGATTGTAAAAGGAATCAGATTTCTTTTTTCTATATTTGAAAGGACACGTTTCATTGCGAAATTTTAATCGACCGCGGGCGAGTAAAGCAATAAACTTTAATCTCCTAATTAAGTTTTTAATCGACTGAGTTGAACGGGCGAGTGAAATCTCAAAGGCTGGACACAAGTAGAAACGCGAGCAGTGTTTATCCATAGATTCAAATATAAACACTAGCGTCTATACTCAAGTATAAAAAAAGACTTACGCACTCAAGTATAAACATGTCCCCTGTCTACTTATAGACTCAAGTATAAACATGTCCCCTGTCTACTTATAGACTCAAGTATAAACATATCCCGTGTCTACTTATAGACTCAAGTATAGTCATGTCTCGTGTCTTCTTACAGACTCAAGTATAAACATGTCCCGTGTCTACTTATAGACTCAAGTATAAACATGTCCCGTGTCTACTTATAGACTCAAGTATAAACTTGTCCCGTGTCTACATATAGACTTAAGTATAAACATGTCCCCTGTCTACTTATAGACTCAAGTATAAACATGTCCCCTGTCTACTTATAGACTCAAGTATAAACATGTCCCCTGTCTACTTATAGACTCAAGTATAAACATGTCCCGTGTCTTCTTATAGACTCAAGTATAGTCATGCCTCGTGTCTTCTTATAGACTCAAGTATAAACATGTCCCGTGTCTACTTATAGACTCAAGTATAAACATGTCCCGTGTCTACTTATAGACTCTAGTATAAACATATCCCGTGTCAACTTATAGACTCAAGTATAAACATGTCCCGTGTCTACTTATAGACTCAAGTATAAACACGACAAACAAACTCAAGTATAAACATGACATGACCTATAGGCTCAATTGTAAAAGCTACCAGTGTCTGCATTAGCATCTACTTATAGATTTTAATATAGACACAACCTAAAACAAGCATAAACGCGAACAGAGACTACCTGTAGATTGAAATATAAACAACTGCGTTCACCAAGAGAATCAACTATAAACACTACTTACACACTCAACACGACCAGTGTCTGCAAGCTGATGAAAATAGACTCAAGTATAAACACAACCTATTGACAAGTATAAACACGAGTAGTATACCTCTAGATTCAACTATAAACATTTGCAGATTCATGTATAAACATTTTCGATTTTCTAGACAAGCAAATGTTCACCTCTAATAAAAAAGAAAACAGAAAAATATAGCGTAACAGTGTTGCTAGCACTAAAAAAAACTTGTAGTTTTATACATTTCGTTGTCTGATAAAGCGACGTTAAATTTGTTTCAAAGAGAAAAAATACCAATGTATATCCTGATGTTTGCAGCTCCTATTGGACATTGAATAAAAAATGTTATTATTTAGTGCAATGTTTCTTTTTCTGAAATAAGCACAAACATTCAATATTTGATTTCTCGTTTTTCTTTTCTTTTCTTTTTTTTTTTTTGAAGGATATAATTTTTTTTCCCAAAGACCGAAATTAAGTGATGGTAAAATACGTTGCACGCCTTCCCAACCCTCATTCCTGGCGCTAGCGTGATCCTCTTTCATTTTCTAATACTGTGCTCTGACAAGCTCGCGAGGAGAATCACCGACTGACATTTTAAGGGTATAATTTGAGGCAAGATTTTAGATTCGTCTCTGACGAAAGGATAAGGTTTTTGAAACAAATATGTGCAGTTAGGATTTAATGTCAAAATTTAAAAGAAGTGCTTACGTCTTTTACAATTTGGCATCTGTTGCTTGTTCAGCCATATTGTCCTTACTTGGCAACCCACATATATGGCCTTGTTCTGAACTAAAATAATTTTGGTAAATGCCAACCGAAGAATTTAGGTTTACGTAAAACAACAAAACGTAATGATACAATTTTTGCATGTTTACAAAGATTAACTTTGGCACAACGCAAAGAGGATGATCTTATTACTTAGTGACATAGATTTGTGATACCAATTTGCTAACTATATATCCATGTTCATAGACCCTAGTACATTTATTAATATTAATGGGTGGTGGTGATCATTAAATAAAAACAAGCCTAATCTTTTGGGAACCAGGTTTTAAATTCAGATTATTTCTTCTAGATTGGTTTCCAACCAAGGCCAACTAGAATTTAGGTTTATCTATGAGAAGTGTTCAAAATGAAAACTGAAGTAATCTTAGATCAAGTAGTAACGAAAGACAAGTGGAAAGGACGAACTATTATCAGTAAGACGACAAAGTGCAGTCAACATTAAAAGAGATAGATCAAGGAGTGAACTACAAACTAGAAACGCCAAAATCAAGGAGGTAAAAACGTATGAGCGAAAGTCTGATAAAGTAAATCTCGAACCTGATCTCGATAATGGCTTTCAGTCAGTTGTTAAATGGGACAAGAAAAAGTTTAACGCCTTCAAAACGGAACTTCTCATCTTAGAAAAGCTTTTTTTTTTTCGCCTTCATTCAGTATGGCCGCTGCTAAACTTCAGGAAAGAACTCTTTGTGCTTTTTTAGATCCAGGTTTCTCATTGGTATGAAGTAGAATGATTCTATTGATTCAATTGTTAGGTCTGCTGCTCGGAAAATTGGTATAGTGTATAGTGCTAGACAATTTTTTTCATCAGACTCCATCATGCACATGGATAAATCTACCAGTTGTGCGCACTTTAAATATTGCTGTGATATGTAGTTTGCTGCTCCTGTTATATATCGAGAGATTTGTGGCAAAATCTAAAAAGAATGTGTAATTGTTGTGGAGCTTCGTCGCCAATTTGTTGTGTAGTTGTGACGTAACTTCGCCGCAAAGTGTAATGACCGGTTTGGCCGGAAGTAAGACACGGAACAAGGAGGTAGGTTTAAAACAATGTATTAGTATAAACAAGATATCCAAAGAAGTCCAAGGTATTCTTACGATTTCCTGCTAGTAGCTGTCGTTAACTGCTTTACTTGACTGCTGTAACTAACTGCTCTAAAAGACTGCCAACTTGACGGCAATATTCAGTCGCCTTTCCACTAAGGCAAAATGTGGTACAAGCCTTTTTAATGTGAATTCTCAGGGGCATATAGCCCAGCCAAAAATATCTGTTTAATTTTCCCTAGTCGTGACTCTACCCTTCGGCGGAGCCGCGACTTGGTTAATACTCTCCGCCCAAAGGCAGAGAGCTGACAGTGCTAAGGCTGTCAACTGGGTGTTGACTGCCGTATTCAGTCGCCTCCCCACTTTAGGCAAAATCTGGCACAAGGCCTTTTTAATGCGGGTCCACCGGGCCATATAGCCCGGCTAAAAATATCTGTCTAATTTTTCCCAGTCGTGACTCTACCTTTCAGTGGAGCCACGGCTAGGTTTAACTCTCCGCCCAAAGGCAGAGAGCTGGTAGTCGCCTTCCCACTTAAGGCAAAATCTGGCACAAGGCCTTTTTAATGTGGGTTCTCCGGGCCATATAGTCGAAGGTATGGGGTACCCAGTGAGGATCGAATTCACAACTCAGTTGTAATAGGTTCTAGCGAGACAAGCTTGCTAACCATTACACCACGTCGGGGTGCGCATAATTTTCTAAGCGCAGCTTAGATATGGCACAAGACCAAAAATATGGGGCACCCAGTGAGGATTATTACTCAATTGTAATGATTCTAGCGAGACAAGCTTGCTAACCATTACACCACCTCGAGGTACTCTAACTGGGAGTTGACTACCCTCTGGAAGTCACGCTGGTAATTTATATATATTCAGAGGAAGAGTACATTCCTCGAAGGAGGGTACCATAACAGTAATGTTATCGATCCTGACCTGGCATCTTAACTTCAGTATCCCGCCCCGGGACATGAATTCCTTGTAACATTTTTTATAATATTTTCATGGCAATTGTTCCCATTAGATTTCCTCCCTGATACCTGAAATGCATGAATTTAAGCGTACCATTAGATTGGTAGACAGTTAAAGATGAAGGAGAGACTCGAAGCAACAGAAATGTTTCTCTACAGAAGGATGCTGAGGATGCCATTAACCAAGCATGTGAGCAAAGACAAGGTTTTGGAGAAAATGCAAATAATAGAACGAAAAGGAAACGTATACTTAACATCAGGAAGAGACAGCTGAATGTTTAGGGAAACCTAATGAGGAAAGAGGGTTTGGAGAATCTAATACGTACAGGACGGATCGAGGTAAAGAGAGACGGGAAAAGCAGCGCGAGACATACTTGATGGGGTTGATTAAGTGGATGATAGAGCAGGGTTTCGGAGAGATATCAAGAGGAAAATTGCTAAATGCGACATGAGATAGAGATAAGTAAAAGTCCATGACCACCTACGTTCTGAAAGGACACAGCACATAAAAAAGAAGAAGAAGAAGAAGACCCTTGCAAAAAGTATGAATTCCCCTTTTCTCTTTTGTGGATTAGGGTGAGGAACCCCACAAAAATAATGAACAACAAAACAGATATTGAGATAGAAAAATAGGTTATATTGAGCATAAATATACAAACTGGAACGCAGGTTTGTAATCCAGGAATACGATTAGCAAGAAATAAATATATATAACGCTTTGGAGTGAAGCCGTGTTGGAAATAGTATATCCGTGTAATATTATTCCAGCTGAGTGGAGCTCAGAGCTATTCTGACTTCTGACGCGGTGTTCTCTGGGTAATTTCGGTATCTCTCGGTAGCTTACGGACCAGTTCCAATACTCCCCGATAACTCTAACGGATCTTTATGATAACTGACGTATCTCACTATAGGAGGAGTATATATATACTCACGTCGAGTTCATTATCATAGAAAAAGGGGAGATCCCACAACACTCTTCCAGATATGGGTTAATTAGTAGGGATTGTATCAATAAATCCTTATTATCGACAAGAGAGACAAGATATAAGGGTAAGTGGAGGTCAGTGATCACTTACGTCCTAAAAAGGCACGGCATATAGACTATAAGTACATATCACCGTTTTACTGTCGAAATAGCTAGATGTAACCGTGAATTATTATTTAATATTTTATTTTCTCGCACTTCACGCCTGTGGAACTAGATTCATGGTTTTTCTTTTTTTTACGTCAGTTACTTACGCTCTTACAAGAAATCGGGGTGCCGAGTTCGAATTCCAGTTGAATTCATTGCATTCACTTACGCGCAAATACCCTTGGGAAAGGTAATCCGTCTCTTCCCTCCAGTTATGGGTTAAATAGTAGGACAGATTGGGTTCTATAGCCTTGGCTGGCAACCAGTCTACCGCAGATAGCAATGGCAACCTACTGCGGGATAATCTTCTGCCCAGTCAGTCATGTCTCTTTCGAGACATGATCGCCCAAGCGTGTTTCACGTATGGCACTTAACTGACTGACTTAACGCTCTTCAAAAATTTATATGCAGCATCAATCAACATACTTTTTCTTCTTTTCTCCTCACCGGCATCTTCTAATTTTCTTTTCTTTTACATCTTAACGATATTATCAACTTAATTGGAGTGAAATGATTTTTAAAAAGTGGGCGAGGCCAATGATGAATTCCGGAAGCGGAATAGAGTATTGAGAGACAGGAAGATTTCGCTGGAAACAAAGAAGAAATTACTGGATTGTTATGTAAAGTCTGTCCTTCAATATGGCCGCGAATGTTGAACAGTCTCATCCAAGATGAAGGAAAGACTTGAAGCAACCGAAATGTAGTTCTACAGAAGGATGCTGAGGATAACAGGGACGGAACATGTGAGCAATGACGAGGTTTTAGAGAGGATGGACACGAAAAGGAAACTGATACTTAACATCAGGAAGAGACAGTTGAAGTTTCTGGGACATGTAGTGAGAACGGAGGGCTTGGAGAATCTGATGCTTACGGGGCGGATAGGGGAAAAGAGAGACAAGGGAATGCAACGCGTGACATTCTTGATGAACTTGAACAGATAGATGGTGAAGTGGGGTTGAACGAGATAAACAGGAGAAAGGATGTTAAGATCTATAAAGAAGAGGAAGATGTGGATGGCCATGATCGCTTACGCACTGAAGAGACACCGGCACATAGAAGAAGAAAAAAAAGTAACAAACAACGGAAAAAATGACAACTGTGCTAAAACGCATAGGAATAGATAACGGTACCTTTCAGAAACTAAACAATGTATTAAGAGATGAGAAATTTTCTTTAGAAACAAAGAATAAATTCCGAGCTGCTATGGAATATCTGTCCTTTTATATTGCAGTGAATACTAGACAAATTTCATCTCAGATGAAGAGGGGGTTTAAGGCAACATTTGGTTCTACAGAGGAATGCTCCGAATACTATAGACGAAGCGTGCGAGGATGGTTTAACAAAAATAGGCGCTACAAGGAAACGATGCAGCTAAAATTTATTGGTTAATAAGGAAAGAGGGCTTAGAGAATTAAACACTCAGAATACATACTGAAACCAAGATAAGTAAGGGAAAACCACGAGTAAACTACTTCATGAAGTTGTGTAAGAAAGTGGCAGAATGTTCAGGTTTCAGCGTCACATTTTCCGTTGTCGCCAAAGTAATCATCATCGTCATCATCGACATCATCATCACCATCATCATTTATGCCCCGGTTCCCCTCTGGCTCTTTAAAAATTCTTTGTCCATCCCCACCAAATCGGTGGGGATGAACAAAATCAGGAGATAGTGTCCACTCTTAGCCAAGTTTACACTCGTTCCCATCTCTTCTTGTACTTGTTACACCATCCATTCGCACAAACCCATTAGAGATGTTGTTCACTGTATCCATCTGTTTCTTCTTTCCGTCTTGTGAGTATCAAACTTCCCAAGCAGTCTTTCTTTATCATACATCCCAGAAATCTCAGTCGTCTTTCTTATTTTAAGCATGAGTGTCTTTTTGTTTTTTTATAATCTTTAAAATTCACTCGTTGCTCACGTGTTCTGTCCCAAGCGAATTTAGAAAAATATACTTGTAAAATATATTAGGCGATATCATTTGGATTTTTGTGGTGAAAAACCCAGACATGACGAATCGTCTGCAACTTCAAGCATTCAATTTGCACTAAATTTGAGAAAGGCATAGATTTGCCCCTTCAAGTGTTCTGTCATATGAACAATCACTGGGATGACACAAAAAGCGTATGGAGTTAGAGTGAAATCAGTCCAAATTTCTTCGTTATTTATTCAATGTAACTAATTGTCGACATTGCTTGGAAAATAGAGAAGGAGGGCGTCACCAACTAAAATCCCGTTGCACGCGGCATGCTTTGATGGACTCAGCATGACACCGCCAATGATTTCTTTGACTGTGAGATCAAGCAACATTTTTCTAAGCTTATATTTACACACACAAAATATCAAAACATATGTTGCAACTCGCAAAGATGCGCACAGGAAAGGCTACTGTACATAATCTTTATCCTGATGTGGTTTCATAATCGGAAACTTGTACCTGACCGAGGGCAGGTTATGCCTCGTTTATTCCCGAGGATTTTTCCACCTGTGGCGAGTGTAGAGAACTAGTTATCTGTGTAATTAACAACGTCTTCCTCGGCAGTAAAAAAAAAGTACATTTCACGAACGGAATAAACAGCTGATTTGGACGAAGCCATCAATCCCTGTTAATATTATTAAAAACCAAATCGGTGGGGATGAACAAAGTCAGGAGATAGTGTCGAGTTAATCTTCCAGGGAAGGGGTGATGGTCTGTTTTGCAAGCCAGCCTTCCAAATTCTAGGCTTGAACTATATTAACTGGTAAGGAGAAATCATACTTATAAATTCCAAGTGGAATCCAGTCTAAACCTTTTTTCTAACAAAATCCATAAATAAATATATAAAAATTATGGCAAATATTTCTTACAAAAATAAATTAATTAATTAAAAATAATTATCAGTTTTTTCTTACAAAAACCGATACAAACTGAAATCCACTTGCCGTATTTAATGAACAAATATAAAAACTTTCTGGGGATTTTACCAACATCAGTCAGTTAAGTGCCATACGCGATAAACGCTTGGGCGATCATGTCTCGAAAGAGACATAACTGACTGGGTAGAAGATTATCCTGCAGTAGGTTGTCATTGCTTTCTGCGGTAGACTGGTTGCCGACCAAGGCTAAAGACCCCAATCCGTCCTGTTATTTAACCCTTAACTGGAGGAAAGAGACGGATTAATACCTTTCCCAAGGGTATTTGCACGAAAGTGAATGCAAGGAATTCAACTTGAATTCGAACTCGGCTCCCTGATTTCTCTTTCCGAGCCGATATCCACTGCACCACAACGCACATCAGTTTGAAAAAAATAATTTTCCCTGAAAACATTGATATACATAATAAAGTTTGATATAGTGCAACCTGAACACGAATTGAACTACCGAAAGTGCTGAAAAAACAGACATATTTCGTTAGAAACAAAAAAGAAATTTCTGGATGATCTTTTAATATGGCAGGTAGGGCTGGACAATTTCTTTATAGTTGAGGAAAATACTAAACATAACATAAATGAGGTTCTATTGAAGAATACTGAGAATTCCATGGAAGGTGCTAGTAAGCAACAAGAATTGGCAACAGAAAGAACAATTATGATCAGAATCAGAAAAACACAGTCTGAATTTCTTGGACACATACTGAGAAAGGAGGGCTTAGAAAAATTAAGACTCACAGTACATTGTGAGGACAAGAGAGATGGGATAAGGCAGAGATCCACTTACATGATACGTTTGTGTAAAAAGATGAAGTAATAGAAACATGATTAAGTTCAGTTGTCGTTGATGCAATAGACATTTAATTCATCTGGACGATTAATGTGTGGCTGAGTGACCACATCGTCTAAGCGTATGAATAAATGTCTTAAATAAATGTCCTAAATAAACGTCGTAAATAAATGCACTAAATGAATGTGTTAAATAAATGCACTAAATAAATATCTTAAATAAATATGCTAAATAAATGTACTAAATAAGTCTTAAATAATTATCCTAAATGATTGTCTGAATAAATGTCTTAAATAAATGTCTTAAATAAATGTCCTAAATAAATGTCCAAATAAATGTCCTAAATTATTGTCCTAAATAAATGTCTTAAATAAACGTGTTAAATAAATGTTCTTATACAAAAAAATATCCTAAATTAATGTACTAAATAAATGTACTAAATAAATATCCTAAATAAATGTCCTTAAAGAATGTCTGAAATAAATGTACTAAGTAAATGTCTTAAATGAATATCTTAAATAAATGTACTAAGTAAATGTTTTAAATAAATGTACGAAACAAATGTTCTGAATAAATGTCTTATATAAATGAATGTATGATATAAATGTCTTAATTATTCGGAATTTCTAGTTGGCAATTTGATTCTTTTGTTTGCTTCTACTCTTCTGACGCTTTGAGGATGCGCAACACTTAGCACTCGGTCAGGCGCAGTTGTATCTCACTTGTCTTGGAAGGCAGGCATCGCTTTGTCTTCTTCGTGGTGTCCTGTCACCCGCACCTGACTAACGAAGTTAAATTTGCAGAATTAATATATATATATATATATATATATATATATATATATATATATATTCCATTTGTGAACGAGTTATTACGCGAACTAGGTTTCTGCCATGAGTGGGGTCCTCAGGCGATTTTCAATAACTGATTTTACTGTTTACCGTTTATTTCTTTTTTTTCTTTTTTTTTTAAAAAACGCTCATGTAACGGCGTTCTTTTTGAACACTCACATGGTAGGGAATTTTTGAACGCGAAATTTTTAAAATTGCAAGGAATTATGACGTTTTCATCCATGGTTGTATGAACCTAATAGGTATTGTTTAGTATGGTTAACTTAGTCATAATTTCCTTTCTTTCATTCAATAGTTCGTTTTTGTTTGGGAATAGCATAATATCTAACTTTTCTTCCTGCACAGTCTACATATTTTACCACCGTTGCAAGGCTTGGCAGTTTTTTTACTATACTCTACGTTATGTCTGTGTCTTTTCCAAATTTTAATTTTAATTTTCACACATGTCTAGCAAATTTTGTACAGCTTTTTAAGTTTTCTATTTTGAATGTAGACTTGTGATTGAACCATCTTAAAGACCATGTGGTTCAATCACAAGTCTGAAAATATTTAAAAGTTCTACGATATAATCTTATTATGACCAGAAACTAAGTAATTAAACAATGGCGTCTAACCGTACTGATGAGCTGTGATACAGCGAAACAGACCTGTATGTGGATAACTATATATATGTATATATTGTTAAATTTTGATAAAGCTTAGTACCAAATTTGTTGTTTGGTTGATGTGTAGTCTACGAGGTTACTGAGGTGTTGGTATCACACGGTTGTATATCTTGATTTTGGGATATTCTGCTAGTTAATACGACTGATCGACAGTCGATTCACAATTGACTCACTTAGATTCGTTATTAGCTCAACTCCGATTAACCAATATTTGCTCAACTAGTTATTCGCTATAAATTCTACTCATATCTCATTACCCTAGATTTATGTCTGGTGTTTTAAAAAAATATTTAGTGGTCACCTGATCGTTTGTAGAATAATCCTTTTTTTGTATTATATATATATATATATATATATATATATAATACAAAAAAAGGATTATATATATATATGTATGTATGTATAAGTATAAACGCCGACGCTTGTGTTTGAACACTGATCACCAGTAAGAAATAATACAAGAAAAAAAGGATTGTTAGCTTGATGAGACCTGCACTGTTAAAACCTAGGTACCAAGTGAGTAGTGATTATTTCGTTTTTAATATACATATAAATATATGCTATTTTAATATATATATATATATATATATATATATATATATATATTCAAAATAGCATATATATATATATATTTTGCTTTTAAAATAGTATATATATATATACTATTTTAGAAACAAGGAATTTATTGTTAGCCTCAAATGTTCATCTAACAAATCATCAGGAGAAAAATCGTTGTAAAACGAATTATATATGTATATTAATACAGGTTTCATTGAATAATATAGACAAGTTCTGTCTATTTATTTTGTTTAAGATCCTTTCGTATGATCTGATTAGCTTGATAGTGTTGTCATGGAAAGACGACAAAAATCGCAATAATTGTTGATTTTTTTTTATCAGGTCTGAGCTTTCGGCTTACATAAGCCATTATCAAACGATGAACATTTAATATTCAGTGAACATAGAACATTTAAATTATTAACAGAGTGGCGTTATATAGAGAAAATTAGACAAGTCCATTTTTTGTGCCGCATGTGGCTGCAGGCCGAGAAGGAATGGTGGTAAAGGGTTTTTGGTCAATTGAGAGTATAGTGGCATGAGGGGATTGGTCTGGGAACTGCTACTACTATGGTGTAGTGGGTAAGTATAATAACTATGACCTCTCCCGTCGATTATAGGCATTGAAGTATGTCAGTGGAGGTGTCGAAATTTATTTTATTTAGGCTAGGTTTAAACTGTTTGATGTAGATAGCTTCTAGAATTTTAAGTTTTCGTTTATTATTTTCTTGTCTAAGTATATACGTATTTTCAACAAGTGTTTTCCTAAGAAGTGTGTGTTGATAGCCATGGTGTTTTAAATGTCGGAATATGTTAGAATTTTCATTTAAGTGCAATGTAAGTCTCCGCGAAAGCGAGTTAGTAGTATGTCCAATGTAGGTATTATTTAGTTTGTTAGAGATACATTCTCAAAAGGGGCATGTGAATTTATATATATATATATATATATATATATGTATATATTATCCTACGTCTATCAGGTGCATGCTATGATTCTAGATTTGAATTTTTATTTGTGAATCTCGCGTTGTTTAAGGTTGTTATGAATGCGAAATTATAAATCTGAGGTGCCATCTTTAAAAAAATTATTAAATGTGTAATTTAATTTGGTTTATACCGAATTTTAAAAATGAAATTAGAAAGCAATGATCTCGATATGTAAAGTCACAGATTTATTGGCATTTTGAACTCGAGATACGTGCAGCGACTCAAATACCGTTATGGACACTTAATGCATTTATACAAAAGTCAAGTAATAATAATGATAATAATAACAATAAATCTACACTTTAAACTAAATATTCACGGTTTCACACACACACACACACACACACACACACACACACACACACACACACACACACATATATATATATATATATACGCATAAATATATATATATAATTACTCTTTCAGTCATGTAATTATAAGTTTAGTTAATGTAATATCTTCCTATATTGTGACTATTTTTTAATGAATAATAAGTTTCTCTATTAATATATTGGTGCTTTTTAACTGGAATTTACGATATATATTTATGCAATAAATTTTCATTTCAATGAATAATTATATCTTTTCCTCAAGTTTTCATTTAATGTCTGTTGTAACGGAGGTTGCCCGAGAAGTTATTTTTCAGCAGTACGACAATATTTTACATAATTGTAACAGTATAAGAATTTTTGGACTGGAGTGTATAATCACCCTAGTGATTAAACATTTTAAAAAATCCAAGGTGACTGACGCAGGATTAAAAGAACGAACAGAAAATGAAATTAAAAAGTCACTACTGTAGTTAAACTGACCGTCCTCAGTAAAAGGCTTGAAAATGTCTTGTACAGAGAGATACAAATGATCACTCCAGCGCAAAACAAAAAGAAAGAAGACGGAATTGTGTGGTGATTACTAATAATAGTTGTTTGTTATTGTCAGATCGGCCTTGCAATTTGAATTTGTTTGCAGTCATAAGGTTTACCATTGTCATATATTCAATTCGGCAGGTCATCATCATCATCATTTATCCATCACACCCAGATGGTGCAAGGGCAGCAACTTTTTGTTGCTGTTTCTGTAACAAACTGTTTTTTACGGGGCAGGGTTGTTAGCCCTACACCCAACCCCCAAACCCCCAAACCTGGAGGACCGGTCGACCATTCTTGGTCCTTACGTTTACATCCCCTGGTATTCCCAAATGGTCACCCATTAAATACTGACCAGGCTCGATGTTGCTTAACTTCGGTGATCGGACGGGACCCGGTGTATTTAACATGATATAGCCATAGACAACGATATTTTCTATAAAAAATGTGAGAATGGGAAAAAGGCGGATCTTCTTCTGTCTTATATTTAAACTTGGCTAGCCACAATCACTGACCCAAACAACACTAACCGCTCTTATTAAATCCACCATAACACCCCAGATTATCAATGACGCCCAAACTAATCCCCATGTGTACAATTTTTGTCTGTTGGAGGGGAATAAAACAACAATTCGAAACCCCAGTATGTATTTACAAGATAGCAGGTCAATACGACACCATTTGCAACATAGCAGCAAACAGATGACTATATTGTTTGTTACAACTTATCGGGAACAGATTACGGCTTCCACAACTCGTCATTCTCCCGAGAATAAGTGAGGAACGCTGCATGTAAATGTGACAAGACAGCTACAGTGTAGTCAGTGTATCAAGTATTTAAGGCCTGTCTTGTAGGTTGTATAAGCGAAAGCCCAAACAACTTTTCTGTGGTGAGCCAGTGCTTGGAGAGAGGACTAGGCATAAACCGAAGAAACACTTCTTCTTTTATGCGCCTTGTCTCTTCAGAATTTAGGCAATCATGGTTCTCCATATCATCTAGTTCCTTGTAGCTTTTTATCAGTTTTTTCTTTTTCTTATTTCTATCAAACTTTGTTCTGCCATCCATTTGCTCAAGCCCATCAAGTATGTTATACACTGCTTTCCTGTCCTTAATTCCCTCAAACTGTCCTGTAAGTATCATATTTTCCAAACCCTCCTTTCTCATTAGCTACCCAAGACATTTCAATTGCATCTTCCTGATGTTAAGTATGTTTCTTTTTTGTTTCCATTTTCTCCCAAAGCCTCTTTGTTGCTCAGATGTTCAGTTAATGTTATCCTCAGCATCTTTGGAACCACATTTCTGTCTCTTCCTCATCAAATAGGAAGACAGATATTATGTAACAGTCTAGTACTTTTTACTGTTTCCAACGAAATGTGAATTATGCCTCTTAATATTTAGTTTTTAAATGCATTTTTCCCATCACAATACGTGTTGTAGTTTCTGTCTTCTGCTAAAACGCTTCCCAGATATTTAAATTTTTGTACCTGCTTGATTTTAGTATCCCCGGCCTATAATTTGCTTTTTTTGCTGATGACAATGCATTCTGTCTTGTATACTATGCTTAGTCTATTATATATATATATATATATATATATATATATATATATATATATATACCCTTTGAGATTTCACTCGTTCGATCGACTCAGGCGATTAAAAACTTAATTGGTCGATTAAAAATCTAGCAATGAAACGTGTCCTTTCAAATATGTAAAAACCAAACCCAACTGTTACAACCCAAAAGTATGCCATTGAATATTCACAAGTTACTTAGACTGACCTACAATGAGATTATTGAACTCTTTGGTCTCACTATTGTTCCGGTTAGTGTAAACATTCGCTACCTTCTGTTTTGTAGTCTCCTTTCTGTGTCTGCTATCAGAACTGTGTCATTTGAAAATCTTATATTGTTATTATTGTGGCTGTCAATAATGAATTCCAATACTTCTAATTTTCCACATTTCTGTTGCTTCAAGTATCTTCCTCATCTTTAAGGAGATCCTCGAGAATTCTCTGCCAAACAGGAAGACCGATATCAAGTAAGAGTCGAGTACTTTTTTCTTTGGTGCTAACGAATTTTTTTGATGTCTCTTAATACTCTGCTTAGTATTTTAAATGCATTTTTCCCGTCTCAATATATTTTCGGATCTCAGTGCTGCACTTTCTGTCCTCTGCTAAAACGCTTCCCAGATATTTAAATTTTTGTACCTGCTTGATTTTAGTATTCCCGACCTGTAATTTGCTTTTGGGGCTCATCTTTTTGGTGGTGAGCATGCATTCTCTCTTCTTGTAGATTACGTTTAATCGTTTCTTCTTGATTTTCTTCCCTACCTTCTGTTTTGTAGTCTCCTTTCCGTGTCTGCTATCAGAAGTGTGCCATATGTATATCTTATATTGTTATTATTGTAGCTGCCAATAATGAATTGTGATACAACTTATAATTTTCACAGAATTGCCTCGCTATATAGGTTGAATAAATTCGGTTTGGGAAAACTGGGAAAAATGGGTTAAGGATAAAACGCCGTGGAGGGGTAAAACCAGTAAGAAATAATTACACTACCGACCATAATTATTAGGCCACCATAGTGTTTTCAAAAATGATGTACTTCTTACTATTTTTTAGTATTTATTGCCAAGTAAATAATTATAAATGAAAATAGACTGGTTCTTTTGTTAATACTGCACCATAACATATGAATCAAATGAATTTATAGATGTTTAATAACTAGCTATATAACAGTTTCATCAAGGAAAGAATGAAAAACATTTAGGGTGATTTGTACGAGTTCATCTTTGCTTCCTTGCCTTGTAAAATTTTACAAAATAATAATAACAAAGACCCATTTTATTTTTATTAAGAATTATCCACTTGGCAATAAATACGAAAATTAGTATGAAATACATCATTTCTTTTTAAAATACTGGGGTTGCCTAATAATTATGGCCGGTAGTGTAGATATAAAACATGACGCGGCTAGCATGTACTACACGATCAGCGAGAGGAGAGTATTGTTTGGTCTTAACAATTGATACGAATAACCATGCTCTATTCTCGTATAATCATTTTAATAATGTTTGTCTTTAAAATCAGTCAGTTAAGTGCCATACATGGTACACGCTTGGGCGATCATGTCTCGAAAGAGACATGACTGACTGGGCAAAATATTTACTCGCAGTAGGTTTCCATTACTTTCTGCGGTAGACTGGTTGCCAACCAAAACTATAAAACCAAATTTGTCCTTATATTTAACCAATAGCTGGAGGGAGACGAGACGAATTAATACCTTTCCCCAATTGTATTTGTGCGTAAGTGAATGCAACGGATTCAGCTAGAATTCGAACTCGGTTATCCGATTTCTCCTTCTGAACCGATATCCACTGCAGCACAACGCATATAATACTGAAATCATTTCTCACATGCGATCACATGATAATCAAACCAGAATTCAGTATGCTGTTGAAAATAATTACTCATGGTCGGAATGAGGTAAGACTGTCAACAGTTCGGGTTTTCTAAAACGTCACCTGAAAATCCATCAAACCGCCGACATCAGGCCAGTAAATGTTATCCTATTAACAATAATCCGGCATGTAACTTTACCCTTTTTTCCATCTGTCAACGGATATGCAAATATGAAACAGGACCTAAATATTATCTCACTAGACATGCCATGTCTGCTCTTGCCGAACAATGATTCAGTGTATATATATATATATATATATATATATATATATATATATATATATATCGGTCTCGGCTAGAAGCAAGTGGATGTCTAGCTACACTGTTGAGCTGTGATACAGCGAAAGAGACTTGTATGTGGATGACGAATATATTATGCTCTCATAACAATTGAGCTATCTAGAGAGGAAAATTTAAATAAAAACAGGTACCATGTCTGCGATTTATGCATCAATCTTCAGCAATGAATTGAGTTCTTTCGTTGGATACACCGCTTATAAATAACACGCTAAAATTTCCCTTCCTTGATTCCATGAGTCTATGGCTTAGGGATTAGCGACTCCGACTGACACCAAATAGGTCAAGTTTCGATCCCTGACAGAAGCAATTGAATGTCTAGTATACTGATGAGCTGTGATATAGCGAAACAGGCTTATATGTGGATGACGAATATATATATATATTCACATATAAATACACAACCGACTTTATTATAATAGAGAGGATATATATATATATATATAGGCAGCATTTTTTCATGAATGCATGTTTCTTAAATAATATAAACACGTTTTGTCTATTTTATGTAATTTTTTTCATATTCTATGATAAGCTTAATAGCATTATCATTAAATGAAGAAATAAAAATTTACAATATTAATAAATAATTTTTTAATAATCCAATCTAAGCTTTCAGCTTACACAAGCCATTTTCAAAGATGTCAAATTACATTATATATTTAAATACGGACAAACGTTAATGACAAACCGTTTTTAATTACATGGAAGATTTCCAAGCAACAACAAACTCGTGCATATAAGATGCTGAAAGCGAATGTCGCATCACAGCTCATGACGTCGCACATGACCATATAATTTAGAAGGTTATTATTAATAAGTGTTTGTTTTATATTCTTTAATTTCCTGTAAAAGATCTGCTTTATGGATGAATTAGTTTTTGCACGGTTTATTAGATTTTTATAACTGCTATTTTGTATTAATATGGACATTCGATTTTGAAAAATGAAAATCCAAATTCTCGAAAAGAGTTTAAATCAAGCATATAAACTCTTTTGGAGACACTTTTAGTACGAAGAATTGATTCAGTACCTCAGAATAGCAATAGAAGACTAGATTAAAATTTTCTGATAGGAAAGATATTTTGATCTTTTACTTTCAGGTTAGATATATCATATAATATTTAGGAAATATCCCTCAAACGTCAGTTGTTAACCCAGTATATATATATATATATATATATATATATATATATATATATATATTGTCATCCGCAGACAGATATGTTTCGCCGTATCACAGCTTATCAGTACTGTTAGACTCCGAATGTTTTTTAACCCAGGATTGAAACCCGACCGAATTGGCGTCAGTCGGCGATTCTACCTCTGGGCTATGGGCGTTCGGTGGAAGAAGGCAAACTTTTTAGCGCATATATTATCATTATACGCGCCCAAGAGCTATATATATATATATATAAATATATATATATATATATATAATTTTTAAACGAGTTATTTCGCTATTTTTTTAGTTATTAAAATTTGTCTGAATACACCACTCATGGTAGAAACCAAGGTAGCGAAAATGAAAAATAATCAAAAGTTCTAAAATATAATTGTATAGAATACTTTTTGGTACTGGTGTAACCCTATTAGGATCAAAAACAAAGTATTTAACAATCAATCAATATATATATATATATATATATATATATAGTGTTTCACAACTTTTCGAACAAAATGATTGAGCACAAATCAAGGATAATAAAAATGGTAGAGTAATGGAAATTACATTTTTTGAAAGGAAAAAGTTAACATTTTTTGGTCTTCAACCATTTAGACTCAAACATGAACTAAAAATATCAATGAAGCCCTTGTGTACATGCTCCGGATGTCTGCCTTTCAATTGAAGACACTGCAGAATGCGGCATGCAAAGTTGTTGATAACGCGTGCACATTCCTCCTGGGTGATCGGATTGATATCAGAAGCCCTGATGGCGAGGAGCCGATTATCGTACGACTTTCACAAGTGCTATCAGCTTCAAAGTTCTTGACCAACTTGAAAATCTGACTCCTGTTTGGAAATGTGTTGAAATGAACTTTCTTTTGCATGTGGTTTGAACAGTGTTGCTTTCGCAAGATGTCTTCAAACAAAAGATTTTCTGTTCCATCGTCTAAGACATTATTTTACTATATTTGGATGAATATATCAAAATGTTAACTATTTCTCAGCAATAATCAGAAAAGAGAAAAAGAATAACGTCAACAGAATTTGAGAGGCCGCTAGTGTATTTCAACAAATAAAAATTTCACATATAAACTTAATATTTTTTAGAGAATAGCCATTTCTAAAATTTATATCACGCTATCCGTTCGATCACTTTTAATATTTAATCTAATATTACTAGGGTCCACTGCAATTGTAACTATTTACCCAAATTTTTCCTGGATATATTACCAATATATATATATATATATATATATATATATATATATGTTGTTTTATTGTTTTATACATGTATAAATATATTATACATGTATATATATATATATATATATATATATATATATATATATGCATGTATAGTTTTATACATGTATATATATATTTATATATATATTGTTTTATATATATATATAAATGTGTGTGTGTGTGCGTGTGTGCGTGTGTGTGTGTGTGTGTGTGTGTTTCGAATAAAGCAGATGAATTGCAATAGACGGTGGTGTCGATCTAAGACGTTAACTTTAATTTCTCTTTGTACTGTTCGCTATCCTTTCTTTTTTTTTCTTTTTCTTTCTCTTCTTTCCATTTATCAATTGGCTATATTTTTCCTTTTCTTTCTCTCTTTGGTTTTTTTTTTGAATGAGCGAGGATTTGTTTTTGCAGATTATCATTACAAATGTCTATTCTCAATATGGATACGTGAGCGTCTGTGTGTATTTATTTTCTGGATTATTTTGAATATTAACTGCTGTATCATTTGTGTTTGACGAGCAGCAAGGTCAGCCTGCGAAATACGTATTACCCATGAAATTGTAGAATATCTAAATTTTTCTAACATATATATATATATATATATATATATATATATAAAATTTCAAACAGACGCACCGTAGTGGGGGCGCTAGAGGGTGTCGTTAGTGATGACTTTACGTGGATCACTAGGGGGTTTCGGCTCTCTCAACATCATACCCCCCTCACCACGCCGACCCGACCAAAAATGATCAGTCTCTGGTCCACCCTCAATGAGCGCTTTCAGACATTAGAAACAAATTTATAAAGTTTAGGCCTCGTACAAAGACTTGCACACGCTTCTGATTGGCGACAGTCAAAGCCAGTTTGCATGAATATATATATACATAAACCCATAATTTTACAAGAAGACTTCAAGAAAACTGTGAGCTAAAACACAGTGATTCTATATAAATCACGATGTCAAAAACATCTCCCAATTCCAGAAGCACTACATATAAAAGAAAAGTATTTTCTGCCATCAGACTTACATTATTTAGCTTTTGAGAACTTGGAATAAACGCTTTAAAAAAACAAAACAAAACAAAAAAATTACTACGCAACAGTTAAAACATTAGAAAAATAACTCCTCCCTAATTTTGAAAATTTTTCGGTTGTTTAAAAATTCCAGTTGTGCGTTCGTAAAAAATCCCTGTTCGAGCGTTTGAAAAACGATAAAATCAAATATTGTAAATCGCCTGACGATACCAAAAGGTTGAAACCTAGTTTGCGTAAATAAATCATTTCCAAATAAAAATATGCAAAAGTTCTATAATATAATTGTATTGAACTCTTTTTAATGCAACTGTGGACTGGTTTTATTAAATTATGACCAATAACTACCTAATAATATATATATATATATATATATATATATATATATATATATATTATAATTATGAGAAAGAGTGACAGGTTATAGCGGGTATCAGGAAGTGGGCAAGAGAAGGATGAGAATACTGATGAGTGTGAAGTGGATGGAGAAAGGATCATGAGAAAGAGGAGGCAAGTTAGTGAGATAGAAAATGACTATTGACTTTACATTTAAATTCTTGAAGAGTTTAGCTGTCGGGGAAGCAAGTAAACGGAAGGGAATTCCACAGGCGAGAAGTGCGAGGAAAGAAGCTTTTGGAGTAGAATTTGAGTTTACATTTTATTGGTTTCACAGTAAAAGTGTGGGACCTAGTTGCTAATCTTGTGGCCCGCGTAAATTCATAAATAGGGGGCACCAGTGAGCAGTTCATCGGAGCAGAAGCCGTGAAAGTACCTGTAGAAGAGACACAGGGAAGCCACATTGCGCCGGTGAGAAAGTGACTGTATCTGAGCTCCCAAGTCGGGATCGATCACATTACAGATTCTCCGTTGAATTTTATCAAGGACCCATAGATGAATGTGTATATGTATGTGTGTGTATGTGTGCATGTGTGTGAATAAAAAAAAACAACTTTTTAACCAATACATTCCATCCCCTAAGAAGATTTATTAATGTAAATGTAGAGGGTTTTGCTTAGCAACATATATTTATGAACAGCAGTAAAATGGAAGAAGTATATTGTTAAATTTTCAAAAGTTTTAAATTTAAAAACGCTCTAAAGTACTTTTAAAGCTAATTGTGTAAGTCAAGGTTAACTATGGAAGACGCCAACGGATGTAATTTAATTCCTAATGAACGAAAGTTTTGTTGTTGCTTTAGGGATTTTATCATCTAGTGCTGAATGACACATGACACAACCAAGATATCTTTCCCCAAAATGTCTTTTTTGCACAACTGGTGAAATTTATGAAATGATTTGGGGTGAGGACTTTTCTTCATCCTATCGCCGAATAAAAAAAATAAAATGAAATGTATAATACGATATTCTTAATGAACTTTTAATTGACTTTAACGAATTATATAGGTTCCGATAGGACATTATAAGTATCCGATATGGCACTTACTATATTAGTCATGGTCAGTGAGACTAGTTTCTTAACAATTGGTGCCAAAGTAAATTCCCTATGGTATTAAATGTTTGTTAAACAGAATAACGCTCTCATAGTGTCGCTCATAAAGCATTTTGTAAATTTAACTTTGTATGGTACAAGGCCAATTTTTAAAACGGTAATTAACAGGCATAGAATTAGTTATCGAGATAGTAACCCGAAAGCCTAAGTAAAATTTTATCCTTTATTTATATAGACAATGTGGACATAGTAATCAATACTACATATTGACTGTAAGTTTCATGTATGTTTTGTTTTTAGATCAGCAGGTTCTCTACGCTTTTTAACAAGTTCCCGATATAGACCACTGCCGGATTAAAGGAAGTGGGTAATGAGAAAACTGCCAGTCCCTCGTTCTATAACCTAAGTCTATGTTTTGATTTTGTTTATTTACAGATAGTTCATCATATATATTTATCATTCACATACAAGACTGTTTCGCTGTATCACAGCTCATCAGTGTGGCTAGACACATCCACTTGCTTCTGGCCGGGATCAAAACTCGACCGATTTAGTGTCAGTCGGAGACGCTACTCCTTAAGCCATAGACGCATGGAATCAGAGAAGAGAAATGTTAGCGTGTTATATATAAGCGGTGTATACACACGCTAGTCACCAAAAGAACACAATTCATATATATATATATATATATATATATATATATATATAATTAAATTTATTTTTATATAAAAATACATTGCGACATGGAAATTTCATCAGACAATGTTAGATCATTGTTGTGAAAATTAATTCCATTTAAATTTAAAAAACAATACCGTTTTTATTTATAGATATGGGAAGACATACAAATTTTTGTGTGCGTTCAATTTAATAGATTCACTTTAAAGTTGAAAAAAGTTTATATATTTGGGGAATACATGATTTCTTTCAATCTTAACGGCCAAAGTGTCAACTGATTGTAACCCCTGTCTAGACCCTATTTCCGTTCATGTATCCATTATTTTTACAAAATCTTTTCTTTTAGCTTTCTCCATATCTCAATATTTTCTAAAACAAAGAGAAAATAAGAAAAGAGATGAAGACAGAAAGAAAATATTTTATATGTTTGATCAAACTTAAAGGGACCTTTGAATTTAATATACTATTTTTATTTCGATTCAGAATGCACTCATTCTAATTTTTCAAAATTTTAATTTATAAATAACATTTTTAATATCTATTTATAAAGAATTAAAAAAAATTCATTTTATTTTTTTACATAAAATCTGTTATATTATTATTATATTCTAATACAATTATTAATATTAGAATACAGTCTTTTAAATATCTATTTAATTATTAAAAATTTAAATATCTATTTATTTTAATATCTATTTAATTATTATTTTTATAAAACAAATTATTAGATATATGCAATTTAATAAAAATATTTTATTCATATTCTAAAGCGAACAATTTGCAAAGTTTACATATGACATTTATTTCATTACGTGTATTTAATAGCTTTTTATTCTTAAGAAATTTAATAATGTATAGTTTTTCATTTAGGCAAATTATTCAGTGAGGCTTTTGCATATTAGGTATGTAGATTTAATAATAATTTGCTAGTCCTAGGATGATTGTAGCCTAGTAAGAACTGTTGTGAGAGGCATACTCTTAATTGCACTTGCCCTCAACGGATCTAGTTGGCCACCGTTTTTGCCAATGATTTGTTTTTTGTACTTGATTTCAGGAATTTGCACTTTAGCTTACTGAGTTTAAACCCGTATTTTCGTACTTTTTCAAAATCTTTTTTACATGCTCGATATGTTATTACTTAGATACACTTTAAGTCAATATATCTTCCAGATAAGCAACTGCAAAACCACAATCTACAAGCACAGTACCCGTCAGTTAAGTGCCGTACGTAATACACGCTTTGGCGGTCATGTCTCTTTCGAGATATGAATGATTGGGAAAAAAAATTCCCGCAGTAGATTGTCATTACTTTCTGTGGTAGACTGGTTGTCAACCAAGGCTATAGAACCAAATACTTCCTGCTATTTAGCCCATAGATGAAAGGAGGAGAGTGGAATTAATATCTTTCCTAAGGGTATTTGTGCATAAGTCAATACGACGAATTCAACAGTAATTCGAACTGAGCTCTCTGATTTCTAGTTCCGGGTCGATATCCATTGCACCACAAGGCAGTAGTGCACATAGCTTGTTGAAATATGGCTGGAGCCATTTTTATCCAAAGAGGAAGTCGGTTGAATCTATTCTATCCCGTGTGCATATTTATCGTCATTAACTCTGAACATCCTTCTTCAACTAGTATTTGCAAATACGCCCCAGAAACATCCTGCTACGAAAACAGTTTTCATCGTTTAATTTCGCAAACATTTCTAATGGAGTATGATAATGGGTAGTTATATGATTCGAAACATTTGTTTAACCCAGTCCAAAAAGCAGTACAAATATAATCCTTTATTTTTCTTTATATAGACTGTTGGTGCTGCTCATTTTGATTGGTCAGTATTTTCAAATTACAACTATGTTTTTTTAAGTCTGTCTAATTTTTTTGTTGACTTCATCTAATACTGCAAATGTTGCACGATGTTGCGGTTTAAATACTGTCGTGACCCTTTTTTACTTGAATTTTTCCGTTGACTTTATAACACCGATCCCACATCTGGAAAAAATGTTCAATTCTTCCTTTAAATTTTCATAGTATTTCTTTTTTTTTAAGTGATCACTTGACCATTTATATTTTTGCAATGAATATTTATAATAAATAATTTAAATAATTTCATCCAGTCTTTGGTATTTTTTGGTATTTTTAACACATATGCCTTAGCTTTTACACACTTGTTACGAAATGAAACGCTGCAAGTCATTTTATCAATAACAAATAATTTATCACCCGACACGCCCCTTCCTGTTTTTGAATGTTTTTTTTAATCATATCACCCCGAGCAGGGTGGTAACGCCACTGATGTGCAGGGGGACATAAGAGTGAAAAGACTGGAAAAGAGAAAGCCGGAAACCACATCCTAAAGAGGGAACAAGGGATGAGCCTCTTCACCTGTTCAATAGACATGGGTGGAATGTGAACAGGGCGATAGTTTAGTCTATCTACACCAATTGAAAACAAAAAAAAAAGAAAAGTGAAAAGATTAGAAAAGAGAAAGCCAGAAACCACATCCTAAACAGGGAACAAGGGAAAAACCTCTACACCTGTTCAATAGACGTGGGTGGAGTGTGAACCGGGTGATAGTTTAGTCTATCTACTCCAATCTTATCCTTAGTTTGCATATAACTGGCAGGTGGTTGCTTCTACAGTCAGCACTTGGGTAGGTTTATATTTAATATAGGTTTTCCGTTTGCTTTCCATGTGGCATCGTTGATTATTGTGATTTCACTGCCAGTGTCCAGTTAAGTTTTTACATCGACATTATTTATTTTGACATACACAAATTTTCTTTTGTATTCTGTAATTATTTTTTTGACGCAGTGTCATTTTTATGTCCTACTTTTCAATACTTATAGCATTTTAAATTCTCAAAGAAACAGTCATCTTCTAGACGGAACCTTCCACATCTGAAATATGGATTAATTTATATTTTTCCATATTTCTCTTTTGCTTCTATGTATACGCATTCGTTTTCTTCAGTTTTCTCCGTATCATGTCTCAGATTTAGGATTAAATATTTATTGTAGTGTTAGTATTTTTTTTATTCTGCTCAAGCTTTGTTAGGATTCTAGCATGTATTCATGCATCTTTTTTTATCGTTAATCATTGAACGAAAATTAATCCTTTAAATACGAAGGTAATTCAATAAATAAGGTGAAGTTTTCGGTATAAGAACTTCTAATACAGATAGAAGCTTACTTTTTTTCAACGTAGTCTCCCAGAAGTGTCACACACTTTTTCCATCTGTGCACAAGCTCCCGTATTCCCTCAGCGTAAAAATCTTTGGACTGATGTCTCAGCTAATAGCTCACGGTACTTTTGACTTGATCGTCACTTTCAAACTTCGTAACTCTCGTGAAGGGTAAGGTCTTGGCTGTAGGGGGTGAGGGAGCAGTTCCCAGCCCAGCTCGTTGATGGTCTGCACCGTTTAGGTTGGTGTGTTAGCTGACCTTCGAGTAGGAAAGGTCATCATGGACAATTTTGTCTGCTGTCCCATCAGATACACTCAAAGTCCTTGCAATGTCATCCACTGTCACCCTTCTGTCAGACTGAATGAGGTCATTGACTGATTCAATCACCTCAGCAGACCTCATTTCTGTAGGCCTCCCATGCCTGTCTTCATTCTCAACACTGCTCCGTCATTCTTTAAACCTTTTAGCCAATTTGTAGACATTTTTTGGCTGAAACATGTGGCACCATGCACAGTTGACATTCTCCTATGAATTTCAACTGGTTTGCACCCTTCAGCAACCAAAAACTTGATAACTGACCTCTGTTCAATCCTGGAGCATGCTTCTTGGGCGGCCATCTTTGTTAATCTCAAAAACTCTCAAAGTTTTTTTCAGTCTAGAAAAAATTAAATCCTTTTGAAAAAGAAGTAAAGGAAAAAAGTAAGTTTCTATCTGTATTAGAAGTCCTTATACCGAAACATTCACCTTAGTTATTGAATGACCTTCGTATATTAGGAGTCAGCTCATTTAATTTGAATCTTTCATTCTTCTTGTTAACGATTCCAGCATATATGACAAAATCTTCGTCTTCTTTGCTCGTTTGATTCATACACTTCCAATGAGTATTAAATAACGAACTTTTCTCGTTAAAAAATTTCATTAGAATATTTACTGTTTCTTCAAGAAACATTTCTTCTGTTTTTTTTTCTGTAGTACATAATTACAGTATTTTTCATGTTTTACTGGTGATAACTTTTTTTAAAAAAATCGTTTTTTTCCTTGTCTTCTCAGTCGCTTCATTCTTGTCTGCAAATTTGCTCGTATCTTCTAAAATAAGCAGAAAAGCCAATGCCATCATCTGAATTATATGTGAATTCAGCTATGGCATTTGCTACTACGTCAGGTTTAAAAGAACTCGGAGAATTTTCAGTTTGCTTCTGTATTATTTCAATTAATTTTTGTTGTCGTTTCTGGAGTTCCAACAACTGCTGTTATTTCTGCTGTTTCTGTTGATGTTGTTGCATTTTACTATTCGAGATAATAATTCTTCCATATTTAAAAATATCTGTTTTCTCCCGTTTTTGCAGACAAAAACACAAAGATATTACACCACCGTGGTTCTAATTGCTTGTCATCACTCTTATTATGGGCACCGAAGCAAAGAGGTATTTTTCCTACTTCGTATAGGTGTTGATTCCTCGTTGCCGCTGTTATATCTCGGTTATAATATTATGTCTCGACTGATTTCAACGGTGCTCTAACGAACACTTTATCAAAACTAATCTTTCCAAGTACTCACTTGGTGTCTTGCCTAGTTCATTTGTGTTACCAGAGTGTGTTATTTACTTCACAACAGTATGAGGTGTGCCATATAAATGAAAAAGGAGTTAGCAGAAAATTAAGACTATGAAGATAAAAAGGATATATTACTATAGACCCTTGAATAGAAGAGGTTAATGTTGTAGTAATGAAGGGAGCATCCACACTGGAGTGTATTCCATAAATTATGAATTCTTTGGAAAAAGTTGTCTGAATTAAACTTTCTTCTTATATTTTCAGTAAGAGGAAAATGGGTGTGATTCGACTCTGTGGAAGGAGCATGGCGTGTCTTAGGTGCAAATGTCTTAACTAGCAGAACTAAAGAATGGCGCTCATCTGAACGGTTACCATAGAACTAGCACAAAAGTCTATGCTTATGTTCACTTCGATCTAAGAACCTTCAGAAATGCACAAATCCCTCAAATAATCATTAGAAAACCGTTTCGAATAGCAGTCCCGTTAGAGAATAGGACAGAATATCAGTCAGTTGAGTGCCATACGTGACACACACTTTGGTCGATCATGTCTCGAAAAAGACATGGCAGACTGGGCAGAAAATTATCCTGCAGTAGGTTGCCATTGCTTTCTGTGGTAGAATGATTGCCAGCCAAAGCTATAGAACCCACTCTGTCCTATTATTTAACCTATAACTGGAGGGAAGAGACGGATTAATACCTTTCCCAGGGGTATTTGCGCGTAAGTGAATGCAAGGAATTCAATTGGAATTTGAACTCGGCTTCCCGATTTCTCGTTCCGAGTCGATATCCACTGCACCGCAACGTACTCCTTTAAAATCCGAATGATTATCGTCATGTTTCTGATATTTTCTCACATCTCCGCCTCTGGTTTATTCTGTATTATTTAATAATTTAGATAGTTTCATAAAAAAACAAAACGCCAGAAGCTTTAATAGCATCGTACAAAACAAAACCACCAAAAAAGAATGCAACTGCAGAGACAAAAATAAATGTCCACTTCAAGGTCTCTGCAACACAAAAGAAATAATTTATAAGGCAGAGGTACATGACCCAGATGGCCAAAACAAAATATATTTGGGCTCAACCAAAGACACTTTTAAGACAAGGTGGTTCAACCACAGATCTACATTTAAAATAGAAAAATTAAAAAATAGTACAAAATTGGCTAACCACGTCTGGAAATTGAAATCAAAATATGAAAAAGATCCACACATAATGTGGAGCATTGTAAAAACATCCAAGCCTTACAACGGTGGACAAATATATAAACTTTTTTTCTTCTTAATCATATCACTCCGAGCAAGGCGGTAGCGCCATTGATGTGCAGGGGGCTACGTAAGAGTGAATAGATTGGAAAAGAGAAAGCCGGAAACCACATCCTAAACAGGGAACAAGGGATGAGCCTCTTCACCTGTTCAAAAGACGAGGGTTGAGTGTGAATCGGGCGATAGTTTAGTCTATCTACTCCAATTGAAAAAAAAAACAAAACAAAAAAAAAAGAAAAGTGAAAAGATTGGAAAAAGAGAAAGCCGGAAACAACATCCTAATCAGGGAACAAAGGATGAGCCTCTACAGCTCTTCAATAGACGTGCCAAGAAGTAAAATTGGAAATTATGACATCCCCAAATAAGGACGAACTGTTGAATGAAAGAACAGAAATTATGACAAAATGCATCCACACTAAGAAATACCTCTTAGGTTCATATAACCATGGATGAAAACGTCATAATTCGTTTGAATTTAAATAATGCGCATTCATAAATTCTCTGCTACGTGAACGTTCAAATAAAACACCATTACAAGAGCGTTCTTAAAAAGAAAAACGGTAAAAGGTAAAATCAGTTATTAAAATCGCCTGAAGACACCACTCATGGTAGAAACCTGGGTAGCGAAATAACTCGTTTAAAAATGGAAAATATTCAAAAGTTCTAGAATATAATTGTATAAAACACTATTTAATAAAATTGTGTACTGGTTTAACCCTATCAGGACCAAAAACTAAGTATTAAACAATCAATCAATCAATCAATATATATATATATATATATATATATATATATATATAGAGAGAGAGAGAGGTTTATACAGTTTATAAAGGAAAACTGAACACGTCATATTAGTTATAAACTATAGTTCATTTCAATGAGTTTAATTAGCTCATATCATCAGACTCTTTTACAATATTCCCTCCATCTAGCATAAAGTTTCTGCTGGAATGAACGTTTTCTTAAAATGAAGAGGGAACATAATAGAAATAATAATAATAAACATAAGATTACAAACAAATAATTAAATGACAATAAATGAAAGGGGAAGGAAGGAAAGAAGAGAGATAGAGTCCAGTTCCAAATATGGGTAGTATCCGTTTGAAAGTATTTTGATGGTCTAAGATGGCATGACCTCTGAAAAAAACAAAAACAATTCCCCTGACTTTAGGCGTCTATTTGACCCCATCAGGTCAACCGACTTACTTATACTAACTTTTATCCACATATACCTATGTGTACATTTCCACGTATCCTTTGATTTTATGTAAGTTTACATATCCACTGATTTCTTTTTTTTTAATTTTTTATCTTTTTAGGTCTTAGCGTTTTCATACTCACACATATATACGCTTCATAGGCGTAGGGTTTCCGTGCGCCTACGTAGTGCGGAGTTATATACGCACTCCCATATTACGTTAAATAAATTGTTGTATTGTCAGTCTCTCATATATTTATATACACGAGATATATATGAGATAATTATGTACATATTTAAGCTTATATACCCAAACACAATTATATATATATGTATATGTATGTGCATATGTACACAAACAAGACCGCATATTCACGCACTCACCCGTATACATAACTTATCGAGGCAGTAAATAATTTTCTAAACATATACTGTTAAATATAAGAGACAATGAATGTCTATTATGTTTAATCATGAGCCGTTCTAAACTTCGTATTTTGGCTTTAATTTCAGTTGAAAATAAAAACAAAAATTCTCCAACATTTGGATAATTTTTTATTAAGTTGGTTCTAAGCATTCAACTCACATGAGCCATATTCAGAGAGGTTATAAGAACGGTAACACAAAAACATCAACATCAGCGACGATTTTATTTTCTGTTGACATAAAACTCCGGTAAGCAATGTTGTAATTTCGCGCGCTCAGGCGGTGTGACGTCATAGAACCGCATTGCAAACTTGCGAACTGTGTTTGTTATTTTTGGTTACTATTGCCGTTGCTTAGCGGAGTTTTATGTCAACACAAGATAAAATCGTCGCTGATGGTGAATGTTTCTGTGTTACCGTAGACAGATAAAGGTTAAAAGGCGTTTAAAGAACTCAAGAAATACTAAGATCAGACTTATCATTAGCGCACTACAATCCGAAAGCAGAAATCGTACTGGCTTCAGATGCTAGTGGTTATGGTATAGGAGCGGTAATTCAACATAAAGATGATCGCGGTATATACTTCGCATTCGCTATAACCGAAAAAAAAAAATGCAGTCAAATCGAAAAAGGGGCATTAGCAATAATATTTGTAGTGAAAAATTACACGAAGATGGTTTATCAAGATTGATGCCAAAAATACTGAATCGTTTGGGGATGCTGTTATTTCAGTATTAAAAGTGAAAGAGAAATTAAAAATAAATTATTTAATGCAGTGCGTGAACTACCAATTACGCTGGAAGAAATAAAAGTAAAAGCAGAACAAGACATATATATTTCGAAAAAAAAAAACGATTAAAAGAAAGTAAAAAAGATAGACGAATTTTAGAACGAAATCAAGACTTGAACGCTTACTCGTTATGTGACAGAGTAATAATGTTTACACATTAATAATACCTATTATGTTACAAAAGCGGATATAGAATGAATTTCATAGCGGACATCAGGGAATTTCAAGGATGAAATTTCTTATGAGAAATTATGCATACTGGACCAAACTGGATGAAGATATTAAAAAATTACTAAAAGCCAGTAAAGGTTGCGTTGTGGCAGCAAAATCACCTAACATGAAATTATAAGTGTTGTCGGATTTCCCCTTTTTCTATGATAATGGACTTGACTTGAGTATACATATACTCCTACCATAATGAGAACAGTAGAGTTACGGTACGAGTACCGTAAGTTATCGAGAGAATACCGCGTCAGCAGTCATAGTAACTCTGAGTTCCAGTCAGCCAGAACAGTATTACACGGACATACTAATTCCAGCACAAATTCCAGCACTCCAAATACTTGTATATATATATATATATATATATATATATATTCCTTAGTAATTGTATTCTTCGATTACTAACCTGCGTTCCAGTTGTATGTTTATATTTAATATAACCTATTTTTCTATCTCTATTTTGTTGTTCATTATTTTGTGTGGTTCCTCACCCGGAATCCACAACAATAAGCTTGGCCAAAGACAGATGCACTGTGGTCAAGACTGCACAAAGACTTCGCACGACTAATAAACGGATAGCATTATCTCTTGGTAGTGGATAGATTAACTAAGAGGCCTAAACTTTTGGAAAAAAAAAAAAAACAACTTCAGAAACCCCACGTTATACCCGAACTTGCGTCACATCCGGCATCTGCGTAGAGGTCTGTATTCGTGCAGAGAACGATATTCTCGTACTGGGATTCGGCTGAAAAAGACAGGCACGCTCTCTGCATTCGGATAGAGGCTCGGCTGAAAACTATAGATAAGCTTAGTGTTCGATCCCTTGTGTGCGGAAGCTGGACAAATACTAAAACTTCACCCGAGTGTACTCTCTTGGGATTCTCACGTAAAGCCCTACCTTGTGTCTCATCCGATCTCAGTACAGAGGATCTTTGGCTAAATACTCTGCGAGAACATCTATTTGTCAAGCTCTCTATCTTCGGGAATCGAGCGATTCAGTCGGGGCTATATCTACGGGCAGAGATTCGGTTGAGAAAAATAGACAAGCTTGATCCCAGGTATTGTGGCCGAGTGCACGCGCCCAGAAATCCCACGTTAAAAACCGACCTTGTGTCGCATTCCGCCTCAGGGAGAAGAACTTGGATAAATACCAAGTGTTCTCGCAAGTGTCAAACTCTGAACAAATAGGACCCTTGGCCTGAGTGTACGCGCTCGTATTCAGCCACGTTAAACCTGACCTTGTGTCACATCACGTCTCAGTTAGAAGACTTTGGGTAAATATCTAGAGTTCCGACACTCCGTTGTCGTGCTCGCAATTGTCAAGCAAGCTCTCTGTTTTTGGGCAGAGTAAGACTACGGACGGAGATTTGGCTGAGAAAAATAGACAGTTCATTGCGCCGTTAATGAGTACTGTTTTGTCTGTTCCATCTACAGCAAAGCACCTTCAAATTATAATAGTGTCGCCGCCATGTTTAACGGTTGGCACCAAATTATTAACTTCCAAAGCTGTATTCAAAGCTCACCAGACATACCACCTATTGCTCCTCCCCAAAAGCTCTAGTTTGGTTTCATGTAACCATAATTTTTTTTCCAGAAAGTTTGTAGCTTATTAATATGAGCTTTCGCATAGTTTAGACGAGCTTGTTTATGTTTTTCTGTAAGTAGCGGCGTTTATGTAGGCATTCTGCCATAAAAGCCGGCTTCGTTCGTATTTCATCAACCTGTAGACTGTGGCCTGGGAGTATTTGAATACCGCAGAGGTCATAACAGTGAGATGCCTGCTGGCTCTTGCAATTGTTTTTTGCGTACAGCGTTTTCTTGATTGTAATGACATCATGCCAAAAAACTTCCATTTAAAAATATTTTTCAGAAGGTGGAGAATTGTACTTCAAACGGTGTTGATAACCTTTTGTAGCCTTCTCCTTCATTAAAGGCTTCAACTATGCAATTTTGTTAGCTTCAGGAAGTCCTTTTAATCTTCGCACATTTTTTATAATATAATCCCTGACTGCAACCTTTTGACGCCTTGATTATTAAGTGAGTCGCAGTTGGAAGAGAGACCAACGAAACTCCTTGTAACTTTAAAGATAAACTTCAAGCAAGGATTATGACAACATTCATCAACTTAAACACTGAGATTGTTCAGAAGAGTTGCAGGATATTCCGAAGTCGTGTGGAGGCAGTGGTTGATTCAAGTAGAAATTTTATTAAATATGTTTTCTCTTTAGTAATTCAAGGTATTTTTGTGCAATTTTTGTAAATACATCTGTTAAAATGAGATGTCAGTGTTATTTTCATTTGTGCGTCATTTAGACGACCATTTACCCATCGTACCTTGTACATGTTTGTTGGAGGGCGTGCCTTTATTTTTTCCATTTAAAATCAATTCTTTTTCAACTTTTTGACAAACGTTTTAATGACGACTTTGATTTTGTGAGAGTCCGCATTTTTAAAATTATTTTCCTCTATTTAACGTGCCTCAAAACACGTACAGTTAAGTTTTGGTCACAAAAGTCACACTGAAAGCAACCTGAACGTGAGAGGCAGGGGAGAGAGAGAGAGAGAGAGAGAGAGAGAGAGAGAGAGAGAGAGAGAGAGAGTGCGCGCGTGGGTTTTGCAGAATAAATGTTTACATTTCTGGGGACTTATTCACATGCATTTTGCTTTTACCCATACACAAATTGTCAAATATTTTAGTATATTCCTGTTGACAGTTTCCATATTGTTGATGTTTAAGAGAGCAGCATGTGGACCGTATTTTGCGAATTGGCATGGCAAAGGACGCATTCCAGAAGTTGAGTAGAATATTAAGAGACAGGAAAATTTCGCTAGAAACAAAGAAGAGAGTACTGGATTACTATATGATGTCAGTTCTTCAATATGGCAGTGAATACTGGACAATCTCATTGAAGAGGAAGGAAAAATTTGAAGCAACTGAAGCATAGCGATGTTTTATGTCAACATAAAACAATATCAGCTTTGATGGTGGATGTCTTTATGTTAACGTCTTTGTAACCACTCTGGAGATGGCTCAAAAATATTCAAATGTTGGACAATTTTTGTCTATATTTTCATCTAAAATTAAAGCCAAAATACGATGTTTAGAACGGCTCACGATTAAATAGACTGTTATTGTCTGTTATATTTAACAATATATATATATATATATATATATATATATATATATATATATTGTCATCCGCAGACAGATCTGTTTCGCCGTATCACAGCTCATCAGTACGGTTAGACTCCGATTGCTTTTTTACCCAGGATTGAAACCGGCGACTCTACCCATGGGCTATGGGCGTTCGGTGGAAGTAGGCAGACTTTTTAGCGCATATCATTATATATATATGTGTGTGTGTGTGTGATCAATATATAGTTTTAAGTTATAGTAATTTTATGGGTTAAAGTGCTCAGTATCGGGTTTAGAGCGTATGTAAATATAAAAGTAGACATTGAGGTAAACACTCCAGCAGTGACAGTATGTTTGATGATCTGAAGATTGCGTTTAAGGATGAAAATGACTTTCACCACATGTCTTTTATTATAATACCCACTTTTACACACACACACACACACACACACACACACACACACACACACACACACACACACACACATATATATATATATCAAATTATAGTGTGAATTTATATATTTATCATTTGAAAAAATGCCATTCTGTTACCATAATAATGGAATATATCATTATTAAATCAAAGAAATTAAACTGCACGACTTATATATATATATATATATATATATATATATATATATATAACAAACAATAATCACAAAATTACGGACTACCTACCCATTATGATAATCCGATTTATATAACATATTTAAATTATGTAATGTATGAAGCTCAGAGCCATGCTACTGGTGAAGAAAAATGTATAATTATTAATATATGATGTATAGGTCTGTCATATTTAATCGGGCGCAATCTTATTAACAGTATCACGCAGTGTGCTATATATATATATATATATATATATATATATAGCTCGTTTAGAGCACTTTTATGTTAAGGTTTTTATCTTGGGTTTTTATTCTTTCAAACAAGCTCTTGACTAATTGTTCTTGTGTTTGGTTTGGTTTTTTTTTCCTCCCCCTTTTAACCTACGAGGTAGTCCTCGTTGGGTTTTTGACGATTTATTTACTAATAGGTTAGAATTAGTTTTTCGGACATTAGTCTTCAATTTAGTGCCACTTTAGGGTAATTACGTATATCAATATATATATATATATATATATATATATATATATATATATATATATATTTAATCATATCACCCCGAGCAAGACGGTAACGCCACTGATGTGCAGGGGGCTACATAGGAGTGAAAAGATTGGAAAAGAGAAAACCGGAAGCTGCATCCTAAACAGGAAACAAGGGATGAGCCTCTTCACCTGTTCAATAGACGTAGGTGGAGTGTGAACCGGATGATAGTTTAGTCTATCTATTCCAATTGAAAAAAAAAGAAAAAAGAGCGAGAAGATTGGAAAAGAGAAAACCGGAAACCGCATCCTAAACAGGAAACAAGGGATGAGCCTCTTAACCTGTTCATTACACGTGGGTGGCGTGTGAACCGGGCGATAGTTTAGTCTATCTACTCCAATCTGGTATTATATTTAGCACTCAGATTTCAGAGTTTCATAGATAAACACTTTAGTAATCTCTTTGTCAATTCTTCTGGAGATACTAGCAACTCTGCTAAGTTTTGCTTTTTCTTTATTTTTATATTATTCAAGAACTAATTCATGCACTTTTTATTGATACAAGATTGATTTTTCTTCTCTTTTACAATGTTTTGTGTGTGTGTGTGTGTGTGTGTGTGATGCTTGTGCATATATGTATGATGTCGTGATCATTTCGCATTTTTATTGATTTTCTTGTCTCATTACACTCTCTTTCTGTTGCTTTTTTTATACTTTTGCCTCTCTTTCAATTCTGAATGTCAAATGGAAATGTAGCTATCTTACATCCTATGTCACAGACTGTCTTTACTTTTAATATTTCTTGAATGTTATGTGCTTTCCTTGTGTTTGGAAGTTGTAGATTTTTCAGATTTTGCTAAATATATTTTATTAATACTTAAATGAAAAGCTGTAATATTGATATGTCTTCACTTTCCCATTAATTCATTTTTCTTATTTAATTTTGTGGTATATTAAATATTAACGTATTACTTATAGGAGGTTACATTTATAACTAAATTTTAGTAATTGTTGCTTGAATATGTGTATATCTAATCTAAACTTATTTATAAATGGAAATTCCTGTGTGTGTGTGTGTATGTGTGTGTATGTGTGTGTGTGTGTCCGTCACCCATGGACTCCGAAACGGCCAAACCGATTTTCCCGAAAATCCACACAGCTGTACTACAAGCGTCCGCAAGTGTTCCCAGCTAGGCCTCGTGTCGAGGTATCCCCGACAAATATCGAAAATTGATACTCGAAAAAATCGGGTTACAGAAGAAGTGGTTCGACTTTAACAAAATTTGATACACTCACAGACAAAGACACAAGAAACGATATTCAGAAGTTTCAAGGCTGCAGCCCCCAAAATAGTGCAGAAAATCGATAATGTATATATAATTATGATTATATATCGGTTAGCTATTTATGTATGTGGGAAGATATCAAGTTTATGTGTCTTCCTTTTAACTAATCAGAATAAAGATTCACTTTGGAATTTGGCCAGTAGTTTCTATTTTTCGGGAATACATGTTTTCTTTTTTTTCGTTTTTCTTTCTTTCATCCCTCAAACCGATTGTTTTTTGCATTTAAATGTAAATCAATTTCAAAACCAACATCCACCATTGCCTGAAGACGAGATAGAAATCTCGAAACATAGAAATTTCTGTGTCGCAATGTACTTTGAATTGATAATTACATGATTATATTATGCTCTATAATATTGTATTTAACCCTTTTTTATAAAAAAGTAAATGCCAGGGAACTGAAAATCGTAAAACCTTGGGTCCTCTTTATATATATATATATATATATATATATATATATATATATATATATATATATATATATAATAGACATAAAAACAAATTTAAAACTATTAATTTTCTTAGATATAACACTCAACTTAAGCAGCAACACATACAAATCATACAGAAAAATAAACAACCCCATATATATAAACAAAAATTTCAATCACTCTCCAAATATATTCAGACGTAAACAAAATAAAATGCTATCTACGAGCTTAAATAACATTAAAATATTCAATGAAGAAAAAAACATATGAGTTAGCATTAGGAAATAGCGGATACTCAAATAAACTTTAATACACACACACAAAGAGAAATATAACAAAAACAGTAGAAGAAATATAACCCATCCTACAGCAACAATATAAAAACAAACACAGGAAAAATACTTTTTAACATCACAGAAAAACACTTCTCCAATCACAACAAACTATCAAAATAATCAACAAAAATACAGACAAAATCATTTACAGCTGCATGAAAAATACGGAGAAAATAATAATTAAACACAAGATAATACTATATGAAACAAATAACAATACAAACCAACAAGACAATACGAAAAAATGTAACTGCTGAAAAAAAAAAAGGACAACTGTCAACTCAATAATATATGTCTAGTCAACAACATAATATGCAAAGCTACCGTGACAAATCACATCGATACAGAGGAAAGGATTTACATAAGAACAACAGAAAAAATCGTTTAAAGAAAGATTCAATAATCACAAAACATTATTCAACGCAGAAAAATACAAAAGCAACACGTCGCTATCAAAATATATATGGAACCAGTAAGAAAACAACATTACCACTAAAATTAAATCGGAAATATTAAAAAGAGCACCACCACACAGTAGTAATAGCATTTGTTGTAAATTATGCCAAGAAGAGAAGCTAGCACTAATCAGCTTTGAAAATCAAAGTAAAATATTAAGCAACAAAAAAGCAGATAATAGGAAAATGCAGACATGCAAATAAATATCTATTTTGCTGTGCAAACAACAATAAATAATATCAAAACCAAACAAAAACGAAACAAACAGTATAAATAAAAAATTCAAAAAGTTAAAAGCAACAAGAATATAAATACATATACAAATGTGCAATTACTCAATCAAGATAATAAAGAGAAAATAATAAACAAAACAATACATACAAATAATATAAATATGAAAAATAAAAATATACACTCAATCACGATCAAACAGAAAATAACACAACCGTCAAACAAAAGATAAAAAACACAAATAAAGCACACAAGCACAAACATACACAAAAACACCCAGCCATGACCCAGAAAAAATAAACCATCACGCGGCAAAACATACCAACATATTAAGAAAAAGGTCAAAGCAATAAAAAGAGGTCACTACAACAAAAGAGGTCAATACTACAAAAGGGCTTAACCCAATTAAACAAATCACCCATTCACGCGTACACTAAAAAAGCAATGAAAATAAAAATAAATCTAACAACTGCACAATTAAAAAAATAAAAAATAAAAATAAACAAAAATAAAAAATAAAAATAAAAATCCACCAAGCAGATAGCCCTGACGAGGAAGAACATCATCAAAAAGGTGTCCTTACGAAACTTGAAAAGTAACTATCCACTTGAAAATACAATTTGTTAATTAACGATAATTTTTACAAGAACTGGATATGAGAGAAAAGCGTTTAGCATGAGGTTTTATTCAAAATTAGATATAGCCACCAGATTTTGATACCAGCTTCTTAAGCCGTTCAGACATCGCGTCAACTGATTTCACTAAGAACTCTTGTGGTATGGAATACATAACTTTTTGTATTCTTTCTTCATCATCTTCCAATGTCTTGGCTTAGTATAGTAAATTTACTCCTTGATTAGTCCGTCAATGGACGAAACACGTCGGCTGAAATTAAATAAAGTTTTCTTCATGATACTTTTTTTGAATTCTATTGTTCCCTTTTCGGATTATATCTGAAGACATTCACAATTATCGCCATGGAAAACTAAAATATACACGGACACGTAATTATAGAATATATACAACGATTATCATTCGCTCATTCATAGAGAAAAAGAAAGAACTTTTTCAGATATTGAAGAAAAAGGAATTCTTCGACATTCAGACAAACTCATCAAAACCTCACACCATATTCTCACCCCTATGACCACAAACGTTTAAAATCATCGAAATAGAAATTGGAAGAAAAAAGAAGCTATACTTTTCCTAAAGGCAGAAATGGCAAGAAATATTCTCCACATACAAGAAAGGAATAGAATATGAATTATAATCAACTATGACAATAATAAACACATGCATATTTTGCATAAGAAACTAAATGCATTACTTCGCAAAAGCAGCTGATCTAAGGCCAATAAAATTAACCTAATTGCAAACCTATCCAAATTCGAGCCGTCGGACACACAGCTGAAGTCCCTCAAATTTTATCAACTCCCGTTGACTTAATGAAAAAATAAAAAATAAAATAAATAAATTAATAACCGATTAAACAAAAATTAAAACAGCTAACCCCATCATCAAAAATAACAATTCACCTGTAAGATTCAAAAAACCAACATTATTTACGAATTCACGTGTTCTTTGAAGAACTGCGTTCTTGATCCTAATTTCGTAAATAATTTAATTGGAGTAGATAGACTAAACTATCGCCCGGTTCACACTCCACCCACCTCTATTGAACGGGTGAAGAGGCTCATCCCTTGTTTCCTGTTTAGGATGTGATTTCCGGCTTTCTCTTTTCCAATCTTTTCACTTTTACGTAGCCCCCTGCACATCAGGTGCTCGGGGTGATATGATTAAAAATAAAAAAAAAAAAATTATATCGGCCATACCACTGCAAAATTAATACGAAAACTGACGCTACATCTCTTTTAACGGAACTCAATTTGATCTCATTTAAACACACACGGAGACCTACCAACCCTAACCGGAACATACTCGTTGACAACACAAATAACATAGCATCATCCACATGCAACGAAAAACTAAAAATAATGCAGGTCTTATTAATAAAAACGAAAAACATAACATTCAATCACATCAACTACATGCACGCTAACAACATGATAACCGTGTTCGGTACATAACACATACCACTACTCTATATTATACATAACACCATATACATTCTGCTACACGTAAAATAACATTCATCCCTGAAAATATGTGCGTTGTGGTGCAGTGGATATCGTCTCGGAAAGAGAAATCGGGGAGCCGCGTTCGAATTCTAGTTGAATTCTTTGCATTCATTTACGCGCAAATACCTTTGGGAAAGGTATTAATCCGTCTTTTCCCTCCAGTTATGGGTTAAATAATAGTTCAGATTGGGTTCTATAGCCTTGGATAGCAACCAGTCTACTGCAGAAAGCAATGACAACCTACTGCGGGATAATCTGCCCAGTCAGTCATGTCTCGAAAGAGACATGATCACCCAAGCGTGTACTATGTATGGCACATAACTGACTGATTTTAAAGACAAACATGATTAACATGATTATACGAGAATAGAGCAAGGTTATTCGTATCAATTGTTAAGACCATACAATACTCTCCTCTCGCTGATCGTTTGAGTTGTACATGCTGGACGCGTCATGTATTATATTTACACTACCAGCCATAATTATTAGGCCACCCCAGTTTTTGAAAAGAAATGATGTATATCACTTATGGCGCTTAACTGACTGACTATATAGTTTATGTCCTCAAAAGAAAATTCATAAGCTCACATGAAAATTGACATAAAAATCTTCACCATCACACTTTGTCTGTCACTTTTAATGAAACCTGCATAAAAGAGTAATTGCTTTTGTCAAGGATATACCACCGAATTGCAGAAAAATGAATCTACAGAATTATACCTGATATGAAAAATTCTCTTTAAGTGTACAAAATAACGTAATTTCATCTTCTTCACTTGACCGCAGAATTATTTATAAGTGTATTGAGATTTTCTGGCAGTTAACAACATTTCGTTTTTGTTTGTTGGATCCTTTATATATTTTTATATAGTTTTTATGGGATCTTATAATTTTTTTCTTTTCAGTAGTTAAATTATATAAAAATTATATAAAAATTGTACGAAGGTTTTATTTATACAAGCGCTTTCGGTTACACTTGTATACATTATAGCAGAAAGCGCTTGTATAAATAAAACCTTCGTACAATTTTTATATAGTTTTTATGGGATCTTATAATTTTTTTCTTTTCAGTAGTTAAATTATATAAAAATTATATAAAAATTGTACGAAGGTTTTATTTATACAAGCGCTTTCGGTTACACTTGTATACATTATAGCAGAAAGCGCTTGTATAAATAAAACCTTCGTACAATTTTTATATAGTTTTTATGGGATCTTATAATTTTTTTCTTTTCAGTAGTTAAATTATATAAAAATTATATAAAAATTGTACGAAGGTTTTATTTATACAAGCGCTTTCTGCTATAATGTATACAAGTGTAACCGAAAGCGCTTGTATAAATAAAACCTTCGTACAATTTTTATATAATTTTTATGGGATCTTATAATTTTTTTCTTTTCAGTAGTTAAATTATATAAAAATTATATAAAAATTGTACGAAGGTTTTATTTATACAAGCGCTTTCTGCTATAATGTATACAAGTGTAGCCGAAAGCGCTTGTATAAATAAAACCTTCGTACAATTTTTATATAATTTTTATGGGATCTTATAATTTTTTTTCTTTTCAGTAGTTAAATTATATAAAAATTATATAAAAATTGTACGAAGGTTTTATTTATACAAGCGCTTTCTGCTATAATGTATACAAGTGTAGCCGAAAGCGCTTGTATAAATAAAACCTTCGTACAATTTTTATATAATTTTTATGGGATCTTATAATTTTTTTCTTTTCAGTAGTTAAATTATATAAAAATTATATAAAAATTGTACGAAGGTTTTATTTATACAAGCGCTTTCTGCTATAATGTATACAAGTGTAGCCGAAAGCGCTTGTATAAATAAAACTTTCGTACAATTTTTATATAATTTATCTACTGAAAAGAAAAAAAAGTATAAGATCTCAGAAAAAATTATATAAGAATCTTAACCCAAGCATCTTGTCTGTCATTTTGGACAAAACTTGCATAATTTAGTTCCATCAATAAGAACATATTTTAGTCCGACAACTTTCTTTTAAAGATCGAACACGTTATATTGAACTTTGTCCACTTGTCATTTAATTACCTAACTTTGGTCATTTTTAAAAAAATATGTTTATATATTCTTTAATACATAAATATTGTTGGTTTTGAGTTTGAAAACGGAGAACTGAGAAATCCTTGCGTGTTTGGCACAAGCTCGCTATTGTCTGACAAAGCCAATTCGGTATTTGTTATAGAAGACCGGCGGGAATAGATTTCTGGCGAAACACAGGTTTTGAGGCTCCGTCTTTTTTTCCACACTGGCTCTTAGTTATTCTAGAAAAAAAACAGTCGCCATGTTTTCCTGTCAGTGTTTCTGGACAGTTGTTGTTGATGCAACAGGAAGTGAAGATATTTAAAATGTACTTGCCGTTCTTCTGTGGCGCTCCTGCTTCGATGACCTGTAAACTGTTTGCCAAATAGTCAATCTTTTGTTAGTACACCGTTCTCCGTTTTCCACTTGTGTCACGTCCAATGTAAGTGCATCTTGTAGATCATATCTTTTATACTTGGAACTTTTATACAGTTGCGGACTTTGAGATTAGTACTGAAGACACTCCTGTACACAAAGTAGGAAAATTGTAACTATGACCCATTTTTTAACTAGCTTAGGTTGTTTGTAATGAGGTAAATTTCTTTACTTTTTTTGTAATGATATTGATGTTTTAAATTAATTTATAACATCATTAAACATTACCTTAAATTTTATTTTAAACCATTCTACAGAATCTATCGTACGTTCATGATTCGACTTTTGCTGACACATATGGTCTGGTGTCTTTAATCTTATATTAGAGATTAAAATCCAGAGATGTGTCTTTTCACCGGATCTGTTCAACTTGTACAGCGAGAATATTTTGCGGACCCTAGATGCTATGCCAGGATTTGTAATCGGAGGTCACAATTTGAACAACATAAGATACGCAGATGATACAGTGCTGATTGCAGACACGGAAAGGAAACTACAAGACCTCCTACACAAGGTAGCTGAAGAGAGTGACAAAAAAGACTACAAATAAACTGCAAGAAATCTGAATGCGTAGTCATCAGCAAAAAGAGCAACCAAAAATGCCAAATACTAGAATCAAGCAAGTGCAAAAATTTAAATACCTAGGAAGTGTTCTAACAAGAGATGGAAAGTGCGACACAGAGATCCGAACATAGCATAGGAAAATTTCACTAGAAACAAAGAGGAAAGTGCTAGATTGCTATGGATGTCAGTTCTTCAATACGGCAGTGAATGTTGAACAATATCATCGAAGATGAAGGACAAACTTGAAGCAGCGGAAATGTGGTTCTACAGAAGGATGCTGCGGATATCATGGACCGAGCATGTGAGCAATGATGAGGTGTTGGAAAAAATGGCAATGAAAAGAAAATTAATAGTGAGCATCAGGAAGAGACAACTGAAGTTCCAGGGACATGCAATGAGGAAGGAGGGCTTGGAGAACCTGATACTGACAGGCTAGATAGAGGGAAAAAGAGACAGAGGAAGGCAGCGAATAACATATTTGAAGAGCCTGAGCAAGTGGATGACAGAACAGGGGTTGCGTGGTGTAAAAGGAGAAACAATTTCCTATTGTGTAATTTTGTGAAATCGTTTTGTATCTGCATGCACTTACTTGTCCCCAGTCGATGTTATAGAATACTCGAATATATTTGCCATGAAAATCAAGCATTTTAGCATTTCAAGTCTGTATATGCAGTGCCGTGCTTAGCAACATCGCGCCCTCCCCCGCAGAATGTGCCATGCGGCCCCTCTACCTGCAGAATGCAATTTGTGTCACTACCGAACATATTGAACCCACAATAAATGGTACTTTAAACAAAATAACATACTCTCAGAACGCAGATATTCCGGGATCACAAAAACAAAAAACAAAAAAAAAACAAAAAAAAAAAAAACGGAAGAAATCATTGAATTGGCGTTTCTAAGCTATACCTTACGAATGTTTTCACGACTTTTAGCTACTTTTTGGTGATTTCTTAGCTATTTTTATAGCCATTGCAGTGCGTTTCGGCTCTCAATCTTCTACAAGTTTTTTCAAGGAATTTAAACCCAAATATCAAAAGCATTTCGCTACAGAAAATTTAATATACTGTCAAAAATTAGGTGTTCATTTGAAAAATGGAGAGGGAGTGTCAGAAAGTGTTGTTATGGAGGGGTGCAAGAAAAAACGAATTAAATCAAAACATTAGCAGTATCGGAATGTTGCTAAAAGATATATATATATATATATATATATATATAGAAGATAAAATCGTCGCTGATAATGGATGTTTTTGTGTTAACGTCCTTGTAACCTCTCTGAAGATGGCTCATGTGAGCCGAAATCTTAGAACCAACTTAATAAAAAATTAACCGAATGTTGGAGAATTTTTGTCTTTATTTTCAACTGAAATTAAAGCCAAAATACAACGTTTAGAACGGCTCATGATTAAACATAATAGACATTCATTGTCTCTTATATTTAACAGTATATGTTTAGAAAATTATCTGCTGCCTCGATACACTATATCGTCTTGCGGCCTTGGCCGAGATAGAACTCACTACACCCCTCCAGTATTCCCTGTGCATTTGGAACCCTGGCGCAGTTTTGTAGCGAAATTCATAATCTTGTCAAATAGCTGATGCTTCGCCAGGGCGACCAAGGGTGTTTTTATTGTGACACCAACACTAGATGGGTTGCTTCCAGGCCCCATCCTGTTATTTAACCCATAACTAGAGGGAAGTGACGGATTAATACCTTTACCAAGGTAACTAGTGCTTAAGTGAATGCAGGGTACTCAACTGGAATTCGAACTCGGCTCACAGATTTCTCTTTCCAAGCCGATATCCACTGTACCACAACGCACATCCGTCACTGAACGCTTACAGCGCCTGGTATTCCCAAGTGGTCACCCATCTAAGTACTGACCAGGCTCACGTTGCTTAACTTCGGTGATATGTCATAAGCATGTAGTTTTTGCAAGGAATTAAAAAATATATATATTGTTGTATCCCAGGAGGGGATAAACAGAGAAAGAATAGTGCAAGAAATAACTCTTAACACTGAGGATATATAAATAGAGATTTATTATACCTCAGTACAATAAACCAAATACAAGTACACCAACGAACAGTTAACAAGAATAACATTCAAGAAGGCAATGTCTCTGTGTAGGACGTATGCGTCCGTCTTGAGAAGAAGGCTTCCATCTAGTGACGTTTAACTCTCGTCTAAGGACGATGGCTCTCGACTTCTTGTATAATGACGAATAATCTCGATCACTCTCGTATAATGACGAAGACTCGTATAGTCACGAACACTCTCGATCACACTCGAACACTCTCCAGTTCGTTCGATCTTTTATAACCCGGGCCATACCCATTCCTGGGTAGGACAGGATATTCCTCCACAACATATATATATATATATATATATATATATATATATATAAAGAGAGAGAGAGAGAGAGAGAGAGAGAGAGAGAGAGACGGAGAGAGAGACGGAGACGGAGACGGAGAGACGGGTTGATAGATGTCTATTTCAACATACACTTATAATAATAATCTTTCAGTTAATCCTAATTAGTAGGGCCCTAAGCACAGCCCTGACTTTATGGAATGCTTGTATGTACCCTATAAAAAATAGTTACCAGTTTTTTCTGTATTTTTATCACTTTTTCTGATAGAATTCTGACCCTTTACTACCCAGTTCTGTGCTTGTTCTTTTTCTGATATTCACTCGCACAGACTCGTTTTGTTAGTTACTCATTGTTTCTCCTCACTTCTTTTGCTTTCCGCATATCCTATGAGTGATAAACTCTCCAAGCACTTTCTCCTCGTTTTCTCCTAGAGTTTGAACTGTGACTTTTTGATTGCAATGATAAATTTCATTTTTGTTTCCATTTTCCTCAAAATGTTCCTCCGTGTTCACATTCATAGCGACCGTCAGTAGAGGAACACCTTTATTGCCACATGTCTTTTTTTTTTTATCTGAGAAGCAGCTTTCTAGCATTCACTGCTAAATAATTAATTAGATATTACATCTCAGTTCAGGACTTTAATTTCTAATTATATTTCCTACGACTTAATAGTCATGGGTATGGCGATAAACTGCATCCAGCAGCGAGGCCTATAATTGGGAGGTTGTGAGAAGCATGGAACCAATTCTTAATTGCTGTTGTTCCCAGGTCCACCCTGATCCGGGGTGGTAGCACCTGTTAGGGTCTCAGCTATAGGAAAATAGTTATCTCCTCCCCCAAAACTGGGGTTACAACAACATGAAAGTATAAAAATAGGCTTTTATAATAAAAGTTCCAGGCATGAAAACAAAATATAGCAGTATGTTTTTGAAGGAAAACGAATACATACCAGCAATACATCTGACTCCAAAAAACCTACTTTACAAAAATATATCAATGAAACCTGATCTGCAAACTTATTTCTTACAAAGAATATATATTGTATTCATACAGATCTACTGTAAAAATAAACTATTGAGGTTGATATACCGTAAAACAAATCAAACCAAATCTACGACTTAATTCTTTGTTTAGCTTTGGACTGACTATAATTTTTCAAGCATCTTGACATTTTTAAGCTAAAATATTTTTCGTTGCAAAACTGCATTAAAATATTTCTTGGTGTCATAAAACCCTAAACACCTTGTAACTCGCTGGCAGAAATGTATAGATGTGCAGAGTTCCTATTTTGACTTATTTAAAAACTGTTTATATACAAAATTCGAGAATAAAGTTCATTCTAAAAATCGGACATTATTTTCCGAACAACTTAATAACATAAAGATCCATTTTATTTTTTTTCTCCGCCTGCAATTGGTCTGTGTGCTTGTTGCTTGTGAGGACGCCATTGTTCATCCACCTAGTTTCACATACTCCAAGCATTTTGTTCGCCTTTTCATTTCCTTTTTGACATTTTCTAACATCCCCCATTGATATAATATCCGAACATTTCATGTCCCAATTACTGTTTTGTCTTTGTTGCTACCAGTCATTGCATGGCGGTCAGGCGACATCTGTCACACGTTTTTCTTTTTATCGAGCGAGGAGTCAGTTCGAAGGGAGTTCACGTCTTTCATGCAGATTTGTGTTATTTTGGAGTCGTGTATAGCCGTCATTGCTAATGGATTGTTTTCCGTTGGTGAATCGTTTTTCCATTACCTTCTCAACGATGATTTCATTGAGACGACACCTGTTGTTAGCGGGTTATTTATCCTTATGAATTAATACTCATTTTGATATATTTTATTTTTTATTCTACAGGGCAGCTATCCACCAAATTGCCCCTTTTCAGTGGGCGGAGTAGCTGGTTTGCTCATAGTCAATACGGTAAAAATGGTCAAAGCATTTATTTTTATATATACTTAACGGATGCGACATACGCCAGAAATTTAACCGAGGGTAGGTGAATTGACTCACTTAATGTTAGAAGTGAAATTAACTGTTTCCATACAAGAAACATTTGACATTCAATAACAGAACGGCTGGCATTACTGTCTGGTGAAATTTACAACCTTTAAAAATTTTTTAAAGCCACAAGGATGCAAGGGGTTACTGAGTGTTAGAAAATATTAGAATAACTACTTTTTAAGAGGAAAGGCAATAAAATACTACGAATTAAGGAAATAGAAAATAAAATTTGACATTGCATTTAAATGTTTGAATATCAAAGTTGACTGGAAAGCAAGAAGCCGGAAGTGAGTTCCACAAGCGAGAATTGCGATGGAAGAAACTGTTGGCATAGAACTTACGGTTATATTTAGTCATTTCAACTGTAAAATGATGATACCTTGAAGGTAATCTAGTACTGCGCTTAAATTCATAAAGTCTAAGTACCTTAGAGGAAGGATCATTAGAACAATTATCATGTACATATTTATAGAAAAAGAACAAGAAAGCTACATTATGACATGCCGAGATACCAGGTCAAGACCAATAAAATTGCAGATTTTATCAATAAAAGAAGAATTAAGACAGAAAATAACAATTGACATTGCGTTTAAAGTCTTGAAGATCAAAGTTGACTAAGAAGCAAGAAGCTTGAAGGGTGTTCCATAAACAAAAAATTCGATAGAAGAAACTTTTAGTATAGAATTTAGGACTAGATCTACCCATTTAAACTGTAAAATGATGAGACCTTGCCGCCAAACTAGTACTGCGCTTAAATTCATAAAATCTAAGTTCCATAGAGGAACGTTCATCCAAACAAATATGATGAAATTATTTATAGAAAAGGCACAGGGGAGCTACCTTACGGCGAGGAAAAAGGGACTGAGGCCGAAATGCTAGATCAGAGCCGATAATATTTCTGATTTTTATTTCTATTTTTTCTTTGTATTTTTTTTCAAGTCTCTCAAAATAGCACCGGATTGTATATGACAGCAATATTTAAAGTAATGACAAATGACAGGCTTATAAATATGTAAGATTGGCGAGCACGGTATAGTGAACCAACTTTCTTAGTATACATTCATCACCTTTTTCTTAGAACAATAGTTTTTTTTTCTAGAGAATAAACTTCTTAAGACCACTGTCATCGCTATTTCCAGTACTGAGCGGAGTTTCTTCGAAAACTTTTGTTTAAGGTATATCTGGGAAGTTAACGGGATTCATATTATTTTCCCTGATAGTTACATATACTATTTTTATTGTTGTTGCTGTTGAAAGTGTTCAGGCAATGTGGCGTTCGTTATTTTATATAGTTCTTTGTTAGTGGTTATGTAGCGCCACTCTATAGGATGTACTGAAGGATTAAAATCTAAATTTAGATGAGAAAACGATTGGATATAGACAATAGTTTAGACATTTCTATATGAGTCGGATGCCATACATGTTATCTATATGAGAGTCTATGACGAGACTATTTGAGTGCATGACTTGAGTTTTCAAGTTAATATTTTGTTGTGTAGCATCATACGATATTGGGCAAAAAATACCTCTTTCTCAGCCTATTATTTGTTTATATTCTTTATCTTCTATACTAAATAAATAAACAGCAAATTCTGTCCGTCCGTCAGTGAGTCTGAAACTCTCTAACTTAGGCCACACTTGCTCTCCAAAGAGATATTATATGATTTTAGAATCAGATGATATCGGGATCGAAAATATTGCTTTATCTGGTGCATCAACATCTAGCATTCAGATTTGTGTGTGGATGAGGAGGGAACAGTTAAAAATTCAAATTTTAAAATAACTGAAAAATCATTGATTTTAAAAGGTTTTAAGTTATATTGGTGGTGGGGGCCGCTATAAAGACCAACCTTCTAAAAAAAGTGGGGAAGTGTTTTATTCCACTTATTTGTGTTCAAGTAGAATGGGCATGCCTCTTCATCCTACAGCATGAATGCTGGTGTCCCACAGGGCTCTATCCTGGGCTCGACGCTCTTGCTTATTTTCATCAATGACCTCCCAGATGGGATCAGTTCCCAAGTAGGAATCTACGCAGACGACACCACAATATACTCCCGCACCAGTAAGAAACCTGTCGTGGCGGACAGACATAATCTCGCTGCTGACCTTGAACGGGATCTACACTCTGTGGTGAATTGGGGCAAGAAGAGGCTTGTCAACTTCAATACGTCTAAGACCAAGCTGTTGTCTGTCAACCACCACAGGCAACCTCTCCTGCCTCCCATAAGCATGGACAAAGCGATTCTCCCTGAGAACAACGCACTACGCCTCCTCGGCCTTACCCTCTCCTCAGACCTCAAATGGAACCACTATATTGAATCCATAGCTAAATCTACTGCTAAGAAGGTTGGATCACTATGTCGATCCAGGATGTTTTTTTCGCCTGAATCCATTCTGCATATATACAAGTCAACCATCCGTCCGTGCATGGAGTACTGCTGCTATTTATGGTCAAGCGCCCCTGCCGTTCTCCTCAGTGTTCTCGACAGGCTCCAAAGGAGAGTCTGTAATGTGATAGGTACTGATCTGGCGGCTCGACTGCAGCCACTTCCCAACCGTCGAAATGTGGCCTCCCTTTGTTCTATAAATACTTTCATGGCTTCTGCTCGGACGAACTTAAGTCACTGATGCATCCTCAACAGGTGTTTACTCGTGCAACCAGACTGGCAACTGGGTCCCACCCATTCACAGTCAGGTTAACCAAATGCAGACGACAATTCTACTCCTGCAGCTTCTTCTCTCGCACTTCCCGCCTGTGGAACTCGCTCCAATATTCTTGCTTTCCTGACGGCTACAAACTCCAGAAATTTAAATGCAATGTCAATACTCATCTACTAACCACTGGACTCTAGCTCTCTCCCTACCCCCGTATATCCTTCCCTTTCTCTCCACCTATGTATCTGTCATCGCACCTGCATTCTCAGCTTCATATTGCTCCTTTCTAACTAGTTTGTACTCCTCACTCCTTTCTAATAAATCTTTTTTATGTAGCCTCCCGCTCATCAGTGGCATTTATGCCTTGCTCGGGCTGAAATTATTAAAAAAAAAATGGGCGAACCTTTTGAAAATTGCAATGGGGCCAGACCCAAACCTGTCCAGAATTGCCCAGCGTTAAAAAAGAAATCACAAAAACTGACAATGTATTCCACAAAACTTTAAAAACGAGCCACAAAACTTGCTAATTTGGATTCACATGAATGAATATATGACTATATGTTGTTTCTACAATGCTTACACAGAAATGAAGAAAATATTTCTTATTTATTAAGCAGAAATAGACCGATTTGGGGTAATTTTTTCTTTTTCTTGTTCTCATTAAAATCGCCTAGAATTTATAATTTTCTGCAATGTTATGTGTTCTACAATCAATATAATGTCTTCAATTTGTCCAGTACACAATTGCTAACAAATTAATTTATTTGTTTCATTTGATAATAAATCAAGATGAGTTATCGATGAGTCATTTAAATCATTATACTGTTAATGAGTTGATAAGCTTATGCTTCATATTGATATTTGTTTTGAAATTTAGAACGTTTTATACCTTTGTAAGAACAGCTAATCAGTCTCATAGAATTAAGTTCTATCACTGGACATTACATAAATTGTTTTTGAGCTTTTACCAATTTAGACCACTTTCAGCAGATTCTGGTCGAATTCCTCCATGTTCGAAATTTTTAAAGGAGTTATGACATATGTAAGACTTAATACACAATAAATATTTCATTGTTTTAAAGTATATCAGTTTGTGGTGCAGTGGGTATCGACTCGGAAAGACAAATCAGAGAGCCGAGTTCGAATTTCATTCACTTACGTGCAAATACCCTTGGGAAAGTTATTAATCCGTATTTTCCCTCCAGTTATGGGTTAAATAATAGAACAGATTGGGTTCTATAACCTTGAATGGCAACCAGTCTACTGCAGAAAGCAATGGCCACCTACTGCGGGATAATCTTCTGTTCAGTCAGTCATGTCTCTTTCGAGACATAATCGCCCAAAGCTTGTATCACGTATGGCACTTAACTGACTGACCAGCCCAATAGAATGAAATGTTGAAGTATTCGCTGATTTTGATTTATTTTGTCCTCGTTTTTCCTGAAATTGGTCTATTTCAGCTCCAAAATGCCCTATTGTTTTGGAAATTAATGTGTAAACTCAATATTGTGTGCGTAAAACCATACATTTCATCATTTGAATCATTTTTGTGTAGATTTGTTGGTCAATATTGATGTTATTTGCAATATTTGAACACATATAACTGGAATAAAATACTTCGCCACATCTTTTGAAAAAGTTGTTCTCTATAGTCCCCCCCCACTTTTTATTATGTTTAAAGTTACAAAAAACTTTGTGTATTTACTTTGTTTTGTTTTAAAATCAGTTTAAAATATCCCCGAAACTTTGTGGATTGACGGAATCAATTTTATTTCTTCAAAATGCCAAAGAATCAAAATTAAAATGATTAAAGTAATTACTCGTGACGTGGATTTTTGAAGTTCCGTAGAGTTTGTGACTTGAAAAACTCAACTCAGTTGAATTCGGTACAAATCGGTCTTTTGGACATATAGCATGAATAAAGTTAAAGGGAATTTTTGAAGTTCCATGGAGTGAATTGAGGAAATCAAAGTTATTTTTTCAAAATTATCACTGCTGTTTTCTAAGTTGGACTAAAGTTCCTTTTAGTTTTGGGCCAGGTGCCCAATTAGTTTTCCCAATCTCAAAGCCGGTCTGGGCTGAAAGTCGCCGAAATTCCGCTGCATTGATGATCTTGAGAGCCACAACAAACCAAAGAAATATTTGTAAGATTAACAAGAAAATTATGTACATACATTTTGTTTGGTTAAAGTTTATCACTCTTGCATGCAGACAACTATAATTCCAACTCACGTCTTTTACAGGAAGCAATCCTTTATCTAAGTTAGTTGGTCTGGCACCAGGCTAAAATCGGAGTTTCTTTTAAGGCAGGCAGTTATGTGACAACTCCTCTCTCGTGTTAATTCACTCCGTGCCAATCCAGCTTACTCAAATGTGTTCTCTCAACTGACTCATCTGCTAAAATTGAATCTCGGGGTGGTTGTAACGCACTTTGGGTACACTTAGAATGTTCAAATGGCCAATAAGGGATCCTTCTTTTGGTCACCTGATCAACCTCGTCTCCCTCTTTCTTGTGTGAGTGCTTTCCACTATTGCGCAAGGGGCGTGAAACGTTCCTACGACTTTCTCGAAATCCACTGGGGCGCATTTTAATTGGTCATATGATGAACCCCGTTCCTTTCTCCCTGTGTAAGTGCTTCTCACCACCGCCCGAGGTGCGTGTTTTAACCCAGCCTTCAATTTTTAGTTTTCTTTGTTTTTAGCTTTTCCGCTTTCAGTGTATGTGGTCGTTTCGCATGTGTGTTTTTATCACTTCAATCGTTAAAAGAAATTATCTAGCTTCGGTCTCAAAGAAAATCACATGTTTCTTCTTTAATTCTCAGCGTAGCAAAATTACACAAGGAATCACAAGGAATTTCCGGGAATTCTGTCTCTCTTTCTCAGTCGGAAACTGCTGTTAATAACGTCATAAGATCCACCATGTCTGTAGGCAAGTCTGTCCCATAGGCAGTTGTCGCTTCTATCAATAGTCGTTAAATTTTTCAGTAATGAGGAAAAGATATTTCTTTCGCGATAAGAATCTTTAAGTCATAAAAAAACGTTATTTTTCTTCCTTGAGCGGAGTAAATATATTTTTCGCTTAGCTCCAGAGGCCGGAGAAAAAAAGAAAAAAGCAAAAAAGCAAAAAAGAAAGAATCACTTATCATTTCTCTTTCTTCTTTTTTTCCGTTCCCTTCTTCCTTTTCTTTTCGGTACCCAAATTAGTGTTATATTTTAAGCTAGTGATTAAGAGAAACTTATTCTAAATTTCATGCTATAATCAAGTAATATCTGTTTTAAATCAGATTAATTTAACTTTAAATTTGCTAATTTTCCAAAACTAACGTGTCACAGATGTATATTTTATTTTTGCAAGACTTTTTAAAACCGGGAATTAAATTTTGTTTACATATGTGTCTCTCGCTCAAAAATGGTCTCTAAATTTTTTAAAATCTCTAAAAATTCTAGATTTCAATCAATATAATTTCTGTTTGAAATACACCAGAGTATTTTGCTTACTAGAAATAGTAAATTCAGTCATTTAACTTTCAATGAAATCTAAAATTAAAGCTTCAAGAAAACATTTTTTTTTATTTTTAATAATTCATTTTAAAATTTAAGTACCGAAAATGAGTGGAGGTACCTACCTTTGAGGATGCTGGGAATTAGTACGGTGGAATTAAATAATCATGAGTCATTATGGGAGTCGTTTAAAAATTATCAAAACACCTGATTATTCATTTTATATAACCATCTATTTAACATTTCAGCAATATATTAAGTTTTTAGACGTATTTTACATATGTTAATTATTTTAAATGTTTGACAATTAAAAAAGTGTATTCATTTTTTCGATATGTGATATAATTTACCAAATATAGAACGATTGCCTGGGTTGTTGAATGAAAATCGATTGAAATCAAAATTAAAGAAATACTAGTAAAGAATTAATAATAGTTAAAAATGTTTTATCTAACAAGAAGTCATGGTCATATTATTACTGACACAACTCTAAGAAAAGCAAAATGAAGTTGAAAGAAATTCTAGTAAAACATGAATAATGGATCTTTTAAAGCTTGAAGATAAGTATTTTTAATTTTAAACAATGTATTGCAAAAATATGAGTAGAATAAATATACTTGGTATTATTTTTCAAAATTAATTCTTCTCATTTGTTTCTGGATGATTTGGAAGCAAACATGGATGGCAATTAAGAAAACAGTTTCTGATTTCCACTCAATTTAAAAGAAATACATTTGAACATTTTCGTTTTACTTTCTTGTATTAGACCCAGAAAAGTTTTCGCGTGAAAAATAAAAATAACCAGATCATTTGGCAAAATGTTAGTGTATTAATTTTAAAACAGTACGTGTTTGTTTTGTAAATAGTGGTTCAAGAATCAAAATATTTCAATGAAAAGGAAACAGAAAAAAAAAGAGATGGCTCATCAGATTTTTAATAATAGTATAGGCATGAATATCGACGGCCGGGCTGAAATTGAAAACGGACGGCCGAACCAGTGTCAGGTAAAAACACTATCCAGCTATGGCATGGACATCAACGACGAGAAAGCCAAGCTGATGGGAAATAGTGGTAAACTCATGAGAACACCAATTACAGTTAGTGGTCACAAACAGGAGACAGTTGAAATATCTTTTGATTAATCATCAGCTAAAACAGATTGAATCCAGTAGTGAATGCGCGAATTGCGGTGTAACGGTAGAAATCGATCTCAGTAGCCAAAAAACACACCCTGAAAAATAAACTTAGATTAGTGCATACTTTTGTTTTGCCAGTTTTGGAGTTTAACAACGGGACTCCAAACGCAGGTTTAAACTACATAGATGCGATACTTGAGACATCTGCTTGATATTTCCTACGCCAACCGCTTCACGAATGATTCGCGAAAGAGTGAATCATTAGATAAATGGCTATAAAGACATCTTGATCACGATAAAGAAAAGAAAACTGAAATCATATAAGCACGTAATCAGATCGCAAAAACTCTCCAAGACCATCAGACAAGAAACTGTACAAAAAAAAAAAAAAGAAAGGGGAATATGACACAAAAGAAAGAGATGGTCTAACAATGTCATCGAATGGACAGAGAAAAGTTTTGTCCAAACCCAGGCGGTGGCCATTGAGCGAATTAAGTGTAGAGTTCTTGTTGATCTAGCTACTATACTGCCCTTGTACGACCCAGTCGGGGTATGGGACAAAAAGAAGACAGGCTTAAAGAAAAAGAAGATTGGCTTAAATAAAAATATTTGAAAAAATAAATGTTAATAAAATAATTTCGTAGAGTATGGGTACTGTAGTGAGTTTGATCCTCACTGTGTTCCCAGTACCTGTGACTTTGTTCTGTACTAGACTAAGTATCATAATTATCAACAACAGAACCAAAACAGTGTTATTCTTTTGGTATTTTTTCATACTTAGAGATTTCTTCTTTCCCCTTGGATCCCGTAGACTCCACTGTGGAGTATGGGGGGTCACAAGGAGATCTCACTCTAGGTGTTACTGCCAAAAGTTCTTACTCATAAAATATGTACTTCTTTGCCTATTCTTGTCTTTTTAATCTTGAACTATTTTTATTCTTTCTTTACGTTTGAACAATCTGAAATTAATATTTCTTCTCTATGTTTCTATTCCTTTTTCTTATCTCTTTCCATTTTATTTTTCGAATTTCTTTCTAAGCCAAAACAGAACCCGGTATTCCAAAGCGGTCCCTCATTTAAGTACTAAACGGGTTCCACATTGCATGGCTTTGATAATCAATCAAGATCAGTTTTTGAACGTGATTTGACGCAAGTCATATTTAGAGTTGATACATCGGATAAATTATAAGGTGTGTATTTGTGTTTGTGTGTGTGTGTGATTTCAGTAAGCATTTTCTTTGGGTAACAACGTTCTGACTTTAGTTAGTCCTTCTCTTAAACCCCATTACTCCCGGTGGAGCAGAGGCCATCTACGTCAGCTCACCATCGAGGTGAGGGTCGTCGATGTTTCTGTACTTTTTATTTTTACTGGTAGGTGTGTTGATCCTACGCAACCCCTTTAGCCTCCGGGAGAAATAGACTGGTTGCCAACCAACGTTATAGAACCCAATCTGCTTAACTATTTAACTAATAGCTTAAGAGATGGATTAATACCCTTCCCAACGGTATTTGCATGCATGTGAATGCAACGAATTCAACTGAAATTCGAATTCGGCTCTCTGATTTCTCGTTCCGAGTCGATATCCACTGCACCACAACGCAAATGCATTTGGGTTAGTCTGGGAGCAATAAATACAAAAAAAAAAAAACATGCCCGGATAAAATATATATCTTTGATATAAGAATTCGGAAAAAGAATAATTTTCAAAAGAATGTTTTATACATGTAGAGAAGAGTTAACATTTTTATCTGAATTTTTCATTGGATAAAGTTTAACTTTATAATAATTGGACAAATTTCAGCTCAGAGTATTAATAATAGCGTTTAGCAAATCCCAGTTAAAGACACTTCCTTGTGTACAGTTATGGTTATTTAACACCTGGGGCTTAACGTTGTAACAAAGCAAAGCGGACCTTACAGTTCGGAAGAGGGTATAATCTGTCATAATCTGACATAATCCATAATTTGAACAAAGCGAGTTCATTCAAACATTTGAACATGAGAACTTGTGACATCACAATTAGCACAACCAATGACGGCATATATATATATATATATATATGCATGTATGTATGTAACCGGCTGATCTTCCCTACCTAAATATTTAAACGCTCTACATGTTGAATCTTATATTAAAATATCTTAAACGTGTATTGAGCACTTTTTAATACAACTGTTTACTAATCTAGTAAACCAAACTTAATTTAAATATGACCTATAACTCTTCAGTAATATATATCAATATCACTGTATATATATATATATATATATATATATATATATATATATTTTATAAAGGATTTTCGGTTATTACTATGGATAATACATATTTCACAGCTTTGATGTTATTATCGCGGCTCGTCAGACTTGTTTGACCAGCCGCGATAATAACATCAAAGCGGTGAAATATGTATTATCCAAAGTAATAATCGAAAATCTTTTATAAATTATATTACTCTGTTAAATTAATTAAATGAATTTAACATTGAGTTCTTTTGAGTTTGTCTCTTTTGGAATTTACCTGGATTACATACAAAGTGTACTATGTCATATATATATATATATATATATATATATATATATATATATATGCATCTATAATATATAGATACATGCATATATATCAATATCCAGGTGAGAAGAACCAACAGTCTTTAAATTCCGAGTTCTCCGGCATTTACTTTATTTTTAAAAAGCTCTCAATACAAGAAATATTGTAGAGCATTTTCCACAACAATGAGTTAACATTGCCTGATGACGAGGTAAAATCTTGAAGCATAGAAATTTCAGTGTAAGAATGTAAAGAACGTGGTTGTAGCAAAACCAATATATGTACTAGGTTTTTTATTAGTATCAGAGATGCAATCTCTGAATGGTCATGTAAATTGGTACACTACATTGTTTTTTTAGTAAAACCACGCTCTCTCGTAGACTTACATGTCATCTTTCTGATCAGAGTACTATTAAACAACATTTCTCTGAAAAACATAAACATGTAGGTAATATCAGACAGATTTTGGTCAACAATACGGTGATCCTTACTCATACACACAGTAAGAGGAACCTGCAGATATTGGAGGCCATGTACATCAAATCTAAATGACCAACACTCAATAAAATCAACTTTAAAACCGGAAATAACATATTACATTGCATTTGACGACATGGTTTTGTTGTCATTTCGCGCTATCCCGCGGTGTGACGTCATAAAACCGCATCGCAAATTTAAGAACTGCGTTTATTATTTTTAGTAACTATTGCCGTTGCCAAGCGGAATTTTATGTCAACACAAAATAAAATCGTCGGTGATGGTGGATGTTATAATATTTCAGTCTAAACAACCTCTCTGAAGATGGCTCATGTGAGCCGAAAGCTTAGAAGAAAATCAATAAATAATTATCCAAATGTTGGAGAATTTTTGTCTGTATTTTCAACTGAAATTAAATACGACGTTTAGAACGGCTCATGATTAAACATAATAGACATTCATTGTCTCTTATATTTAACAGCATATGTTTAGAATATATATATATATATATATATATATATATATATATATATATATATATATATATAATGTCGGTAGATTATCCCTAGAAGAAACTGAGTCATAATATTGTTTCCAGAAAAAAAATAATACTAAATGAAATATCATATATAAAATGAAGATGTAATCACATGAAAAATAAACTTAGGATTATATAAACCTGGATGAAAGTGTTTTAAATCCTTTAATAACTCCGCCCTAAGTTTGAGTTTCCGTTTGTTTTAAACTTCCAGTAGTGCGTCCGTAAAAATCTTCGTTGTACGTTTGAAAACGTTAGAAAATCAGATATTATAAATGACCTGAACATATCGAAACGTTGAAGCAAAGGTTTCTTAGATAACTGTTTTCCGAATGAAAAATATTTCAAAGCTGTATAGTATATATATATATTGAGCATTTTTTAAAACAACTCTCTGCTGGTCTAACTTAATTATGGTCCCAAAACTGATTTAAGAATAATTATGTAATGTATATATATCTATCTAAACTTATTTATAAATGGAACTTTATCTGTGTGTGTGTCTGTGTGTGTGTGTCAATTAACTATGGACTCCGAAACGGCTGAACCGATTTTCTTAAAAATTTACACAGTTGTACTATAAGCGTCTGCGAGTGTTCTTAGCTAGGTTTTGTGTCGAGGTACCCCCGATAAATATCGAAGATTGATAATTGAAAAAATCAGGTTATAGAAGGAGTGGTCCGATTTTAATCAAATTTGATACACTCATAGTCAAAGGCATAAGAAACGATATTCAGAAGTTTCAAGGTTGCAGTTCTTACAATAGTGCAGAAAATTGATAATATATATATATATATATATATATATATATATATATATATATATACTGCAAGATATTTGTTTGTGTGTCTGTTTATCTGTCTGTATGTTCTTTATACAAATCCACAATTTTTATCCGATTCTCACTAAACTTCATAAATATTCTTTAGTTTGAGTCTGACCTCCAGGACCATGGATTAGTTTTAAAGCTTTAATTACACCCAAGCAACGCCGGGCTATACTGCTAGTATATATATATATATATATATATATATATATATATATATATATATATATATATATAATAGAAATTGATTTCATGGGCCCTAAACTTTCGTTTATTGTTTTATGTCTAATCGGAATCCAGTATTACTATTTTTGCAATTGCCCATCAAAATTCGTTTTATCCTTTTTTCCTTGAAATATTTTCAGCGATTTGCTCCGATAGTCGGTGCTTGTTATTGGAAACGTATAATAGTTATTTTGCGACCACAGCGTCTGAATTTAGTGTGTCAGTGTATTAGTTTTTTCAAGTTGTTTTGTTAAGAGAATGCTAGTATTTTTTAATAAATATTTCTTTCTGCAACATGAGCCTGTCATAGTACGCATTTTGTTAGATAGGCATTATTCTGAATTTACCTTCACTACATCGGTATACGTTTTGGGAAACGTACAATTTCCTGTTTTTAACTAGTTTAATATTACTCCTTTTATTCAGGCCTTGTGTTGCCCCCGCGTATATTTCTGCGCATTCATTGCATTTCAGATCATAAATTACGTTTTTAGAGTTGCAGCACAGATTCGTTTTTATTTCGAATCAAGAGTCCCCACCCTAAAAGTTGTCTGAAATCCATCATGAAAACACACACACACACACACACACACACACACACACACACACACACACACACACACACACTAAATTCAAACTCTCAGGTCACAGAAAAGCCAGTGTGAAAATACCTAGGAAACGAACACGCACGCATGTCAACCTTCTGACCTGTTCACCGACCGCTTATCTATATATAAATGCTGTTTTCGGCCGTCAGAAAGAAAAACGAATCTCGATATGTAAAGTCAGAAATTTATTCGTTTGAAGAGAGTCAAATTTAGATTCGAAACACTTGTAGCGACACAAATATAATCATGGATACATAATGTACTATATAAAAGATAAATAATATATATATATATATATATATATATATATATATATATATATATATATATATATATATATATATAAAACCACGGTCCGAGATTTGATGTTTTAAAGCAGTTGAAAGAGTGTGGAAGAGTACCATTGAGTTCAGTTAATTGCCACGCCTGGCCGATCATGTCTCTTTCAAGTCATGACCAACTAGGCAGAAGATTTTTTCGCAGTTGGTTGGCATTACTTTCTGCGGTAGACTAGTTGCAGAATAAGGCTATAGAACCCAATCTGCCCTGCTATTCAGTCCATAGCTAGAGGGAGAATAGATGGATTGATATCTTACTCAAGGATATTTGTGCGTAAATGAATGAAACGAATTCGACTGGAATTCGAACTCGGCTCTCCAGTTTCTCATTCCTAGCCGATATCCATTGAACCGCAACACACAAACATCATGTGTTTACAAAAGGTAAAAAATGCTGGATTTTTCGTCAGAGAACTTTGACGACTCCGATGCAGATCAGATAATTTGTGTTTAGTTTTGAAAAGGAAATTATAAATAAAACCGTATATGTTAAGTTATGTATGTTGTGGTACAGTGGATATCGGCTCGGAACGAGAAACCGGGGAGCCGAGTTCGAATTCCAGTTGAATCCATTGTATTCACTTACGCGCAAATACCCTTGGGAAAGGTATTAATCCGTCTCTTCCTTCCAGTTATGGGTTAAAAAGCAGGACAGATTGGGTTCTATAGCCTTGGTCAGCAACCAGTCTACCACAGAAAGCAATGGCAACCTACTGCGGGATAATCTTCTGCCCAGTCAGTCATGTCTCTTTCGAGACATGATCACCCAAGTGTGTATCACGTATGGCACTTTAACTGACTGAATGCCGTGGAAGTTGTGTCTTAAATGAAATTACAAAATATATTTGGCCAAGCGCTGGGTGACTTTTTGAAGAGATGGGCAACAAAATATTTGTAGCCTCATTTTTCAATCGTTTTGTGTTTCTTCTTAGATGAATAATTGTTCTCCACTTAATGTGTCTGTCGAATAAATCCGAGTCTGAGTAGCTACTGGCATAATCAGAGGGTAGTACGTCCATAAAGCGAAATTGGTGTGATGTTTTGGCGTGGAATAACAAGATGCGCAGGTCTACAAAGTAGTAAAGTGAGCGTTCAGGTAGAAAATGATTTTTGAGGCACGTGTGGATTTATGGTTTAGGAAGAAGCCAGATGCAATTAAAAAGGTGATGATTTTCATGCACGATAAAGATCCAATAGAATAAAAAAATTTAAAGACATTCGTTTAATCAAGTGACAGAATTCACCCGGCGTTAAGTCGATTGGAAAATTGTGCAAGTAAGTCGATATCAGCGGACGGTTAATTTCTAGCAAAAGCTAACTTTGGAATGCCATTTGGGATGCTGTACAGTGTGTTATATATGAAGAAATAAAATGTCTCACGATATCAATGGATGAGTAATTATTAAAGCAGTTTTTTAAAAATGGAACGTATATTTCACATTAAGGTTGTTTTTATAACTTTGTCGCCATTACAATGACACGGTTTTCAATTTTTATTTCAGAACACTTTTAGTTGTGGATGTATATTTATATATATTACATATATATATATTATATTATTCCAGGTGAAGAGGACTCAGGGATTTTTTTTTAATAATATAATAATAATATAATAAAATAAAATAAATACATATTATATTATATATATATTATATGCCCTCATTATGATTGAGCACTCTAGAGAGGAAAATTAAAAAAAAACAGTTACCACTTCAGCAATATAGGCATAACTCTTCAGCAATGAATTCTTTTGTTGACTGGCGTGTGTATACGTGGCTTATATATAACACGCTAAAATTTCCCTTCTCTGATTCCATGTGCCTATGGCTTAGGGGTTAGCTACTCCGACTGACACCAAATCAGTCTAGTTTCGATCCCGGCCGGAGGCAAATGGATGTCTAGCCTCACTGTTGAGCTGTGATACAGCGAAGCAGGCTTGTAAGTAGATGACGAATATATATATATATATATATATATATATATAGGTTGTTTCAAAAATAGATGGAATAACTTCAGGATTGTGTTCCCTATATTTAATAAAGAAAAAACTCCTTATGAATATATGTCCGGAAACGCTTGATTTCCCAGTTATAGGCTTTTCAAACATGTGCTAATCTGAATACCTTTATCTCGCACAGGTGGCACCCAACTCGCTAAGCAGCGCACCAGACAACCAGTCAGTTTGTTTTTTGCTCTACTCAAATCAGAAGAGGGTCAGATATGCACTTCATGTTTGGTTTGGCGGACGGTAACACTGTGCAATCACGTCGTCTATACCAGGAAAGGTTCCAACACTGACAATGTCCCGATAGAAAAACATTTGTGGATATGCATCGCCACCTCTGTGAAAATGGGACTTTCGGACCTCGTGCTAGTGGCAGAGGACGACCAAGGTCTACGACGCCTGAGGAAGAAGATCAGATTGTACATGATACTCCTATGATCATCACACGGCCGTTGACAAGGCAAGTGGCTATTCCCCATTGGAATGTCTGGAAAGTATTGCGAGAACAGCAGTTGTACCCATATCATCTACAACTTGACTTTGTCACCAGGTGATTAAACTGCACGAGTTGTGTTCAGTCAATGATTATCACAGCAATTCCAAACTTTCCTGCCTTCATTAACTTCACAGATGAAGCAGTTTACACGGGATGGAATAGTTAACTTCCACAATTAGCATGTACGTGCAAAGGAAAATCCACAAGCAATTTTTCTATCCAGTCACCAACGGCGGTTCTCAATCAGCATCTGAGCTGGTGTTGTTGGTGATAGTTTATTAGAACCTCATGTACATCCGAACAGGCTTACAGAGGATGCGTGCAAGCACTTTCTGGAAGACAACATGTTGATTTCTTGGACGATGTTCCATTGATCACTCGTCGACAACTGCACTTCATGCTTGATGGTGCTCTCACACACTTCAGTCACAGAGCCCGCATGTACCTACTTTCTCAACAAAGAAGCAGACAGATTCGGAAAATTCTAAGAAGATGCATGTCATCGATCTAATTTCAAGAGATAAAAATTTACTAAAACGAAAATATAAAATGTCTAGAAAGTGCTTTAATCACGAGTTCAGCCACGTAGATTTGCATCCGGGTTCTTATAACATTTCACCATTTTTGGCATATTCACAATGTCGGATATTTAAGAACAAAGATGACTGGAGAAAATAGAAAAATGGTATAGATGAATTTAACTGAAAAAAAATATTCCAAAAAATTCTTTCAAAAATTCTGTGAAGAAGGCAATGAAAGACCAGTGGACAGGAAGTGGACAGGAAGAAGTAGACGAATTGCATAGCTTCCCCGCTCACCGAATCTAAACCTGGATTTCTACCTGTGGGGATATTTGGTAAAACTGGTGTATTCGTCTTCGGTTGATGATATGGACACTTTCTGAAACTAAATTGTAGCAGGGTGAAAGACAATACGAAACAAACTAGGATTTTGGGAGCGTGTTTGCGAGTCCATGAGACGTCAATGCAACGCCTGTATTATGGGCAGAGTGTGCACATTTTGAACACTTGCTATAGTGCACTCGAAAACACTGTATGTATCGGATATGGAAAATAAAGGCATTCTGTGTAACACATGTTTGAAAAGCCTATAATTCGGAAACCAAGTATCTTCGGACATAGGAAGTTCTTTCATTATTTAGATTTAGGGACCACAGTCCTGAAGTTATGCCATCTATTTTTAAAACATCCTATATATGTTGTAAGTTGATTGTTGAGCTAAATTATTTTGGAAAGAAGCAGACAGATTTGGAAAATTCTAAGAAGATACATGTCATCGATCTAATTACATGAGATAATAACTTACTAAAACGAAAAAGTAAAATATCTAGAAAGTGCTTTAATCACGAGTTCAGCCACGTAGATTTGCGTCTGGATTTTTATAACATTTTACCATTTTTGGCAGATTTTTTTGTTATCACAATGTCGGATATTTAAGAATAAAGATGATTGGAGAAAAAAGACAAAGGTATAGATGAATTTAACTGAAAAAAAAAATATTCCAAAAATTCTTTCAAAAATTCTGTGAAGAAGGCAATGAAAGACCAATTAATTATCTATTACAAGAATTACATTTCACAGATAATAAAGAAAGGGAATCTGTAAAGATCGGAATCTGTCATGATCGGCCACATCCTGAAGGGACATGATTTTAAAAATATTCGCAAGTTATTCTTTATGGAATGAGTTAATGGCCGGACACTCGCCCTTCAAGATTTTGTTGTATAAAAGAAGAAAAAAGAGAATGCCGTCCTAAACGAGAATTGAAATCTTTTAATTGGTAGTTTCCTTTGCCCTGGACAAGTCCATTTCGTCGATTAGTAAGTTTCGCTTAGTTTGACACTAGGCCACAAATATGACACCCAATGAAAATTAAACACACCACTTAATCGTGATAGTCATTCAGACTAGTAAACTGTTATCCCAACTCGAGACGCCATATGGTCAACTCCATGTTGTTATCATTGTGTTCCCTTTACAGAGATGTGGTGCCAAGTTGGTTTTATTCTGTAGCGTCCTCTGCAATGTGGCAGTTATATTATGAATCACTAAAATATAAAGGTAATTGCATATAGTCCACCCTGAGGCTATAAATGAAAATCGTTGACTTTTTATAGGTTTCACCCCCAGATGATACATTAGTATCCCCACAAAAGCGTCCTCGTTAGGGAGTGGTTTGTAATATTTACTGAGCTTTACAATATTAGAGAGAACATCTCCGGAGATGATGTACCCAAGGCCACTGGCATAGGCCGGATAATACCGTTCTGAATATTCTGTCCGTTTTAACGACCATTTACTTCTAGCATTTCGTACGACCATTCGCTTTTCTACATTAAGATAAACGTTTCCCACGTAGAGATCGGATTTCGTGACAGTGACGCTTGACAACATCAAATACAGTAATTTAGTGTTCACAAAACAGTCATCATCGGTTTTTAAAACGAAATCTGGACGGCAAAAGTTGTCGGCCCAGTAAAATCCATGAAAGACTTTCAATGTCAAGTTCCGGTAAGTGTCGAAATAGCTGCCGAGTAGAACGTCTTGGTGTTTCCTCATTTCTTGTTTTATCGGAGGCATGAAAACTGAGTTACGCGTTTGTCCAATGAGAAATACACACTGCCACTTCTTCTTGTTAGAATCTTTTTGGTAACTTTGTGGAAGGCACCAAGTTTCTCGAATAGCGTTACGTTTTTCGATGTTTTCTGGTGCTGAAATGATGAGAATAATTACAATGCATTGAAGGCAGCATTCCGGCGATTGAACGTCGTTTTGGAAGAGGTCGGTTAGGTTCCATCGAAAAATGTTACCCGGATGGGAGCGAAAACGAGATTTGTATTTTAACTTGACTGGTTCGCGCCTGCTTCGAAGGCCATTGTTCAATCGAATAGAGTTCTGTTGGTTGATGAAAACCACCGGAAGGAAGACAGCACAAAAGAGCAACGGACACAGGAACTGCTTCACTCTTATTAGCGAGATCATCGTAGCAAACGTTGCGAAATTACGATGACGGTATCGGAAAAAATGATAGCTAAAATACCATGAGACATTGTTTGGTGTAGGTAACTTCCGATTCCGTTTTTATCCGTTAGAAAAACGTCAGTTGTCTGTTTCCTGCAAAATCAAGAAAGAAAAAGAGAGACTATAAAGAAACAGGCACACATCATTTTTTTATACATTTCATAATAATTTATTTAAACATTATTTTTAATCGATACTCGTATTGAGTAGATAATCTGTTTTAATTCAAACAGTATATTTATATATTTATTTCTACCTGCCTGATTATTTACGATAAATTTTGTACGAATTTTATACTGTTTAATTAAAAACAGAATATTTACTCAAATACGAGTATCGATTAAAAATAATGTTCAAACAAATAATTTAATATATCGGTTGTTAAACCATTTCGTTAATCTTCGGGATTTTCCGTAACATTTCATAATAACAATATTTTTAAACGTATGCGATCAAGACTAGCCACAAATATTTCAATATTAACTGGAAATAGTCATTTTTTGGAAAGAAACCGAGGTACTCATACGTGTCTCATAAACTGGGTGGAAATTTTCCAACAAACCCTGAGATTATTAAAACCACCTCGTTTATCAATTATGCACTTTTTGACCTTTTAAATGATTTTTAGACGTGCTTTTTATTAAGATCTTCTCTTTATTATATATTAAGAGAAATTTTGAACCTCCGATAATTAAGATCGCCTCTTTATTACATATTAAGAAACATTTTGAATCTCTCAAGAATTAAGATATCTCCTTTTATTACGTATTAAGAAATGTTTAAACTCCCAAAATTAGCATCTTCACTTAATTACATATTAAGAAAAATACTGAATTAAGATCTCCCCTATTATTAAGAAATGTTTGAACACCCAAAATTAGCATCTCCACTTAATTATATATTAAGAAAAATTTTGAACTCTCAAGAATTTAGATCTTCCCTTTATTACACATAAGATGTGCATTGTGGTGCACTGGATATCAGCTCGCAACGAGAAATCGGGGGTCCGAGTTCGAAATCCACTTGAATTCCTTGCATTCACTTACACGCAAATACCCTTTGGAAAGGTATTAATCCGTCTCTTCCCTCCGGTTATGGGTTAAATAGCAGGACAGATTGGGTTCTATAGCCTTAGTTGGCAACCAGTCTGCCGCAGAAAGTAATGACAATCTACTGCGGGATAATCTTCTGCCCAGTCAGTCATGTCTCGAAACAGACATGATCGCCAAAACGTGTATCACGTATGGCACTTAACTCTCTGACTTTATTACATATTAAGAAAAATTTTCAATCCCCAAGAATTAAGATCTTCTCTTTTATTACGTATAAATAAAAGTTTTTATCCTCCCAAAATTAGCATCTCCCCTTTATTACATATTAAGAAAAAAATTGAACCTCCAAGAATTAAGATTTCCATTTTTATTACGTATTAATTTTGAATCCCCCAAAATTAGTATCTCCTCTTTATTACATATTAAGAAAAATTTTGAACCTCCAACAATTAAGATCTTTCCTTTACTACATATTATGAAACAAATTGAAACTGAAGAATTAAGATATCTTCTTTATTACATATTAAGAAAAACTTTGAACCTCCAAGAATTAAGATCCCCACTTTATTACATATAAAGGAAAAATGTGAACCCTCAAGAATTAATATCTCCTCTTTAGATTAAGTATATAAACGTATATTCACCATTGTCTTTTCCACAGTTTCGAATTCGGAGCTTTTCTTTACTTATAACTTGTTGTGTTACCACTCAGTGTTAGAACGTTTAGTTTACCCTGCTATTTTGTTTTTTGCTTCAGAAGATTTTCCCAAGAACATTTTGTGAAAGTGAACCTAACAGACTATTTTAAAGTTGGCTTTTCCATCCCATTTTTATCGACGATATCCTTCATTACGATATACAAATTAGAAAAAAGAAAAAAAAAAAGAAAAAAGGAAGCTAAAGAAATAAAGAAAGACGCATTATTATTTATTCAATCAGCGCATTTTGGTCGCTGTAATCACCGCTGGATATGCGTTGTGTCGCAGTGGATATCGACTCGGAACGAGAAATCGGGAATTCCTCGCATTCACTTACGCACAAACACCCTTAGGAAAGGTATTAATCCGTCTCATCCTTTCATTTACAGGTTAACAACAGGACAGATTGGGTTCTATAGCCTTGGCTGGCAACCAGTCTACCACAGAAAGTAATGGCAACCTACTTCGGGATAATCTTCTGCCCAGTCAGTCATGTCTCTTTCGAGACATGATCGGCCAAATCGTGTTTCACATATGGCACTTAACTAAATGACTGATGGACAGTGAACATTATATATAAATTCAAATGAATAATAAAATAGCATCTGCCAAAGTTACAGTTCATTTCTTACATCTTACAACTATAATACGCGATAGTATGAAAAATAAGTAGACACAATATTTTCAATTTATTTATTCATATATATATATTACGGAAATTAACGAAGATTAACGAAATGGTCTTTAAAAAACCGACAATTTGAAATGATTTGTTTGAACATTATTTTTGATCGATACTCGTATTTAAGTCAATATTCTGTTTTATAATGTTTTATGGCATTCGGCAGGATTTGAACCTGCAATTTCAGAGCAGATATGGTTATTACGATGAATTGAAAATTGTGTTATATAGGCTTGATTTAACTTCGTTTAGACTACTCGAGAGGTCTAAGATGCAGCAGATCACATGGTGGCTTTCCCTATGTGAATAGGGGTCGCAGGTTCGAATCCTGCCAAATGGCACATATTTTCGTAACAAAAATTTATCGTAAATAATCAGGCCGGTAGAAAAATATATATACTGTTTGATTATAAAACAGAATATTTACTTAAATATGAGTACCGATCAAAAATAATGTTCAAACAAATCATTTCGTATATATTGTGTTATAATTGTGTTATAACTCTGTGCATATATGGTCTCTTATAAATATATGGCAGACCGTCCGCAATCTCTCTCCCACCGGCGCGACGTGGCTTCCCTGTGTCTCTTCTATAAATACTTTCACGGCTTCTGCTCCGATGAACTTAGATCACTGGTGCCTCCTAAATACGAATTTGCACGAGATACTAGATTAGCAACTAGATCCCACCCTTTTACAGTGAAACCGATAAAATGCAACCGCAACTTCTACTCCAACAGTTTCTTTCCTCGCACTTCCCGACTGTGGAATTCCCTTCCACACGATTGCTTCCCCGACGGCTACAATCTCCAGGAGTTTAAATGTAAGGTCAATAGACACCTCCTAACACACTAACCTGCTCCCATTCTATCAAACACTCTTCCCATCTGCCCAACCCTCATCCTCGGTATCCTTACTCATCTGTCACCTTCCTCCTGACATTCCCTATATCTAACCATTCCTTCTCTTTACCTTCCCCTATGTAGCCCCATGCGCAATAGTGGCAGTGGAATGCCTTGCTTGGGGTGAAATGATTTTAAAAAATGTCTGCGTGAACTTATTTTGTGTATATTTACATCTATTCTCCTGTGTTTGTTTATATCTTTCTTTTAAGATTTTTGTGTGTATGTGTGATTTGGTATATGTGTTCTTAATTTTGTGACACATCCTGTTGTGACGCAATGCTTAACTTTTCACACTTCTAAAATCCCCCTAATCTTATTTCCTTTCCGTGAATTGTTTTTGAATATTCTGAGTTAAATGTAACATTTGATTTTTTGGGTTTGACAAAGCACTGTATAATTTTTACAACTGCCGAAATAAATTCTGGAATTATAACCGTTTAAATAGTTGATAGTTTACTTTTGCTCTAAATATATATATATATATATATATATACGAAAAAAATCGCAAGATCGCCAAGACCTACCGCGGTTTCGCACAACGGCTCGCCCTGACGAGCCGTTGTGCGAAACCGCGGTAGGTCTTGGCGATCTTGCGATTTTTTTCGTGTGTTTTTGCTCTGCGTAACTGCCTTTTTGTTAACACTTTTTGGTTAGTTTAGTATCGAGCACTTTTCTTTCCTGGTGGTTCGTTCCGTTCGAGGGTTTTTTTTTCTTTACTGTGAAGAACCGTATGCATTGTCGGTCCTACGCAGTTTTCTTTTTTTTCCCCTCTTTGTCCAAAGCTCTATAGCCGAGGACGATAACGGAGTTAGATTCTGCTGGTTATTCATGGTCTTTAAAAGTTTCTTGTGTAACATTTTAAGATTAGAATACGTACAGAGTCGGTTTTATTATTATTATTATTATTATTATTATTATTATTATTATTATTATTATTATTATTATTAATATATATATATATATATATATATATATATATATATATATACAATGAATAGATTAAGTAAAGAACAGGTAGGAAAAAGTTTTACACACACTTAATTCGTCTATATTTTAGATACGCTTAACACGCATTATTTTTGCATACATATACATACTTTCATAGTAAACATCTAGTGTATTTATTATATGTGGCGCACACACACATGCACACACTTAAACAGACTTAAGTTTTCTCTCTACATTTAAAATATTCATCCATTGTTTTATTACACGTGACACGTATCTGACCAATGAAATCATACCGCAACCAATATACGGTTGCTGTAGATTTTAAAAAAAAACTTAAAAAAATGTTTTTTTAATCATTTGTCTTTAAGAAATATCTGAAGAAGGTTGTTAAAGTGAAACATGTGAATAATATTAGATTAAAGACACTTTTTTCCTTCCTGTTCTTTACTTGTTCTTCTTGTCGGATTTCGATCCTTATATATATATATATATATATATATATATATATATATATATATAAGATACATATATTTTACTGTTTTTTCACAATTATATGACCTCTTATAAATAAACCGCCTTTACACAAGTTATGAAAAACAGTGAAATATAAAAATCGTTTTATATATTGCATTTTTGTATATTGCATTGCATACAATTTTTATATTTTTAAGAATTCAGTATTATGTAAGGCAGATTGAACTTCAAATTACCCATGCATCTTATTTATTTGAAGTAGAAAGGTAGAGAGCCTGATAGCAGATGAGATGGTGTACAGTGTGTCATAATTTAATTGAATATCACTCTTCAAATTTGTATATATGACAAGAGAACCAGAATATCTTCAAATATTCTTTCTTGGACAAGTTTGATTAGTATATCACATATGAGCCAAAACCGTTCAATAGACCGACTCTAGTCTTGACACTAGTTTTTATAAAATTGTTGCACATACCGTCTCTTCTAGATGATGGATAAACATTGAAAATCTAAGAGTTCCATTCTCTCTTGTTCGTGGCCTCCATTCTCACAGGCAGTCAGTTGGTGCTAATTAGCCCCACCCATCCGAAAGATCACGACACCAATCCTGATCATATCCTGAAATAGTGCATTAAGGTTAAAAATGGAAAACATCTGAAAAGCTTGTATCTTATCCAACAAAACATATTTGAAATATATCCGTTGACGAAATGTCCGTTCCTCATCGTTAAAATGAAACGTCTGAAACGTATTTTATGTATAACAGTTAAAAAAGAATTGCTTCTCATAGTGTGCCTGTTTGCTCCGACATCAAACGCACACCCTAAGTTTAAAGTGTAAACTTTTGAGAAAAAAGAATCAAGATTAAAAGAAAATTATAGCTACTATCCCTGAGGATTAGCCTAGACCTACGAAAGCTTGAACCTTCGTCGAAATCCCTCAGTCGGTCAGTTAAGTGGCATACGTGTTACACGTTTTTGCGATCATGTCTCAAAAGAGACATAACTGACAAGGAAGAAGATTTTCGCGCAGTAGGTTGCCATTACTCTCTACGATACACTGGTTGCTAACCAAAGCTATAGAATTCAATCTGTCTAAAAAAAATCATAGATACCCACTGGGTGTTAGCCTACAAAAGCTCGAACCTTTGTCAAAATCCATTAGTCGCTTAAGTGCCATACGTGATGCACGTTTGGGCGATCATGTTCCGCAAAAGACATGACTGACTGGGCAGAAGATTTTTGTGCAGTAGGTTGCCATTACTCTCTGCGATAGACTGGTTGCCAACCAAGCCTATAGAAGTCAATCAGTTGTGCTATTTAGCGCATAGCTGGAGGGAGAAGACAAGGGTTAATAGCTTTTCCAAGGACATTTGCTCGTAAGTGAATGTAATGCATTCAGCTAAAATTCGACCATAATCTCTCCGATTTCTCGTTCCGAGCTAATATCCACTGCACTACAATCAACCAGACCATCCCTGTTAGCAATTAACTAACGCTCAGCCAACCTACACTGTTCGAATCAGACCATTTCATAAGCTTACTACATGTGGGTTACTTGTCCAAGAAAGAATATTTGAGGACATTCTGGTTCTCTTGTCGTATATACAAATTTGAAGAGTGATATTCAGTGAAATTATGACACACTGTACACCATCTCTTCTGCTATCAGGCTCTCTGGAAATATTTGGCTATTTACACTTTTCTACTTCAAATAAATAATCTGCATGGGTAATTTGAAGTTCAATCTGCCTTACATAATACTGAATTCTTATAAATAAAAAAATTGTATTCAATGCAATATACAAAAATACAATATATAAAACGATTTTTATATTTCACTGTTTTTCATAACTTGTGTAAAGGCGGTTTATTATTAAGAGGTCATATAATTGTGAAAAACAGTAAAATATAAGTATCTTATATATATATATATATATATATATATATATGAGTTGAATATAAGGATCGAAATCCGACAAGAAGAACAAAATCAGGCCATTTAATAAGCTTACTACATGTGAATCAAACTGGCTTCAGTCGCAATCGTCTACAAGAACAGATTGCTAACTACGACTCCATGATAGAAAACTAATATTTATTAAGCTTACCTATGTCTAACACAAGGTCACAAATGTGAGAGACAACCTAGAAGGATCGAACTAATGGCATGCATAGCTAATTTGCCATTTTTTTATCATTTCACCCTAAGCAAGGCGTTAATGCCACTGATGTGCAGGGGGTTACATAAGAGAGTTGAAGTATTTGGCAAGAGAAGAGTGAAGACAAAGACGAACCAGCTAGAAGGGGTGAAAGAGAAAAAGCAAGAGAAGGATATGAACACAGGAGTGAAGACAGTTGTGAAGGTAGAGAGAAAAGAAAAGAACAAGGTGAGATGTAGAAAGAGCTGGAGTTAAGTGAATAAGAGATGGGAACTGACTTTGCATTTAAATTCTTGGAGGTTATAGCCGTCAGGAAAGCAAGTATATGGAAGGGAGTTCCACAGGCGGGAAGGACGAGAACAGAAGCTGCTGGAATAGAATTGTCGCATTTGGTTGATCTAACTGTAAAAGGGCGAGACCTTGTTGCCAGTCTGGTTGCCCGAGTAAATTCTAGTGGAGGGGGCACCACTGACCCAAGTTCGTCAGAGCAGAAGCAATGAAAATATTTATAGAAGAGACAGAGAGAAGCCGCATGTATAATATGGAACTAATATACTATAGTGGGCTATTCTTTCAGGGTAGAACACACGACATTACGGAAATAGCCTCTAAACATGATGTGTGCGTGTGTGTGTGTGTGTGTGTGTGTGTGTGCGTGCGCGTGTGCGCGTTAAATAACTACAGAGATGGGCTATTTTTCTTAGCTTTAATTAAGCTTCACTGTTTCCGCAAGTATGAACGTAAGTTCGCGATCAGTCTATGTAAGAACTGTTAGAAAGATTTTGAACGAGCGCTTTCAGCAATTCTGTTAACAGTTATCAAAATCTAAGAACTGTGACTGCAGATGCTATTTGCTTTTCAGATTTAGAATTTTTAAATATCAGAAGTATGTTACTTGTGCATTAGGATAACATAACGCACAGAGCAAATCGAAACTGATATTTCTCTGAACAGGATGAATGAAGAAGGGACGTAAGTTATATAGACGTTAATAAGTAAATCGACACATTGTACAAATGTTTGAGGTCATCAGTGACTGGAGATGATCAGTCATCTCTTAGTGAATGCCTACATTCACACATTAAAAAGAACGACGTTCCAATCAGTTCATTCCTCAGAACTATTCAGTAAGTTAAGTGCCATACGTAATACATGCTTTGGGCGATTATGTCTCGAAAGAGACATGACTGACTGGGCAGAAGATTATACTGCACTATGTTGCAATTGCTGTCTGTGGTAGACTGGTTGCCAGCCAAGGCTATAAAATCCAATCTGTTCTATTATTTAACCCATAACTGGAGGGAAGAAACAATTAATACCTTTCCCACGGGTATTTGTGCTTAAGTGAATGCAAGGAATTCAACGGGAATTCGAACTCGGCTACCCGATTTGTCGTTCCGAGTCGATATTCATGCACCACAACACTCATCCGAACTGTTACTCTGTTAAAAATCTCTCGGGAGAATGCTCCTCCAATAACAACAGATTTAATCTTTTCATGTTTAGGGTCAATCATTATATATCTTATATATATCCTTATAATATACATTTCCTATTTCTTCCTTTTACACCCTTACAACAATCACATTCAGCCACACTCTGCCTTGAATGGCTCTTAGACCTTGTATAGAGTGACCAATAGTGTAAATAATAAAAATGTTCTTTTTCATATTGATAAAGTTTTTAAAGTTCAGATCTTCGAAAGCTAGGAGATACCATGCCACGTACCCAGGTTGAACAAATCCTCATTCCCTTCGTATTCCATTAGTAAAGAAGAAGTTTCATTTGAACAGCTTCTGCCCAAGAACTGTTATCTTAATGAAGTCTTCTAAGAAGATGCTTCCCAAATCACTACAATCTTATCCTCTTCAAGTCTAGCATCAACCGTTATCTATCTTACAATCCTCATAATATTTACATACTTTCCGCCCTTAGAACAACCTGATTCATTAACTCACCACCTTGAGTGGCTCCTTAGTTTTTTACTGGTTCAGCAATTGTTTTAAAAATTACTACTGATTTAATCATAGAAACATTGATCTTACTTAGACAAGATAGCTCGATAAAGCTGAACATTCTCCAGGCTGGTTTGAATTAGGAATTTTTCCTTCTAGTAGACAGGTAGCCAACCAAGACTATAGCGCCCAATCTGTTCTGCTATTTACCTATAGCTACATCTCAAAACTGTCATTCATGGTGATATTCAAGACAGAAAAGTGTAGTGGTTTACTGGTTCCTTTTGCACCGGGAATGTTGAGGTTACCCCATCTCTCTTATCAAATGTGGATTTGTTTTCGAAGTTAACTTCTAGCCTTTGTTTTAAGAGGCAGAACCTACAAGATAGGAGGTGGTTTGAATTCATAATTTCTTTTCTCCGAGATTGGTTGCCACTAAATTTTATAGGACCCTGCTATTTTTACCTACAGGTGGGAGAGAAAAGATGGGTTTATATTGTTCCCACATGTATTAGCACGTAAGTGAATGTAACGAATTTGACTGGAATTCGAACTCGGCTCTCTGATTCCTCAATCTGAGGAGATATCCATTATGCTACCGTGCCTACTTTAGTTACAACAGAGTTAACAGAAACGCACAAATCACTCACAAAAAGTTTCAGGATCCCCAATTTAGTCCTCTTTCCTCTTCAATCACTAGCCTTGGGTATGACTTAATTGCGGTTGATCCCAGATCCACCTTGAGCCGCGGTGGTAGCACCAACCTCTTTCCTCTTCAATCACAAGCCTTGGGTATGACTTAATTGCGGTTGATCCCAGATCCACCTTGAGCCGCAGTGGTAGCACCAACCTCTTTCCTCTTCAATCACAAGCCTTGGGTATGACTTAATTGCGGTTGCTCCCAGATCCCACTTGAGCCGCGGTGGTAGCACCTGCCCTCTTTCCTCTTCAATCACTAGCCTTGGGTATGACTTAATTGCGGTTGCTTCCAGATCCAACTTGAGCCGCGGTGGTAGCACCTGCCCTCTTTCCTCTTCAATCACTAGCCTTGGGTATGACTTAATTGCGGTTGCTCCCAGATCCACCTTGAGCAGCGGTGGTAGCACCTGCCCTCTTTCCTCTTCAATCACTAGCCTTGGGTATGACTTAATTGCGGTAGCTCCCAGATCCACCTTGAGCCGCGGTGGTAGCACCTGCCCTCTTTCCTCTTCAATCACTAGCCTTGGGTATGACTTAATTGCGGTTGCTCCCAGATCCACATTGAGCCGCGGTGGTAGCACCAACCTCTTTCCTCTTCAATCACAAGCCTTGGGTATGACTTAATTGCGGTTGTTCCCAGATCCCACTTGAGCCGCGGTGGTAGCACCAACCTCTTTCCTCTTCAATCACTAGCCTTGGGTATGACTTAATTGCGGTTGCTCCCAGATCCCACTTGAGCCGCGGTGGTAGCACCTGCCCTCTTTCCTCTTCAATCACTAGCCTTGGGTATGACTTAATTGCGGTTGCTCCCAGATCCACCTTGAGCCGCGGTGGTAGCACCAACCTCTTTCCTCTTCAATCACAAGCCTTGGGTATGACTTAATTGCGGTTGCTCCCAGATCCACCTTGAGCCGCGGTGGTAGCACCAACCTCTTTCCTCTTCAATCACAAGCCTTGGGTATGACTTAATTGCGGTTGCTCCCAGATCCCACTTGAGCCGCGGTGGTAGCACCTGCCCTCTTTCCTCTTCAATCACTAGCCTTGGGTATGACTTAATTGCGGTTGCTCCCAGATCCACCTTGAGCCGCGGTGGTAGCACCTGCCGTCTTTCCTCTTCAATCACTAGCCTTGGGTATGACTTAATTGCGGTTGCTCCCAGATCCAACTTGAGCCGCGGTGGTAGCACCTGCCCTCTTTCCTCTTCAATTACTAGCCTTGGGTATGACTTAATTGCGGCTGCTCCCAGATTCACCTTGAGCAGCGGTGGTAGCACCTGCCCTCTTTCCTCTTCAATCACTAGCCTTGGGTATGACTTAATTGCGGTTGCTCCCAGATTCACCTTGAGCCGCGGTGGTAGCACCTGCCCTCTTTCCTCTTCAATCACTAGCCTTGGGTATGACTTAATTGCGGCTGCTCCCAGATTCACCTTGAGCAGCGGTGGTAGCACCTGCCCTCTTTCCTCTTCAATCACTAGCCTTGGGTATGACTTAATTGCGGTTGCTCCCAGATCCCACTTGAGCCACGGTGGTAGCACCTGCCCTCTTTCCTCTTCAATCACTAGCCTTGGGTATGACTTAATTGCGGTTGCTCCCAGATTCACCTTGAGCCGCGGTGGTATCACCTGCCCTCTTTCCTCTTCAATCACTAGCCTTGGGTATGACTTAATTGCGGCTGCTCCCAGATTCACCTTGAGCAGCGGTGGTAGCACCTGCCCTCTTTCCTCTTCAATCACTAGCCTTGGGTATGACTTAATTGCGGTTGCTCCCAGATCCCACTTGAGCCGCGGTGGTAGCACCAACCTCTTTCCTCTTCAATCACTAGCCTTGGGTATGACTTAATTGCGGCTGCTCCCAGATTCACCTTGAGCCGCGGTGGTAGCACCTGCCCTCTTTCCTCTTCAATCACTAGCCTTGGGTATGACTTAATTGCGGCTGCTCCCAGATTCACCTTGAGCCGCGGTGGTAGCACCTATTATGGTCTCAGTATGGAAAAATAGTGAACCCGCCTTATCTAAAACAAAACGTTACAAAAGTATAAAAATACATTATAATATAAAGTAAAAATACCATTTGCCAACAATATATATTTTTGTAAAATTACCAACTGTTGTGGATTCCGGATTGAGGAACCACACAAAATAATGAATAACAAAACAGATATGGAGATAGAAAAGTAGGTTATATTAAACGTAATATACAAACATGAACGCAGGTTAGTAAATCCAGGAATACTATTAGTAAGAAAATAAATATTTACAAGTCTTGAAGTGAAGTCATTAGAAATAGTATTTCCGTGTATATTATTCTAGCTGAGTGGAGCTCAGAGTTAGTCTAACTTCTGATGCAGTAGTCTCCGGGTAAGTTCGGTATCTCTCGGTAACTTAAGTATCAGTTCCGGTACTCTCCGATAGCTCTCACGGATCTCTACGATTACTCTCGCTTTGCGGTAGCAACTGCTGTTCTCTCTATGGCAGGAGTATATGTACTCTCAGTCAAGTCCATTATAATATACAAAAGGAGGAGATCCCACAACACCATCAATACGAACATTCTAACAAATCGTACAACTTCACTCAAGTCCTTTTAGAATTCTACCAAAAACCAACATGAAAGAACTTTCATGAGAATAATCCATACAATATCCTACAATTTCTTAAATCAGACTGTATTCTAAAATATAACTTCAAAACACGAAGCACATCACCGCTTCTAGTAATAATGCCCACAGAAATATGTATATGCACAAGAGTTGTTTATCTATTATGTATTCAGTTTTGAAAACAGAACAACATACATTTTCATACAAGTTCTTATGAAAATTGAATTTCAACATTAAATGCCCCATAAGAAGTTTGTATACCGTTAAAGAGACAAATCATCGAGTCAGTTTCTTCAATCGCGGCATTCTATGTCTGAATGTGGGTATGTAAAGCCGTCTCGTTAAAAAATTAGTTATTTTCTTAGCCATTGTGTGTGTTACTTGTGCTTCATTATTGAAGAATCCCAGCCCTTTATGTATTTCCTTCGTGTTAGATGGTTACTCCTCATGGTGTGCGTATTTCATGCCATATTTGATGGCGTCAAGGGCGCTCCGACGTCAAGAACGCACCCCAAGTTTAAAACGCAAATTTCTAAGAATAAAATAAACATGGAGGTAAGACTAGGCCTATGAAAAAAATAATCTTACTCCTCAAGGACACACAGCAAGATGAAAGTTTGAGAGTACGACTCTACTTCTAGACAAAATCCATCATCACTCTAGGAAATCACCTAGCACAGTCTTTTAGCTAGCAAAGAGATTTCACTAAACGTGAAGCATAATTATGACTCTTCTGAAAAATTTCATTTTTTTGTGATGTGAGCACCAGTTTGTTCAGAATAAAATACACATTCATAACATAAGCTGACCTGTCACTGTGGTGCCTTTACCGGGTGTAAGTTTCTTTTTCTCTCTTTGAATCTACTGAACAATCTCCTTCATTGTTTACCTTAGCTTATATTGCATTCTATATTTTCTGTGAGTGTCATATTCTCCAAGATTTCTGCTTTCATTATGCGTACCATAAATTTAAAATTCCTCTTATTCTATATGCTAGCCTCATTTTTTGTTTCCCATTTTCCTTAAAACATTATCGTTTTATATGTTCCGTCTTTTGTATTGTCAGCATTCTTCTGTAGAAACACATCATTTCTTCGTCATCAGTGAGGAAATTGTCAATTATTCGCTGTCATATAAGAGGTTTGATTTTATATAGCAGTTCAACAGTATTTTTTGTATCTAAGATTTTTAGTTTCTTAACACTTTGTTTATGGTAGGCATGTTTTGCTATTCTAATGCAACTTTGGATTCGCAATAGGCATCTGTTTACTTTACGAGTTAAAGTTTACGCCCTGTTTGGTTAAAATGAAGTCCTTTAGTTGTGAAACTGGAGGTACCTTTCCAACGATATATGGAGGGTGTACACTGCCCAGACTACAAGTCCCACCTCTCGGCCGTACTGACAATGAATACCATCTTCTTACTCTTTTTGCATCAAGTACAGTTCACAAAGTATACGGCTATATCGTATTGAATGCACCAGTTCCCGTCCGATCACCGAAGCTAAGCAACATCAAACCTGGTCAGTACTTAAATGGGTGACCATTTTGGGAATACCAGGGGCTGTGAACTTAAGGACCAAGAATGGTCCACTGGTCCTCCAGGTTTGGGGTTGGGAGCAGGGCTAACAAACCTGCCCCGTAAAAAAGTGTTTGTTACAGAAACAGCAACAAAAAGTTGCTGCCCTATGTACGATTGGGTGTGATGGATAAATGATGATGACACTTCACAAAGATTCCTAAGCCACCTATGAATATTTGCAGAAGTTTGTTCTTCCAAATACAGAAATGCAGCAGTAGTTTTCTTTTCTTTTACTCTCCTTGAAAGTAGTTTCCTCTGATCTTCTCGATATATTATAGTTTATAGCTAAAAAAAAATCAAGATTACCAGAACATGACATCAGATCTCTCCTCTGATAGGCTTCTAACATCTTAATGCTGAAAACTAGCTTGTAACATCCAGTACCTCAAAAATCAAGCTAATAACGTTTCATCAAGGAGAAAACCCTGAATTGTTGTACTCTCAATATTATTCCTTGCTTTAAACGTATATTCAGTCTCAAGTTTCCAGCAGACCTCAAGGATCCTGGGCATGACGGTAAAGTGCATCCGGCAGCAAGGTCTCTGATTGGGAGGTTGTGAGGAGCATGGAACCACCTCTTAATTGTTGTTGTTCCCAGGTTCACCCTGACCCGGAGTGGTAGCACCTGTTAGGGTACCAGCTATTGGTAAATAGCTAACCCCCAAACTGGGGTCAAAACATTATGAAAGTATAAAAATTATCTTTTATAGAAAGATATACATTTTTGAAGGCAAAATATTACCAACAATAAATTTTTGAAGAAAAAATTATTACCAAAACACATTTTTGAAGGAAAAAATTATTCTCAGCAAAACATTTTTGAATACAAAACTAGAAAACATTTTCAGTTTTCTAAAATACAAAAGAATAAAAAGAATTTTCATTAAAATTTGACTACCTTCTCACTATAACTGAACATTAAAAATAACCTTAAAACCCCACGTTTTTGGCATTAAATAATCCACAGAGGTTGATATGCCATTAAACAAAAGTCAAACTCAAACTCAAGCTCAAACTCAGACCTCAAGTGGAATTCATATATACAATGGATTGCTAAAGAGGCTGAAAAAACAAAAGATGATTGCTTGTAGTACTCCTCCAGAGCCTCAAATCAGACCAGACCAAAAATGGATTATTGATACGTTATCTGGGCTAGAGCTGCCCAATACTCACTTTCCAACAAGAGAGATTACCAAATTGTCTACGTTTCTCTGTTGGTGACGAATTATTTACCACTCTGCAATCCCTTTTACACCAACAAACAACGTCGCAAGACTCGGGTCTTTATGCCTATTTGCGCGGGAAAAGTTCTGACGATCTACACTCCCTAATACCACCAGTTCAGACCTTCACTGCTAAGACGCGCCATGCTACGTATACAAAGTCGGATCACCCACATTTTTTTCGTAATTCCTTGCTCAGAATGATGTTTCATTTGGACATCTTCCCAAGAACCTATACTTTGTGGAACAATCTCCGAAGAGAATGCTTACCCGATCATTACAATAATAACTACATTAATTCGAGGGTCAACCGTTATCTATGTACAACAACCCCATTCTTAGCTGGCACGTTCTGTCAATGCTCAGGTTGGTAAATATAAGCTAATAATTACTAGTGGTTCTCTATTATACGTTCAATATGTGCTGATAACCAAAGTTTTATCGGTCAAATTATTGGAAAGTCAGAATCAACAATGATTTCTTTATTTTGATTATGGTACAAAATGCAATCAATACACACACAACAAACACGAACTGACAAATATTGACGTTTCTCCAGCTATTATACAGGGTGGGATGGACAAATTGTTGTCTAAAACAAAAATGAAAATAACACTGACATCTGATTTTAACAGATATATTTACCAAAATTACACAAAAATATCTTGAATTAGTAAAGAATAAATTTATTCAATAAAATCTCCATTTTCTTCAAGACGACATCGGATTCTTCTGCATCTTTTCTGGACGGTCTCCTTGTTTAAGTTGGTGAATGCTTTCATAATCCTTGCCTTCAATGCATCTTTAGTGTTACAAGGATTTTGTTCTTGATCTCTCGCTCAACTACGCCCCTCACATAATAACCAAGGGGGTTCACTCAGGTGAGTTAGGTAGCCATATGTAAGAGGTGAAATGGTTGCAGAAATTGCCTGACATCCATGACTGTGTTCTCCTGCTTGTGTGGTATAATGCAGAGTCCTGTTGCTAGAGATAGGATCTTTCAGCAGAAACCATCTTAACCCCTGAAAGAACTATCTCCTCAAGGCACTTGATGTAGGCCTGCGTTTTGAGTCTGTGGCCCTCACCAACAAATTAGGGAGTTTTCCGACCTGCCCTATTGTCGTAATTACCATTAGATTTATCCAACTCTTTTCAAATCCTCTGCACTGCTCTCAGATTGGTACCTAAATTCTCTGAAGTATTCGTATTGAAGATTCCGGTGCGAATGCCAAGCAGTACCGTTTCCAAATTTATGGCAGAGATAGTTGTTTCATGGTGCCCTTTTTCTTCTTTTTGCGAGTAAATATTGCATTAACAGTTTTTTTTTTTTAGATAACAATGATTTACCCAGATATAAATGGGTGAGGAAATAGGTTCAGACTTTTTCTAAGAGTATGTACGCGTAAGGGAATTATTTACGTTACAAACGAGACTGGAGTTCGAACTCGGCTCGCCTACTTCTCATTCTCAGTCACTATCCATTACATCACCTGCGCATTGGAAAGAGAGAAAGAAAGAGACAGACAGAGAAAGAAAGAAAGAAAGAAAGAGAAAGCGAAAGAGATTTAAATCGAGAACAGATAAACATTTATCAACATTTTGCCGACCAAATTTTGGGAAGGTCAAAAGCAACCATACATAAAATTGGGCTAACTTTTCAATGCTGAACTAATTGTTTCCAGCCTATTTAGCTGGGAAGAGAACAATCATGGGAAATATATGTTAACTAAATATCTGCGAGGTGCAGCTCAGCGAACCTCGAAATATGGCTGATACTTCAATGAATTAATTGGTCAGATCTTCCCTAAATTCCGGCATTCTGACAGTAAAAATATGGAATTAACAAATAAAATCCTGAAGGTTTAGAATATCTGTCTGGTGAACTGTATTTTTTTTTTACCAGAAGAATAAGGCATTCAATATAACTGCGTGTAAGTGTATTTTATTTGGTTGGCCTATTACGGGCAATAATTACATTAGGTTGAAATATGTGCGTGATAAAAATGTTTAGAGTCAACGCTTGACTACCAACAATATCTGGGAAATAATTATTTACAAAAAAGAAGATATAATGAAGACACTACGACTAATAAAAATATAGAAAGAATTATATAGAGTAGAATGAAACAAAATTCAAAAACAAAAAACATTTTGACTGATGTTTTCATCTTTATTAATATTATTATTATCAGCGTTTCGACCATATTACGCTCCTGGTTTTATCAGGTGTCTATCGATTTAGAGAACCTGATCTAGGAATGTTTGTCAACTGAAGTCTTTATACAACTTACGGGGTGCAGATTGTTCTCATTCCAACGGGGCAATAGTCTGGTGCTGGCATGCACGATAGAAATATATGAAAGGCCTCGCCGAACGCAGAAAATTAGTCACAGTCTTGCAAGAGTCCGTGATCGAATATTAATGCCACATTTGGTCAGGTAACTTTCATGCTAATGGTTCGGATGTGCTTCTTGCTATGCTTCATAGACTTTAAGAATTTAAGCGCCTTGCTAGATTGGCATTGAGGTCTCATAGGTTTACTGTGAGCTAGATGTAACCGTAAGTTCTATGCTAATAGTATTTTTAATCGCATGTGTATGGTTTCTTGTTTTCCAGAAAGGTTTTATCTTCAAAAATTTAAAAAAAATGTCAATTGATATGTACCAATTTTCAGAATACTCTTATATTGTGCTCATTCTTCAATCATGCTTCTGTTTTCTAATTCTCTGACACACAGTGGCTGCTTGTGTCTCATATGGGGCGAATTCGATTTTTAAAAAAGTTGCTAATTTTAGAGCCGATTTTCCATTCTAATTAGGTTCGTTGCATTCCCTTACGCGCAAATACCCTTGGAAAAGGTGTGAATCCAACTCTTCTCTCCGAGATATGGGTTAATTAATTAAACAATTGGATGTGCGTTGTGGTGCAGTGGATATCGGCTCGAAACGAGAAATCGGGGAGTCGAGTTCGAATTCCAGTTGAATTCGTTGCATTCCCTTACGCGCAAATACCCTTGGGAAAGGTATTAATCCGTCTCTTCCTTCCAGTTATGGGTTAAATAACAGGACAGATTGTGTTCTATAGCCTTGGCTGGCAACCAATCTACCGCAGAAAGCAATGGCAACCTACTGCGAGATAATCTTCTGCTCTTTTGAGACATGATCGCCCAAACGTGCATCACGTATGACACTTAACTGAATTAAACAATTAGACTAAAACCTTTATTATAAAAAAAAATAAAAAACAAAAAACTCACAATCTAAAAAATATTTTCTGGATTTAAGAAAAAGGATTGATTAGCTGTAGAAAATTAATAATTGTTTTATCTCTGTAGACTCTTGATAAAATTTTTTTAAAAATCAGCAAAGTTATTGGACCTGGCCTGGCATCTGGTTTTCAGTCACTTATTTAATGTCGTAACAAAGCTTCTCTTTGTCTTTTCTACAAATATTTTTACGGTTATTGTTTTGATGAACTTTCCATGTCAGTACCTCGATTTCAGGAATTTTAACGCGTTACTGCAGCTATCTGTAATCTTTTCACTGTTGAAATCACTAACTATCGCTTTAATTTCTATGTTAATAGTTTCTTCTTTTACACTTCTCATTTGTGGAACTCTCTTCGAGTTTCCTGGTTTCCTGTCAACGACGATCGTCAAAAATTTAAATGAAATGTCAGTCGTCATCTTTCGTCTCCTTAAATACCTGTTCTTTAATAGTCGTCTTCGATTGGTTCCCCTCTCACTAACCCCTGGCATCCTGGCGGCTTTTATTTCTTGAGGTGAAATGATTAAAAAAAAGGACTAATGCACCCCCAAAGAAGCCATTTTTTTTTTATACAAAAGGTGTGTATCGATTTGTGGTAACCAACTGTTTCTTATTCTCTTTTTTCTTAAGAAAAGATGCATTCATTTACTCACACATACCCTTGAAAAAGGTATTAATTCATCTCTTCTCCCTCCAGTTATGAGTTAAATAGCTGAACAGATTGGGTTCTTTAACCTTGGTTGACAACCAGTCTACCGCAGAAAGAAATGGCAACCTATCGCGGAAAAATCTTCTGCCTAGACATTCATGGCTCAAAAGAGACATGATCGGCCAAGCGTGTATCATGTATGGTACTTGACTTACTGAAGAAAATTTGAGATTTCATTTTTGATGCTTTGCTACACAATTTCGTTAGCTTTAACCAGTGGGTATGTGACTTAAGAAAAAAGATATCCCAACATTTGACATTTTTAAAAAGATTTATCATAACTCAACAATCATAAAGTAGCGTTGAAAAAGCTTACTTCTTTTTTCTGTTTTGTGTCCCGTCAACGACTAATTTAGAAATATGGAGTCAGATTTTCTCAAGCCCCCCACACCCTGACATACACTTTCTTCAAATAGAAGACAAGGGAAAACCGTTCTTCTTCTATGTGCCTTGTCCCTTCAGGACGTAGGCGATCATGACCTTCCACTTTTCCCTATCCCTGGTGGCTCTGAGTACGCCTACTCCTGTTACACCTCGTTCCTCATCCACCTGATTAGGTCCTTCAAATATGTTATCCGTTGCTTTCCCCTGTCTCTTTTTCCTTCTATCGGGCTTGTTAGCATCAGATTCTCCAAACCATCCTTCCTCATTGCGTGTCCTAGAAAAGTGTTCCTTCATTTATTCTTTCTTAGATGTACTGCATACTACCAGGACGTAGGCGATCATGACCCTCCACATCTTCCTATTCACTCACGCTCGAAATAAGTTTTGTCTTTTGTTATTTATCCCAAACCCTATTTTACCATCTGTTTGTTCAAGCCCATCAAGTACACTGTACGCTGCTTTCCATTGTCTCCTTTTCCCACACTGTGCCCAGTGAGTATCAGATTTTTCAAGCCCTCTTTCCTCATTACGTGGCTCAGAAATTTCAACTGTCTCTTGCTGATGTTAGGTATGTTTCTTTTTTGTTTCCATTTTCTCCAAAACTTTGTTGTTGCTCACTTGTTTAGTCCATGTTATCCTTAGGATCTTTCTGTAAAATCAAAATTCTGTTGCTTCGAGTCTCTTCCTCATCTGCGAGAATATTGTTCAGCATTTGTTGCTATACATCAAAATAGATATCATGTAACAGTTCAGTCCTCTTTCCTTTGTTTCCAACGAAATTGTCCTATTTCTTAATATTGCATCTTTGGTCATTATGATACGTCTTCGAATCTTTGTCACACTTTTCGTCCTTTGTTAGAACACTTCCCAAATAGTGCTGTAAAAGTGGATTTTGTTTAGACTTTACTCTAAATGAAATCATTGAATAGGATTTTCAGGGTGAGTGTGAGATAGAAATACACAGGGAAAGGGAGGATGTGAATTTTCTTTTTTTTTTTTTTTTTTACAGAGAATTAAAAGGTTAATCAAGTGCAAAGACAGTAAAATATTCGTTGATTAAAGTCCTACTTCTTTGAAACCGATCAGTCGCCGTATTTATTCTAATCAACAAAGAAAAAACAGAAAAATAATACTATTTTGAAAACCACTTGAGAGTTGCATGAAGCCTGTGAGCTATATTTTGTGCAGGCCTGGTCTGGTTAATTAAAGTGTTAGTTCATGAATTCGTTGGCATAGTAACTGTGAACTCAATCTCTGGTCAAAGGAGTACAGGCTCAGCCTCAATGGGAACAAGGCAAGCAATAACTGAGCATTAATAAAAAGAGAACAAGTTGAGATATTCCTAAACATGGACAGTGTAACAAGAACAATTTGGCTTCGCAGATTAAATAAAAGAGTTCGGTTTGAAATTCCCTGAAAGTTACCCTGAACGATATACATCTGAAAAGAGCCGGAAGAGACAACGGCCGAAACGTTGTCATAATACCAACAAAGATAAAGACATTTGTCTATAGTTCCGAGATGAGGTAGTGTAAATATTTATACTGTCTTCAACTTTATTGTCATATCGACGAGGTTTCGACTGTTGTACACTTCGGATTTCTTCAGGTAACATATGTTGGAATTTTGAGTTTGTGTTTCAGTTTGAGTTTTGTTTAACTGCATATCAACCACTGTAAGTTATTTAATGCCAGAAAAGGTGGGATTTTAAGGATTTTTTTAATGTTCAGTTATAGTGAAAAGATTGATTTAGCCAGATTTTAATGAAAACTTTTTTGTTATTTTAGAAAACTGAAAATGTTTTAGTAATAATTTTTTTTCAAAAATGTGTTGGTAATATTTTTCCTTCAAAAATGTATTGTTGGTAATATTTTTCCTTCAAATATGTATATTTTTCTATGAAAGTGTATCTTTATACTTTCATGGTGTTTTGACCCCAGTTTGGGGGTTAACTATATGTGGACCTGGGAACAACAGCAATTAAGAGGTGGTTCCATGCTCCTCACAACCTCCAAATCAGAGGCCTTGCTACCAGATGCACTTTACCGTAATACCCAAGACCATGAAATTTTGAACTGATCCCTTTATTTAGTTCACAGAGGTAGACTTCTCTAATTCCATGTCCCATAACTTTTGACGGGGGGGGATATTTCAGTTTCACTTAATTACCCTTAATAACCCAACTACCCAATGTTTTTCCCTCTGCTGTGGCCAGGTATTGAACTCACAACACTTTGGAGCAGGTCATTTTTTCATTTTTTGAATCACTCAACCAACGATACAAGCAAATGTAAATAATGATAAATTCAGATAGAAAAAATGGTTCACGAGTTTCTGCTAATAAAAAATGGAACCATAAACTACAGTTAGAAAACCAGAGATGTGATGTGTATTCAACTGATAAAACTCACTAACTGTCCTTGTGACAGACTTGACTAGTCTTAGAAATTATAGACACCTAAACTAAAAAAATAAAACAATGGTTAGCAAGTTCGTCTCTTGCAAAAATTCGCCTGTAATTTTCGTCCCCACTGAGTGCTTCATTCCTGTTTCCTTGTGTCAGACTATGCTTACAAATTATGAAGATATCTACCGTAACATAATGGTTAGTAGTTCCATCTTTCGAATATAGTGTAGTGTGGTCGATTCTCACTGTGGTGTCCTTGTACAAGACAAGTTCAGCATAGAAAATATCCCTAGGATTTTCTGCATATTCACGTTTAGTGTAATGCGTTAAACTTGACTGCGTATTTCATTTCAGTGGCCTTGTGTCAGACTAAGTTAAGCTTAGCAAGTGACCATTATTTGCGAAAAAAATTCAAGATCCCTTCTTAGACTGTGCGTAATAGAAAAGTTGTCAAAATCACTTTTTAAAATGTTTTTCAAACATTCAAAAATTTTGAAACATAATGCAAATTCAGTATTTTGTTGTCTCTTTTCATGGCTCTCCACAACTTCCTATTCTTTGCACTTGTAAGTAATGTTTTTCTTCTTACTAAACCTCCTACTCCCTGTTCTGCCACTCACTTACGCAATCTCATTACTCGCTTTTTCTCTCTGTCTATATTGCCTTCTGTATTTTTTTATAATGTGAGCATCAGCTTGTTCACAGTAGAAGACACATTCATAATAGAAGCTGACCTACTACTGTGACGCCTTTCCCCAATGTAAGTTTCTCTTTTCTCTCTTTGACTCTACTGAACCATCTCCATCATTGTTTCCCTCTGCCTATATTGCCTTCTGTATTTCCTGTGGGTGTTGTATTCTCCAAGATTTTTTTCTTCATTATGCGCCCCAGAAATTTCAACTTCCACTTATTCAAAGTACAATGCTCGTTTTTGCTTCCCATTTTTCTTAAAACATTCTCTCGTTATATGCTCCGTCTATAGTATTCTCGGCATCCTTTTCTAAAACCACATCATTGTTGCCTCATGTCTCCTCATCATCTGTGAGGAAATTGTAACGCATTCGTTATCATATGGGAGAATTGATTTTATATAGAAGATCAATAGTTTTGATCTTTGTTTCTAACATTTTTTCTGTCTCTAAACACTTTTTTTTTATCATTTCGCCCCAAGCAAGGCATTCCACTGCCACTATTGCGCTTGGGGCTACATAGGAGAAGGTACATATAAAGAGTGGTTAGATATAGGAAATGTCAGAAGGGGGTGATAGATTGGGTGGGTGGGAAGAGCGTTTGAAAGAATGGAAGTGAGTTAGTTTGTTAGGAGGTGTCTATTGACCTTACATTTAAACTCCTGGAGATTGTAGCCGTCGGGGAAGCAGTCATGTGGAAGAGAATTCCACAGTCGGGAAGTGCGAGAAAATAAACTGTTAGAGTAGAAGTTGAGATTGCATTTTATTGGTTTCACTGTAAAAGGGTGGGATCTAGTTGCTAGTCTAGTATCACGTGCAAATTCGAACCTAGGGGGCACCAGTGATTTAAGTTCATCGGAACAGAAACCGTGAAAATATTTATAGAAGAGACACAGGGAAGCCACATCGCGCCGGTGAGAGAGAGACTGCAGGCTGTCTGTTAAGTCGGTATTGATCACATTACAGACCCTCCGCTGTACCTTGTCGAGAAGCCCAGGGAGAACAGCAGGGGCACCCGACCAGATATGGCAACAGTATTCAATGCACGGGAGGATGGTAGATTTATAAATGTGCAGGATAGATTCAGACGAAAAAAACCTCCGGGCCCTGCACACAGAACCGACTTTCATAGCAGCGGATTTAGCAATGGATTCGATATAGTCATTCCACTTGAGGTCCGCTGAAAGTGTGAGACCAAGGAGGCGTAGTGTTTTACTCTCTGGGAGGCAAGCCTGGTCCAATGGAAGGCATTTGTTGCTATTCCAGAAACACTTCTGATTTCGATGTCACATTTTCAAAACTCTCGTAAAACTCTTACCAGATAATTTTGTAAATGCTCCATTTTGATATCTTCATTTCCTTTCTTCTAGCAACTACATATTTTTTCTTCTTGCAATTGACGGTTAGTTTGTTTTCTCTCGCTTACTTATAATACCTTATCTAATGATTCATATTGATTTCTACCTTATTAAATGTTTTAAAATCCAAATGGTTGATATATCATTACATTAACCAACGTAGCGTAACTTTAATCTAATAGATACATAGAAAACAGCAGTACAATTAGCGATCCTTGTGCAGATAATGAAACGGTTATTAGCAGAGAAAGTAAAACCAGCAGCCCGAGTTCGAATTTCAGATTATTCTGCTGCATTCACTCTGTGTTTAAATTTGAAAATTTGAAAAATTTAAATTTGAAAAAGGCATTAATCGATCTTTATTTCTGTTCAGCTACGAGTTAAATAGCATAGTAAACAGAACTTTCTAACATTTTGAGGTAATCAGTTTTAATTATGTTTTAATTATTTTTTAATCATCTCCCCCAAACAAAGGAATAAAGCCACTAAGACGCAAGGAGTTACTGAGTGTTTGAGAAAGAAGCTATTAAGGAGAGAGAACAAATTTACGAAGACAGAAGATAACGATTGACTGCGTTTAAATTTTTGAAGATCAAATTGACTGAGAAGTTTATTTATGAATCCAAATGTAAACTGGATTAGTGTATATAAAAGTGGTTGCTGGCTTAACAGTTTGATTTTTTTTTACTGCACATGAAAGTGTGGTTCTCGTGAGTATACATTTTTTAAAGTGATGTAAAAGAGACAGCTATGAAAAATCAGAACCTAAGCAAGCCACAGGCAAACTCTCGCGCAGAATAAATCTCTAAACGAAAGAACATTTTGAAAAAAAAAAAACATCTAAGAGACTGAAATGAATTTACTTATAAAATTAATCAAGAACGCAGACCATCGCAGAAAATACAATTAGCAAGCAGCCAAGCAACCAAGCACATTGCCTGCTATTCTGGCAAATCATCCGTTACTTACATGGTTGACAGAAAGCGGAGTGGGTTAATGAGAAGTTAGGAAAATCACTCTCCCATAACTAAATACCCGTTCAGACACTAAATGCTAAAAGCTGTGACTCTCTTAGTCAACCTTGATAGAAAAACTACAGAAGATGAATGGTATCATTTTTTTTTAAAATGAAATCATAAAAACAAAATCGAAGCCCTTCTCAATTTTTTTATAATTTCGATCGAACCCCTTCTCAGTTTTTTAATAATTTCGATCGAAGCTCTTCTTAATATTTTTTAGTAATTTCGATCGTTCGGTAAAAGACCTAAGAGCCACTCAAGATAGAAAGTTAATGAATGAGTTTGTTAAGGTGCATAAAAGAAGGAAATAAGAAATGCAGATTATGAGCATATGTAAAATAGACAACGGTTGACTTTAGACTTGAGGTTAAGCTTGGAGTGATCAAGGAAGCACCTTATCGGGAATCTCTTCCAAAAAGTAAAAGTAGTATGGACTTACCGGCTTGTAAACAGTTTCTTTCTTGAGCAGGCAAGAGTACTACTTTGAAGACAAGGCCGTTAAAGCCGTTTCTTCTTCATCGTCAAATTTATGCTTAACTAAGTATTAGAACACAATACTGGAGTATCCAATGAGAATCGACGCAAAAGCGTTAGCGAACGGTCGGCGTGATACATTTACTGAACATTACTTTATGGTGGATATTCCATATCTATCTATCTATCTATCTATCTATCTATCTATCTATCTATCTATCTATGTGTGCTCATCTATGCACATTTTTAAATCATATCTAACTTTCGAGGTAAAATTTAAAAAATCTAAACTTATGGAAATGGAATGCAAAAAATGTTGTAGAAAATACAGAGTCGTCCCTTAAGATGTTGTATCTGTTAGCAGGGCCGGTCTGACTTAGCAACCACTGTTTCGCTGGCTAAAAGAGACTATAAGAAACAGCTGTCGCACATTCCATACATTGCCAGTGGGAAAACACCAAAGCAAGATAAATTACATGGTGCGACACCAAACTCAAATAGAACAGGTTTTCTAACAAAGTTTTCCTAATAATACGACACCTAATAATACAGTTAGGTTGACCATTAATATTGAGTAGTGAGTCCTATCCTCACTGATTATCCCACATAAACAGTCTAGAAACCCAATAAGAGGTAATATGTCATTAAATTGACCACCATAATACGCATTTTGGTGTGGGTCATGGCTAAGCAATTTAGTCTGGTTAACCATGTGAATTCCATCCTTACTGGGTTCCCAATAAAATTTGACATTAAATAACCCAACAAAGGTTGATATGTCATTAAATCAATTAAACCGGCAATTCCACTAAAAAGTAAGGGGGCTACAGGGAGTGAAAGTAAAGAGGACTAATGAGATTGAAAATGGGGAGGATTGGGGGAGGGCATAAAAGGAATAGAGTTCAAGAAGTCAGAAGATAGCGATTGATGTTGAGTGAAAAGAATTATTTTGGATAGCAGTTCTATCTGTGATTTGCTATATGAACGCTATGAAAATGCACCTTTTTTAAGCAATTTTTGACAGGTGATGAGAAATAGATCATTTACAACAATGGTCAATGAAAGATATCCTGAGGTAAGGGACATGAGCCAACTTTCAGTCAGTTGAGTGCCATACGTGATACACGCTTGGGCGATCATGTCTCGAAAGAAACATGACTGACTGGGCAGAAGATTATCCCGCAGTAGGTTGCCATTGCTTTCTGCGGTAGACTGGTTGCCGACCAAGGCTATAGAACCCAATCTGTCCTGTTATTTAACCCATAACCGGAAGGAATAGACGAATTAATACCTTTCCCAAGGGTATTTGCGCGTAAGTGAATGCAATGAATTCAGCTGGAATTCGAACTCGGCTCCCCGATTTCTCGTTCCGAGCCGATATCCAATGCACCACAACGCACATTTTACCCACCCCAAAAAGCAGAACTTTATCCAAAGAAAGTAATCCTGTGCATATTGAATTGGAAAAGAATCCTGTACTATAAGCTTCTGCCAAGTAACTAGTCAATTGATTCTGAAATGTACTGTTCGCAAATGGACGAATTAAAGACAGCAATTCAAGAAAATAAGCGCAAAATTGGCGAACATGAAAGGTGTTGTTTCCCATCAGGATAATGCCAGACCTAACGTTTCTTTAGCAACCCGGCAAAAGCTGTTGTAGCTTGACTGAGATGTGTTACCCACCGCGCTATAATCACCAGACATTGCTTCGGATTTTTATTTATTCTGGTCTTTGAAAAATAATATTAGTAATAATAATAATAATAATAATAATAATAATAATAATAATAATAATGGTTTGGTTGACCAGCTTAACAATAAGTTCTTGGTCGAGAAACCACCGAAATTTTGGGAAGATGGAATCTTTAAATTGAAGGAAAAATGAAGAAAGGCTGTGCAACAAAATGCTTCATGTTTAGTTGAATAAGTATTTAATGACATAACTTTGTCTTGTGTTTTAATTTCACTTAAAAATCGGCATAAATCTTCCGGACAACCCAGTACAAAGATCTGTAAAAGCGATACAGCAGAAATAGTTGGACGATCAATATATATCCTATCGAAGTAAAATGCTTATGTTTATTGACAACTCGATATAGAAATCTCTGATAAAATTGAGATTGTCACCAAGAGAAATGAGAAATGAGAAGCTCCAATATCTGACGAAGTGTGTATCAGCAGGAACCTGACATTTCAACATTTTGGGGGTTGAGAAACTGAGGCTATCGAGAGACAATATTGGGACGCCCTTGATTATTTTTTAGGATGATGTAGCTACGAAACCTTCCCAGATACCAAAGTTATTAACAATATGAAGGTTTTATTGAAGGAATTGGTACTGATTCCATAGTAATGATTAGTTGAATTTATCACACATACATACGCGCACACACATGTATACAATTATATAGTTTAATATATATATATAAAGATATTTTCCATTTGTAAACGAGTTATTGCGCGACCTAGGTTTCTTCCATGCGTGGTGTCTTCAGGCGATTTTCAATAACTGATTTTACTGTTTACCATTTTTCTTCGTTTTTTTTTATTTTTAAGAACGCTTTCGTAACGCTGTTTTTTTTTAACGCACACGTGGCAAGGAATTTTTGAACGCGCAATTTTTAAAATTACAAGGAATTATGACGGCTTCATCCATGGTTGGATGAACCTAAGAGGTATTTTCTAGTATGGTTACACCTTGTCATAATTTCCGTTCTTTCATTCAATAGTTCGTTTAGGAATAGCATAATCTCTAACTTTTCTTCCTGGCACAGTCTACATATTTTGCCACCGTTGTAAGGCTTGCCTGTTTTTAATATACTCCACGCTAGGTCTGCGTCTTGTCCATATTTGGATTTTAATTTCCACACATGGCTAACCAATTTTGTACAGTTTTTTAAGTTTTCTACTTTGAATGTAGACTTGTGATTGAACCACCTGTTCTTAAAGGTGTCTTTGTTTGAACCCAAATATATTTTATTTTGGCCATTTAAGTCATGTACCTTTGCCTTGTAAATGACTTCTTTTGTGTTGCAAAGTTCTTGACGTGGACATTTATTTTTGTCCCTGCAGTTGCATTCTTTATTGGTGGTCGTGTTTTGTATACTGCTAACTGAGTTTCTGGCGTTTTGTTTTTTATGAAAGTATCTAAATTACTAGTGCAACTATAACTTAGTTTGATTGTGTTTCTGTTGAAAGTTTTGTTTAGTTCTGATCCGTTTGGAAATTATCTATATATCAGTTTAAAAAATATTAGTCCTATTTTGGTCTTTATCTCTAAATTAAATGGTGGGTTGAACCAGATAATGTTTCGTTTTCTATTATCGTTTTTTGTTTGTCTGTTTGGTTGAGAATTGTATTGTAAAACGTTTTTATGGCCAGATTTTCTTAGTGTATCTTCAAAGATATTTGTTTTTCATCAAATATTATTTTGCTTGACGAATTATTTGATAGTCTGTGTTCTAATACTTTTACTTGTATTACTTATATATATATATCCACAGAGAGATATCTTTCGCTGTATCACAGCTCATCAGTACGGTTAGTCATTCGATTATTTTTAAGCCAGGGTTGAAACCCGACCGATTTGACATCAGCGGCGATTCTACCGCTAAGCTATGGGCACTCAGTAGTGAAAAGCAGACTTTTAGCGTGTTATATACAATGTAAAAATACGCCACATATATATATATATATATATATATATATATATATATATATATATATATGTGTGTGTGTGTGTGTGTGTGTGTGTGTGTGGTGAATCAAAATTATGTTAACAACTTTAATTTTCTTTTACAGGTTTGCATTATTCGTGTAATTGGCTCATATTTCTTCACAACTCCAACGTTGACTGAGAGTACTTACTTAGAAATGCTGAAAGAGTTTGCCATTGATAACATAACCATAAATCAGACGAACAGGGTATTTACAACAGGATGGCGCACTGCTTCATTTTACCCGTATTGTTTGAGCTTGTCTCGATCAAAGTTACAAAATCGTTGAACAGCTCGCGGTGAACCGTTAGCATGGCCACTACACTCCCCTGATCTGACACCCATACACTTTTGGTTATGGGGTATGATAAAGGATCGCGTGTATAGCAAAAAAAGTTAGAGACATCGAAGAACTCCAGGGCAGAATAAAAGGTGTAATATCAAACATTCCTCATAAAATGTGTGTCAGTGCACTTAATTGTATTGATGGTCACTGTTTTTATGTGCATCAATCGGTGCTGGTGGACAGTTGGAGACTGTTCAGTAAACTCTGAATAAATTATTTCTCTCATACTAGTGTTAATATAATTGACTCACCATCTAATACTTGTGTTAGCATAATTTTGACTCACTGTGCACACACACACACACACACACACACATACATACATATATACATATATATATATATATATATATATATATATATATATATATATATAGGATAAAAATATAATTTTAACCAATGATATATTTATGGGTAAAAGTGATAGAGATTATATTAATATAAAAAGGGAAACTGGGGTCAGCACCGAGTAGCGACAGTCTGTTTCATCCTTGAACGCAGGCTTCAGGTCATGTTGACCTGTGTGTTGTTATATATATATATATATATATATATATATATATATATGGAAAACTTAATGTGTGTTGTTATATATATATATAGGGAAAACTTTTATTAGAACTATTTGGCCCAACGTTTATGTTAAATAAATCTTTAAAAATTTAAATTCTTACATTTTCAGTTTAGTATTAAATGTAAGGAGTAATTAATATAACTAGCTGAATCCATGAAAAAATAATCACAAATTATGTAATATTATTTTCATGATTTCAAATGAAATTCAATGGATGTTAATTAAGTAAATAATATTGATTAGTTGTGAATATATATATATATATATATATATATATATATATATATATATATATATATTTATTGTTTAGTTGTGAATGTATAGATATTTTTTCATCACTCCTAATACTTTTGTCATTATTATTTGAATAGTGTTCGCGTTTACTTGTGATATTTAAACAAATTCTATTTCCAGATCCCTATATTTTACAATTCTATTAAACTTTTGGCTGATATATTTTTGTATGGTGATGTGTATTCTTCTTCTTTTTTGTCGTTTTCTCTACCTTCTTTTTCGTCTTCTTTTTTCCTCTTTCTTCTTATCTTTCTTCTTCGTTTTCTTTTCCTTCTTCTTCTTAGTCGTCTTCTCCCCATTCTTCTTTGTCTTCTTCTTCTCCTCCTTCTTTTTCTACTTTTTCTTATGATAATAATATTTTGATATGTCGCGAAACAAAACCAAAGAAACCTTTTTCTCTTTACAGCTGTCAAATGCTGTGTTCATGATATTTTCAACAACGTTTACTAAGAGCTACAAAAGACAGGAAATTGCGGAGAGCCATGATCGCCAACGAAAGGAACATGATACACAGAAGAAGAATGTAAGTACATTTCTGTCGTTTTTCTTAATTTCTAATGAAATTGTTAAGCATTCACTGCTAGACAGGCAATCCAGGCCCTGGCATAAATTTCCGTAAAAATTACACACTCAAGATGACATTTTTATTACACATTCTAGTATGGTCCTAGGACCTAAAAAAGAAACAGCTGATATGAGTCAGCAACTTATTCCGAAAACCCCATTTTTTTCAAAATGGCCAAACATCATGTATGATAAAATACGATCAATCAAGTAAACTTTCAAACATAGATAAATTATACTAACTACATTGTTCAGACTATTGTCCTCATCTTTATTGCCGTTATTACGACGTTTCGGCTGTTGTACGTTCCAGTTTTCTTCAGGTGCTAAGGATTTTGAACCGAACCCTTTATTACGATCACTGGGGTATATATTTTTCATTCTATGTGTGATGCCACTTCTGGTAGCCATATAGTTATCTCCCTTTTAACTTAATTCTCTAAGTTATTTGTTCACCCCTGCTGTAGACTGTATTGAAATCACATTTCTTTAGATCAAGTCACTGGAACTAACCAATGTTTGTATCCAATATAATTTTGGAAATTAAATTTATTGACGATTAATAACACTGTGTAACAAAATTTTGATAAGTTTTATTTACTAATTGCTTTTGTATAGAAAGCAAAAGAAGTAAGTATTAGTTTCATCAAACTTTGCTTTCGTGTTCTGGACATTGTCTTGAGCTCCCGGGACCTACTCCTCCGAAGAGAGACCAGCCGTTTCCAGAAGAAAATGGCAATTTAGAAGAGGATGAAGTCATCGATCCAGATTACAGAGGCGCATTTGAAGAAAGAAACCCATTCTACCCCAACCAAAATTACCTCATCCCCGTGATCACAGAATTTGATCTCAAATGCCAAGTTTTTTACGCTGATACTCAAATAGTGAAAATTTTTAGATGAAAGTGTGCAGGTCAGAGAAAGCATCACCAGTGATTTTTAAGATTTTTCATTCGTCAAGAAGGCCTTTACTTTTGACACAATGTGACCCGTCTGTTCGAGGCACTTGGAATCGTTTGTAACCCGAGCGAGTTGCTTCTCTTCGTCGACAGCTCACACAGGAGCCTCAATGCCGTGCTGCTTCATAATGTGAAAATGTATCCATCTATTCCCTTGCTCACTCGGTGCAGCACAAACAGTGTTAATACCTTGCTAGATGCCTTAACATATGAAGAGACTTCAAAATGGTAGAATTCCTCATGGGCGTCTACGAGGTTTCAGTGTTATCTTTGAGAAAGCAGGGATACCGCAGCACACTACTACAGACAAGACTGACCACAGCGGACCAAGTTCAGTGTTGGGTGGAACAACGTCAAATGAGGGTTACTGTTGTTTCTTTCACTCCACATAAAATTGCGCTGTGACAATTTGTCAAAGCGCAAAATAAGGAGTCTACAGCCGTCAAGTAATTTCAAGACTTTTTTCCCTTGTCTGCAGCAAAAGTCAATATCAGTATCTTTGTCTGACCACAAATAAAGAAGATTAAAGAGTGAAAGGAATTTCTCCAAGAAACTCACTCGGACGAAGAATGCATCATGGAAGACCTTTATCGCATTGGCTCGGAACTTGTGAAATTGGCTTGTGAAACACAAGGTCGAAAATGTAGATCTTGAGACCTGGTGAAAGACTACAACAAAATGAGCTGCAGGATGTCCCTCAAGTTATATATCCTTAGCGTTCATCTTTATGAATTCAAGGAGAATGTGGGTGGCGTACTCAGAGGAGCGAGGCAAGAGCTTCTATCAAAATATACGGAACTTTGAACGCCACTAACAAGGATCGTATAACAAAAACATGATGGGAGACTGCATTTGGGGCTGATCCGGAAAATAATTTACAGTATCAGAGTAAATCACGAAAAACTACTCACTTCTAAATTTTATGTTGTCTCTTTAATTCTCGAATAAATAAATCTTACTTTTCAAAAATGTCCTGTTAAATTCCTTGTTCGTCTTTTGCCTGGTCATTGTCTAGTTGAGCCCACCACTCCTCAGCCAAAAGATAAAATGATTCTTTTTCTCTATTGGCGTTAGTACACGTGCGCTTGGTTTAGGATCAGCTTTGAAATATTTTTAAAAGTAAGTTATAATTTTGCTTTGATTTTGTTTTGTTTTATTTTTTGTGGCTAATTTTAAAATAGTTTCATGGTTATTTGAACGAGTGTTTACCTTTTTTCAAAGAAATTTCTTTGACCGGATTTTAACTAAGTTAAAACTTAGTTAACTCACCACCGTTACCTTTTTTTTTCTTTCTTCTTCTTCAATTGGAGTAGATAGTCTAAACTACCACCCGGTTCACACTCCACCCACGTCTATTGAATAGGTGTAGAGGCTCATCCCTTGTTCCCTGTTTAGGATGTGGTTTCCGGTTTTCTCTTCCAATCTTCACTTACTTTTTTTTTTCAATTGGAGTAGATATACTAAACTATCGCCCGGTTCACACTCCACCCACGTCTATTGAACAGGTGAAGAGGCTCATCCCTTGTTTCCTGTTTAGGATGTGGTTTCCGGCTTTCTCTCCTTTAATCTTTTCACTCTTACGTAGCCCCCGGCACATCAGTGGCGTTACCGCCTTGCTCGGGGTGATATGATTAAAAAAAAAATATGTATTTTGTTCTTAATTTGCGCGAACGAGAATGTTCAGATTTGCCAGTTTTCCGGAAAGGAATATGTAAATCAAAAAACAAAAATATCATGAGTAAACAAATAAGAAGTAATAGTTGCTACGAAAGAAGAAAAATCGTGTTACACTTTGTGATTTGTTAAAAAGTAAGGACACAAAATGTAATGATTTTGAGATATGTGCCATGAAGTGGACCCCATTAGAGATAAAAGTGGGAATGACGTAGTCCTATGTAATCTCATTTTATCGAATTGAGGTCAACATTTAACGAGCTTTGAAGCATTTCTCATTTAGAAAACAGTCTTTGTTGGAATAAAGAGCAACAAATTATCATAAGAACGACATAAAAACGGCATATCAATAAGATTTGCATAAGAATTTTAGAATGTGTTTTTTTCTAACATTTATATACGTATGATATTTTAATGTAATACTTATAATTGAATTCATACCTAACAACCACCCTTATTATTTTTTATACAGAAATCGATGGTAATCTCTCCAAGTTTGTTTTTATCTATCTATCTATCTATCTATCTATCTATCTATCTATCTATGTTTTACCGGCTTTTCATTATCTATCTATCTATCTATCTATCTATCTATCTATCTATCTATCTATCTATCAGTATTTCTCATTTGATACCTATCTATCTATCTATCTATCTATCTATCTATCTATCTATCTATCTATCTATCTATCTATCTCAGTCAGTTTAGCATGTGTGACATTTTTTACATTTATAAATATAATGAATTTTTATGTTAAATATCTTTATCTTTTATTTATCCGTTTTTCTCAATCACCGGAGGTGAAACTAAATCCATGCAAAAAACCTGCAGTGACGGTGGGTTGTCAACACTGAAAGCGATCCCCGCAAGACTTATAGCCATGCCGGACGCAGATGTAATAATGCTCTGTATTTCTTTGGATCTCGTCGGTACGGTCCAGCGATGTGGTGGGTGTTGGGTGGGGTGCATGTCTAGGGAGTGCATGGCCTACGTATGTCATCCTCCAGGCTTTGGAAATATCATGCCACCAAAGGACTCGATTTCTCGTTTTTGACAAATAGGGCGCTATCTCCAGAGATAAACGAATGCCTATATATATATATATATATATATATATATCACGTTCGTAGATTTTTTCTTTTTTTCAAATATACATTTCTCTCGTTAAAACAACAATAATCTATCTATCTATCTATCTATCTATCTATCTATCTATCTATCTATCTATCTATCTCCACGTTTTCTGCTCCAATTACCTAACATTGCCATTATATATATATATATATATATATATATATATATATATATATAATGATAATAATCCACCTATACTGTCTTAATATGTATAGGAAAAACGGAAAAACTACTAAAAAGTTGTAAGTTAAAAATGTATTTTTTTTTACAGTATTTATTTATTTCTATTATTAATTTCTGATGAAAGGCCGAGGCTGGTCTGAAATATCAAATATATATATATATATATATATATATATATATATATATATATAATAATAATAGAAAGAAATAAATACTGTAAAAAAATACATTTTTAACTTACAACTTTTTAGTAGTTTTTCATATATATATATATATATATATATATATATATATATATAATTTATTTCTTTAAACATTATTTTTAATGGATTGTAATATTTGAGTAGATACGTTGTTATTTATCTATTTATTTTTTATTAACCAGTATATGTATTTATTTTCATCTACCAGCCTGAATATGCAAGAAATCAAGGCACGTCAGATGTAATGACGGTTCGAATCCTGCCGGCAGATGTATATTTTTTCTAACGAAATTTCTTGACTATTCAGGCTGGTATGAGGATATATATATATATATATATATATATATATATATATATATATATATATATATATGCATGTGTCTGTGTATTTAGGCAGCGAATTTTCTTTTGAACATGTCAGATTAAATAAATTGCAAACATTATATCTGCTTATTTTTGATAAAATATGAACACTCACGGATAATCTTTAGCGTATTACAATGGAAAGATGTCAAAAATGAGATGTAACGTTGACAGATGTTATTATCATTCATTTGTAAAGGTACCCCAGGACTTTCAACCTCTTTCCGAGATCATCTTCTTGGCTTTACTCAGAGATTATAATTTCCACAGGGAGCCCCTAACCATCCACAACATTCCTGAGAAGAGTAATTCCCACTTCTTGGTTTATTCCTGGTATCGTTGGAAAAGGATAGAGGCGTGTCTGAAAATTCCGACATGAAAATCTTTCTCTTCGTGCACCAGTTTAGTCAAAAGCTTATATGTAGTAAATGTCAATTTTATTCTCAATATTGTTCCCATTTTCTTTACTTTTTATTCCTCAAAATTCCTTAAATTTTATTAACCGGCCCATATATAATCTACATAATATATATATATATATATATATTGAACGGCGAAGCGCTTAATACAATCTATTTTCAATGAAACATTTTTCATTTGTCAAATTTCTGAAAGAATTTTTAATTTTTGTGTATGCCGATTTTTAAATTACGAACGTCTATACACGGCGTTATTAGAAAATACAAGTGGAAATTAGAGTAAAATTTCAAAGAAATGTATATGATATGTTTGAAAGGTTCCCGGTCTCGGGGAATAGATGCCCGATGCTGCACCATCTTATTACACTAGAGGGGTGGATCGGTGGTCGCTACCGAGGCCAGTACAATCGACGTTTGCGAAGCTTGGGTAATTTTTGGGTAATTGTCCGACATTGTGTCATATCACATCCAGTAGGAGGAGAGATAAATATCTATCTATCTATCCGTCTATCTATCCATCTATCTATCTGTGTGTGTGTGTGTGTGTGAACAAGATTCGCAGGGGACATGTATTTGATTACGTTGTATACGTACATCCGAAAACTCGCGGAATAAAGAAATACTTTAAACAATTTGGCATTCGTGAGCTCCACAACATAGAACACTTGCACGAAGACAACAAAAACTATTAAACAAATTTAATAAGAAACGAAACAAAACTAAAAAATAGATTGTATATAAATAGGATAAATACTAACGGAGTGAAATCTTTTATGAATTACGAATGCATATATATATATATATATATATATAGAGAGAGAGAGAGAGAGAGAGAGCGAGAGAGAGAGAGAGAGAGTCATCCGCAGACAGATCTGTTTCGCTGTATCACAGTTCATCAGTACGGTTAGACTCCGATTGCTTTGAACCCAGGATTGGAAACCCGACCGAATTGGCGTCAGTCGGCGATTCTACATCTGGGCTATGGGCGCTCGGTAGAAGAAGGCAGACCTTTTAGCGTGTGTATTATCCTTACACACGTCCAATAACCAGAGTGCTCTAATTCATTAGTGAATGAGCGATGCGTACATGCCAGAGTAGCTACTGTTTTTTAATGTCTACCATTCTTACAGACTGCTCAATCAGGGTGTGAGAGCGTATATATATATTAGTAATAATAAGAACTGATGGAAAGCAACCAACAGTTCGTAGCACATACTTTTTAAAAGTGCTCGATACGTAGTAGAGCAATATTTATTAAAATATTTTTATTCTTGGTATTTATAAAAAAAATTTATCCGCTACACAAGAGCTATCGTGTTTCGGTACTATCAACCCAAGCTCATCAAGTGATTTACGGTTACAAGAGTTAGCGAGGGATGTATATAGAAATTTAAAAACCAAATATTAATTAAGTACATGGAGTTCTAGTTGGTTAGACTCGATTAACCAATAGTACGGAAAGGTGACTGCTCTTGTGTATTGGTGAAAAATGTTTTATTATAAATACTAATAATCAGAATATTATATATATATATATATATATATATATATATATATATATAAAATAAAAATCCGAATACTACATTCGTTGTATAGCTATTTCGCTTCCTCAGCAAATTTTGTCTTTGATCCTTGCCAAGGAAGCGAGATTTTCTCGCCGAAATAGCTATACAATGAATGTAGTATTCGGAGTTTATATATATATATATATATATATATATGTGTGTGTGTGTGTGTGTGTGTGTGTGTGTGTGTGTGTGTGTGTGTGTGTGATTTTCAAAATTTATTGATATGATATATATATTTGGCTCCGTAAAAAGATAACAGCATTTACAGCGAACCCTCCACATTGATCATTTTTAATATTAATAAAATTAATATTCATAGAATCTGTTTTTTTGTGATTTAATATATATATATATATATATATATATATATATATATATCTTACGTAAATAGGTGGCAAAGTGAATAGCAAATTCTCTCCACAATGTAATTCAATTTCTATCTATCTATCTATCTATCTATCTATCTATCTATCTGTGTGTGTGTGTGTGTGTGTGTGTGTGTGTGTGTAAAAATTTCAGCTATATATCTGAGGAAAAAACAGTATGATATAAAAAGAATGAAGACAAAAGGAAAACTACATATTCACCAACGCGTTTCGTCTACTCATAGACTTTATCAAGCCAAAGAAATGAAATGGATTTTATTTTTAAAAAAATATCTATAAACAAAAATTTTTTGGTTACTAGAAAAACGCTCATGAAATATTCATGAGATCAACTGAAATCATTAAACATCATCTTATAACAACAATACACTGAAGATGAAATAATGTTCTACTTTCAGGTATTAATAGAACAAAACTCCATGTAATATAACAGAGCTATTAAGTAGTTACAAATGAATATACATATTATCCTACGTCTATGGCACGACTTAGAGATTTATACACTATGCAATCATCAGGTGCATATTATGAACTATTCATGGATTATTCATAATATACACCTCGTGATTGCATGGTACATGAAACTCCGGGTCAACTATAAACATAGGGTACATTAATTAACATATGCATATTTATATGAGCACAAAGAGTTTGTCACTTTAACTTTGTGCTTAATTGTGCTTATCAACGATCAATCTTCACCACGATACCGAGCACTTTACAATAAAAAACTTGCTTACCAAAATACATTTTATTAGTAAAACCAGTGAAAAAACAACTTTGGCGTTAAAAATTATCGCAACTAAAAACTATCTATCTATCTATCTATATAAAGAGAGAGAGAGAGAGAGAGAGAGAGAGAGAGAGAGAGAGAGAGAGAGAGAGAGAGAAATAGTCGACAGTTTTCCAATTTGATTTAATTTATCAAACTTTGAATCGGATTAGATACTCTACTAAAACACACACACGTATATAAAAATATAAACAGATATATAAAGATAAAATATATAAAATATATAATGTAATTAAGTATATATAACAATAAAAAGAGAGATAGACAGATAGACATATGCACACACACATATATAAATATGAAATTATAGTCTGTAGTATTTACGGTTTTTAATAAATTTAATAAATTACGCTATATATATATATATATATATATATGTATATATATATATATCATATATTATGGTATATATATATATATATATATATATATATATATATACCATAATATATGATACATGATAATATATATATATATATATATATATATATATATATATATATATACCATAATATATGATACATCATACGCTAAAAGTCTGCCTCCTTCTACCGAGTGCCCATAGCTCAGAGGTAGAATCACCGACTGACGCCAATCCACTCGGGTTTCAATCCTGGGTTAAAAGCAATCGGATGTTTAACCGTACTGATGAGCTGTGATACAGCGAAACAGATCTGGCTGCGGATGACTAAATAGATAGACAGACAGATAGATAACAAACATAACAATATATATATATATATATATATATATATATATATATATATATAACACAAAAAAGCTAAAACGAAACTAAAAAAAGACAAGTGAAAGATTTATTGCTACTGAAATTCGGAATAATTGTAAATAAAAAAAAACTTTACCAAGGAGTGCTGAAAGGCTCTCGACCCACTTTCAAAGATCTGACCAAAGTAATTGTTATTATTATTTTTTTTTTAATGTTGTTTGAGCGGAAAACTTTCTTAGTGGCGATGAAAACTTTTCATCATCTTCAGTTATAAAGAAACAAACAGAATGGATTATACGTACTTTAATCTATAGGTAAAGACGACTCGGTGCTAAACAAATCGTTCGTTTTACTATTTCATTTCTAGAAAAAAATCGTCGAAATTCAATCACAGTACGTAATAAAACTTTTTAGTTTTTCTTTTAAAGCAAAATAAAAACACGCATCAGTGTTTTCTTTTTTTCTTGACATAACAGCGACGACGAAAACTGACAAAGAAGACTATTTTACACAAGATCAAAACTTAATGATACTTACTTTAAATCACTCGCTCTAATTGAATATAACCAGATTGGACAAGAATTCTCACACACTGCTATGTCGAAAAGAACAAATGTTGAAACAAAAAACCAAAAACTACTTAGTCTAACGCTTCTAGTTGAATCGTGTAACTTTAGAGAGTCAAGCATAACGAGTTTTTACCACGAGTTTTGCATACTACATCTTTGCACACACGTGCAACTGAACTTCTTCACTAGTGAATGTCACATTCACTGCTTCAGCCTATTTTCATAAAAAAAAAAAAAAATAGCAGACCCTACAAAAATGAGGAGAAAAGCATGAAAGGTACTCACCCTCAAAGTATATATATATATATATATATATATATATATATATATATATATATAGATAGATAGATAGATAATAAATGGACAGAAATAGGTAAATAACAGAAGGACTGAGATAGATAGATAGATAGATAGATAGATAGATAGATAGATAGATAGATAGATAGATAGATAGACTCGAACCACACCTGGCATCATTGATGTTCTTTTGAGTTATATATTTTTGAGATTTTATTATTATTATTATTATTATTATTATTATTATTATTGAATTGTTGTTTGATACAAACGTGTCTACTGAGACCTAAGGCAAATTAAAGTTTTTACGTTGTTGGAAGTTGTTAACACACGACATTAAAAAAACAACTTTTCTTCACAAGTTAGGACAGATAATCCATTAATTATATTTCAATAAAGAGTTATTAATAATAATAATAATAATAATAATAATAATAATAATAATAATAATAATAATAATAATAATGCAGAAATCGAAATATGATGAAAAATGACATAATAATCGTAAAGTTTAAAATCTTGCAGTCTAACAAAGCCGGTAATGTCGACATGTGCTTTTGGTTGAATGAATGGGAAGACAACCTCGCAAAGAATAGAAAGCAAAAAGAAAAAAAAGAAGAAAAAAGAAAAGAAAATCAAATAAATAAATAAATAAATTATACCTACAGACATTCGTCGTGACTTGCCTCGGCTCGAGGTTATTCTTTACAGCACATGGCAAGGAATTCTTTTTCCACGCGTTTGTGTACTGACGGTAGGGGTAGACTTACGGACGGGACAGCAAACGTGTTGGCGTATTTGTGTCGACAGGAATTCTTAGTATCCATATGTGTGTGCGTGTGTATGTGTGTGTGTGGATTGTGTTTTTATGATGGAAATCGTGTTAGTAGGGACGTAGTAATTTTTATTGTATATGCGTGCTTAATGCGAATACATGCATTCATATTTGTCTCCTTTACAGTTTACAAATTTATAAGCTTGTGTGTGTGTGTGTGTGTGTGTGTGTGTGTAAATTATATGTTTAGAATAGATATTTACGTCAGTTATGTTGTGTATGTATGAGTGTGCGTACATATTTGTGTGTGTGTATATGTGTGTGTAAATTTGCGCGTTTATTTAAATATCAGTCTGTGTAAAATCATGTGTGGTGCATGGTGTCGATCAACGTGATGTTTATGAAGTGCGTGAAAGTATGTATGTGTATTTATATCCCAATAATTCAATATATGTCTTTTACTGCGTGTGTTACAGTTAATGGACATACTTGCTATCATACGCATGCATGTATGTATGCATGTATGTATGCCTGTGTATGAGTGTGTATGATTTCACATGTATGTGTATGGATTGTTTGTGTAAAGCTTTATATTGAATTAGAATAGGAAAGAACATTGCAGAAGAAGGAGAGAGATTTTAAATGTTGGTTTAAAGTTTATATACACGCAGATTTGTGTAAGTTTATGTGTGTATGTGCTTACGCACACTCGTTTTATGTATACATGATTGTGTATGTATGTGTGGGTACATGAGTGTGTGTGTTTAAGTTGTAAAATTTTGCATTAAGTTGTGTATTGTATGTAATGCGAAAATCAAACATCATTGTGTGTGTGTGTGTGTTATTTTATATATGTGCGCATATGTGTGCACATCTGATTTTGAAGATGTATGTGCATGGGAATGTGAATACGTCTGGTAAAATGTGCGCATATCTGCTGGTGTCTATAGCTATACTTGTCGGTGTCAGGTGAAAATCTGTCAGGTCGAAAGCCCATGACGAGAAGCGTAAGTTTGTATGTGTGTGTGTGTGTGTGTGTGTGTGTGTGTGTGTGCACGCGCGTACGTGTGTGTGTATGTGTGTCAGTGTGTGAATGCAGACAGAGATGTTTGTAGAAACTTAGCCAATCAAAAAGCAAATGGAACAAGGTGCCATTGAAAAATAAAAAAATATATTAAAAAAACAAAATAAAAATGAAATAAAGGAAGACGAGCCTTTTTCGTCTCAACTTTTCTTTCTTTGTTTAAATTCAGAGTGCGAGGAAAAAAAAGAAAGAAAGAATGAAAGACTGAATCAATGAAAAAGAAGGGGAAGACGTGGAAGAGAAATAAAAACAAAAACGTTAACTTGTGAAATGCAGGAAGTTAAATTGCTGCTTGAAGGTTAGTTCGTTCTTCCTTTGTATATTATTTTACACTTAAATGCGCGCGCACACACACACACACACACACACACATACACTGGCACATATACAAGCACACATTGACACTGATTCTCTATTTCTATTGCTGTCAATAATAATAATAATAATAATAATAATGAAAAACGCAATGACCAGTAAATTATTAGAAGGTAACAATTTAGAGTGAACACACACACACACACACACACACACACACACACACACACACACACACACACACACACACACATTAAAGGGATAAATAAAAATAAAATCGTTCAATTACTTATTTTCCAACTATGAGTTTCGTAGACACAGATCCGCTTTTCAGCTGAAATTCAATTTATTTTTATCTTACCCTGACGAAAGGATTTGTGTCTGCGAAACAGTAATTCGCTAGATAAAGTCATTGGACTATCTATCTATCTATCTATCTATCTATCTATCTATCTATCTATCTGATAAAATAAGTTATGCTATATTTATGGGTTAAAGAGCCCAATATCAGGGATAGGGCGTATGTGAGTATAAAAGTGAACATTTAAGTTAACACCCAGTGGTGACAATCTGTTTCATGCTAAATGGCCTGACAATTGCGTTTAGCATGAAACAGACTGTCGCCTTTAAGTGTTGATTTTTAATGTAGGTACCTCCATGCAATTGTCGAAGAAACAGCATGTCATGATGTTAAAAGGGCCCAAACCTAATAAAAAACAACTTTTTGTCATCAAAATGTTTATGTACTAAGGAAAACATAATACTACGCAAGTCGTTTTTTGATGTTGAAAGACATTAATTTGAAAATTCTTGCAAAAATCAACTAATTGTCTGATTTTAATGAAACTTTCAGGACTTGTTCACAAATGAATGAAATTCTTCATGCAATTTTTATTTTTAGAAAATGTTTGTTTTTTTAGATCTGTTACTCTTCCCTCCAATTAATTGCATAAAGCTTCTATATCTTTTTTTTTATCTACACCACTTTTTTATTAGTTAAATACAGGACACATTACAGAATTTTAATCATGTAATTTTTTTATTTAATAGACTATTTTTTCGAAAATCTGCTCCGAATAGTAAAATAAAAGAAAAAGCATTAAATCTACGTAATTTTTAATTTAGATAAACTTTTTTGATTTTATAAATAATATAATTTTTAGGATATGTTCTGAAGAAGAAAAAAATTCGATGAATAATGAATTTTTATAAAAATTGTTTTTCTTTTTTTCTTTGCTAATTAAAGTTTCAAACATCTTTTAAATTTTTTCCAGTTACTCAGTGTCTTCGGTTATTAATTTATTTAATAAAGACTTTATTTACAAATCGAAAATCGAAAAGCATAATACAAATAATTTAGAATTAAGATTTTTAAAATAATTTTTAAATTTTTTTATTTATGTTAAACTGCACATTAATTTTACTATGGAAACTTATAAGAGACTTATCATTAAAAGGTCACATGTTTGAATGGTTGTTCCTCTTACGAAATGTTAAATTGGGTTATGTCATTTTTTGATCACCATACTTCCAGATGTGTGAATTGACTTACGACAGGGGTTAATATTGTCTACTTGAAAGGTCAGCGAGTCGGAACTTTCTGATTAAGAAATAATTTTATTCTAAATGTCATGCGATAAGCAAGTAACATTTGTTTAAAATCAGATTAATTTAACTCTAAATTTGTTAATTTACCAAAAATAACGTGTGGGAGATGCATATTTTATTTTTGCAAGATTTTTAAAACCGAGAATTAACATTTGTCTACAAATGTGTCGATCACTCAAAAATTGGCCGAAAAATTGAAAATTTAAAAAAATTCTCAAAATTTTTGATTCTGATGAATATAATTTCTGTTTAAAATACACTAGAAATAGCAAATTTAATCATTTAACTTTCAATTAAAATAAAATTAAAGTTTCAAGAAAACATTTTTTATTTTTTAAAATTCAATTTAAAATTTAGTTATCAAAAATGAGTGGAGGTACCTACTTTGATGTCTACTCATATATATATATATATATATATGATTTTGAATCTGACGAGCAGCAGGTTTTGGCAGCGAAATATGTATTACCTATGCAATTGTAGAATATCTAAAAAATTTTCTAGTATATATATATATATATATGCATATCTTAATCAATTTCACCCCAAGCAAGGCAGTAAAACAAATAAGATACAGAAGGTTTGTGGGCGTGGAAGAATTAGAAAACAGAAACTTTAATAAGGCGCAAGAACAAAAGAAGAGTAACCAGGAATACAGTACAGAGCGAATGACATTGCGTTTAAATTTTGAAAATTAAAGTTGGCTGGAAAGTATGGAACCGAAAGGGAGTTCCAGCAGCGAGAAGTACGAGGAAAGGAACTGTTAGCATAGAACTTACGGTTGCATCTAGCCAGCTAAATTAAGAATTGGTGTCACCAGTCTAGTATTGATCGTAAATCTTTAAAGTCTATCTCCGAATAATTGCCATGAAAATATTTACAGAAAAGCCACATCAAGTTAACTTTACGGTGGTGAGAAAGTCACTGAATCCAAGACATCAGATCAGGACCAATAATAATACTGATTATTCTTTGAATCTTATCAAGGATCTTAAGCTATATAGCGGGAGCAACAGACTATATATTACAGTAATATTTTAAGCATGGGTGAATGGTATACTTATAGATATGTAAGATAAATTCCGGTGAGTAAAATTGTCTAGCACAACTCATTAAACAAACTTTTTTAGCTGAACACCTGGTAAAAGATTAGATATAAACTTTCCATTTTATTTCAGTCGAGAAGATTACATCGAGAAGACCCAACGAGTCACTCTCCATGAGGATAGCATCAGCCATGATAATAGAAAGGTAGAAAGGAGTCTTTCAGATTATTAACAGTGAGTATTCTAATTTTGAAGACGTTAAAATTAACAATCCATCCTTTACCCCAGTTAAGAACGGAATGAATGTCGTGTTTTGAGATCAGCCGCCAATTTGACCTGATCAGGTCGAACAGATTTAGTATCGAGACGAGAGAAAATGGCTGTATCAGAATAGATAGCAAATTGAGAGCTGATGTCATCAGGAAAGTCGTTAATGAAAAATAAAAACAAAACAGGGCCAAGGATAGAGAATACCTGCATATCAAACTCTGGAAAAAGCTTTCGAGATATACAAATCAACATTCCGAGCTTCATCATTCTTCTTTAGAGCTGAATAGACCCTTTCTATAATTATCGGATGTGCGTTGTGGTGCAGTGAATATCGGTTCGGAACGAGAAATCGGGAAGCCGAGTTCGAATTCCAGTTAAATTTCTTGCATTCACTTACACGCAAATACCCTTGGGAAAGGTATTAATCCGTCTCTTCCATCCAGTTATGGGTAATATAACAGGACAGATTGGGTTCTATAGCCTTGGCTGGCAACCAGTCTACCGCAGAAAACAATAGCAACCTACTGCAGGATAATCTTCTGCCCAGTCAGTCATGCCTCTTTCGAGACATGATCGTCCAAGCGTGTATCACGTATGACCCTTAACTGACTGTAATTATCGTCAGTACATTAGCATTTGATCAAGAGAAATGAAAATCATTTTGTTTGTTTGAATGATGTGGTATGCTTAACCAATTCGACATTTGATTAGGGCCCCCAGCAGCTTCCTAAACAAAGGTCGAAGGCTAATAGGCCAATAGACTGAAGGATCGGGCGGTTCAACTGAGTTCTTAAAAACTGTATCAACAGAAGAGGATATCCGTATGCAGGTAAGCGAGAGTCAGCGAGGTTTTTATTATACAGTTTAGAATGAACGGAACCAGTTTGGGACCACATTTCTTAAGAACTATTTCAGGGATACCATCAGGTTCACATGCTTTGTGGGATCTAAATTAGAGACAATAGCGAAAACCATAGAGACAGTTATATTCACACGCACGCTCGAATGCGAACGCACACATATATATTAATATATATATATAATTGTATTTCTATCTATCTACAGTATGGGCATGATAAATTGTCGCCATTTTATATTTTTAATTTTTTGCGCATGCGCGTTGTTTGATTTTGATTTTGTCGACTGTACTGTATAGTAGGGTCAGTTGGGCACACCGTCCACGAGAAAAGAAACATCATGACACAATTTTCCGTCATAGATTTGGAAACGACATGCTGTTCTTTTTGGTATTCGCACCAGAAGCTTCAATACGAACATTTCGGAGTTTTGTGGTGTTAATCTGAGGACAATGCAGGATATTCGGAAAGAACTAGATGAGTCTAATGGTGATTACGAAGGTGTTTGGAGTGGTCGCTAGTGACAATGACATTATAATTCCAGTCATCTTCCCACGTTACCTCAGACTCAACACGGAGGTCTATATCAAGGACTTGAAGAAGTAGTGCTGCCCTGGGCAAAGAGGGTTGCTGCTGGAAGATCCTATGTTTGCCAACAGTATTCTGTACCATGCCACAAAACCAGCTGAACGCAGTCATGGCAGTCAGACAATTTTTGCGACCACATCACCTCTTACATCTGGTCAACTAACTCCCCAGATTGATTATTGATTAGAGCGACCAACAAAATTCCTTGTAACATCAGAGATGAACTGAATGTAAGAATTATAGCGACATTTACCAACTTAAAGAAGAAAACCGTCTAGAGACCGTTAAAATGAGACAGAAGAAGATTCGGAAGTCATTTGGAAGTTACAGTGAGAGAATAAAAAAAGGTGCAAGTGATGTCGAGAAAAAAGATAAGAGATGGATGGGAATCAAGTAGATTAATCATGGCAATTGAAGTTGCATTTAAACTTTTGGAGATTGTAGCTATCAGAGAAGTAAGCAAATGGTAGGGAGTTTCACAAATGGGAAGTTCGAGAAAAGAAACTATCAAAGTAGAAGAGAAAGTTACATTTAACTAATGCGACGATAAAATAAAATGTACATCTTTGACACGTTATTTTTGGAAAATTAGCAAATTTAATGTAAATTAATCAGATTTATACAAGTATTACTTAGTTATAGCATTAGATTAAGACTAAAACTATTTCTTGAGTTTTCCCGTATGTTTTGACATGTGAAGACGGACTGATACTAGAAAAGTTAAATGTCTATGGTGATCAGAAGTGACATAATTGTACATATTTTCGCTGTAAGTGGAAGAAACCGAGAAACATAAGACCCTTTAATGTACACACAGTAATTACCATACCAAAAACATTCTAATACACACAAAAAAATATTTTTTTAAAATACAATTGCTTGATGATGTGCGTTAAACTTTTCAATTTTGAATTAGTAAATATTGTCTTCACTTAATAACTTAATTATCTAACGTCTACAAATCTTTAAAATATTTTCAAAATATTTTGAAACTATATAGATTATTATAATAAAAAAATGAAAGCAATTCCTTTAAAATTTCAGTATTAATTGATTTTTTTCTTCAGAAAAAAATATATCTTGAATTTATATTGTTTATTAATACAATTAAAAGCTTTTCTAACTCAATAATGTCATTGTTTTATTGCTTTTTTTATTTTATTATGGGGGGTAGATTTTTGGAAAAAAGGTCAAATGTTTAAAAAATAATAGATGATTTACATTCCCAATGAGTCCTGCGTTTAACTAATAAAACCAATTTTGCCTAGAAATTTAATTTCTTGAAATTTCATAAATTTTCGTAGAAGTGGGGTAAGAGATGTAAAAAAAAGTTTTTATCAAGATTTTTAAAAAGTAATGATTTAAAAAAATAATTTTATTGATTTGTGAATAAGTCCTTAAAATTTCATTAAAACCTGACAATTATTTCATTTTTGCAAGAATTTCCAAATTAATGTGTTTATCAACGGAAAAAAAGAGTTACGTAATATTACATTTTTCATTGTAAACTTTTGTAACGATTTGGCCAACCGCTAACAAAATTAAAACAAGATTTTTAACAAAATTTCAAACGTGTTAGAAAGGACTAAAATTGAAAAAAAAAATAATCCAGAAATACTTTGACTCTTCATAATAATAACAGAAACATTTTGTTGGAGAAAGTTCGTTTTTATTAAGTTTGGGATTTTATTACTTTTTTGCAGCGATTTATTGGAGGTACTTAGATTTAGTGGAGGTACTTAGATTTAGTGGAGGTACTTAGATTTGATGCAACAGAAATGTGCTTCTAGAGAAGGATACTGAGGATACCATGGACCGAACATGCGAGCCGTGATGAAGTTTTGAAGAGGATGGAAACGAAAAGGAAACTTATAGGAAGAGACAGTTGATGTTTCTGGAGTATAATGAGGAATGAGGATTTGTTACCCACGAGACAGACAGAGGGTTAAAGGGAAAGAGGAAAACGACGCATAACATAAAAATATGTAAATTTTGTAATACTGTCTGATTACGAACCAGAGCAGATATGAATGTTCTAAGAAATGAGGACCTTGTGTATTTATGGCCTAATTCAACTTTGCTAAACCCTGAAATCTTCTGTGGCCGAGTCGTAAGATACGTCAGATCTAATGACTTCTTCCCGGTATTTGGGAGTCGTAGGATAGAACCCTGCAAAAGTTATACAAAAGTTTTATCATTACAGGTGCTCAAACTGTTGTCTATCCCAATTTACAAAGTTTCGAAGTCAATCCCTCAAGCTTCGACAAATTATTTTTGCACAAAGACACTTTGTGTATTAATTTCTTGAAATGCATCGGTTATGTAACTTTCCAAATCACGAAGAACTTTTTGGTTTTCGACTATAAACTCTGTACTTGAGTAATCCCCAAAAGGATAAATTTATTGTGGTCAAGTCAGGTGAACGTGCTGGCCAATCATTTGTCAGGAAATGTTTCATCAAGATACACACAAACTTCTCTTAAATAATATAATATAATTATATTATCGCATTTATCGCTTATAAAACTCTCTTCCGACTCCATGCATTCCAGCTAATTCTAATCTTTAAAAATTTAAATGCAATGGCAATCGCTATCTACTGTGCTCTTGATTACTCTTTTCTTTTTGCCTTGTTATTAATATTTCTGTTCATAATTTTTCCACACCCTGTAACCCACTGAGTATATATATATATATATATATATATATATATATATATATATATATATATTATTTTATTTTACTGATTTGATTTATTTTTTAATTTTTTATTTTTCAACTTACTTATTTATAAACAAGTTAGCCCTCAGAAACAAAATGAACTCGATACGTAAAGCCACAAATTTATTCGCCTGAAGAGAGTCAATCTTAGAGTCGAAACACGTGTAGCATCACAAATACCATCATTATGGACACTTTAATAACAACAACAATAAATATACACTTTAAACAAAACGTTCACGGCCTCTCAAACTTTTTATTCTATACTAATTTCTCTCGTTGGAACAACCCTATTTCTTTTTCATATATATATATATATATATATATATATATATATGTATATATATATACACATAACTTACGATCTAAAAAGAATAATATCATAAGTTCACATGAATAATTGCATAATACCAGATCTATCCTTATAAAATGAAACCTGCATATATATATATATACCTTCATATTACACACTCGTGCGCATGTGCGCACACACACACACACACACACACATATATATATATATGTATGTGTGTGTGCGCGCATGCGCACGAGTGTGTAATATGAAGTTAAACATTTTCTTTTGTGTATAAATAGATATTTAGTATGCTCGAGAGAAATGAAATGAAAATGGGGAGAACCGGTTATTTAAATTTAGCTTCTACTAGCATTCATCTGCCAATTGTGAACATCGATAATGAAGCACAGTATATTAGCCCAGCAGTTTGTATGTACATCTGCGAGTGGTTGGTGAAAACCTCTAAGAACGATGCACTTTATAAGCCTGACTAAATGAACATAAATATTGTTGTGGGAAGTTAAAGTTATATATATATATATATATATATATATATATAATTAGTTAGTTTTTCGTCATAATTAAATTAGACCATTACACAGTTGTATTAAAAAGTGTCCAATACAATTATATTGTATTGTATTATATTGTAGAATTTTCTAATATTTTTCATTTGGAAACAAGTTATTTCGTGACCTAGGTTTTTATCTTCAGGTGTCTTCAGGCGATTTACAATAACTTAATAAGTAAATTGTATGAAGACAGCGAAAGGTAGAAACCTAGGTCGCGAAATAATTCGTTTACAAAAGAAATATCCCGGCCAGAAGTAAGTAGATGTGTCTAGCCACACTGATGAGCTGTTATACAGCGAAACAGTCTCGTATGTGGATGACTAATATATATAAATATAAACACACACACACACACACACACACACACATATATATATATATATATATATATATATATATATATAGTTGTCCAAAAATAAGTTGACAATAAAGGCTATCATTTATTTTATGATTACACATGCAATTATATTTGCTGATATAATTATTGCATTGATAATTAAATTTCATTGTGTACAGTGATACAAAAGTTATACAAAAGTTTTATCATTACAGGTGCTCAAACTGTTGTCGATCCCAATTTACAAAGTTTCGAAGTCAACCCCACAAGCTTCGACAAATTATTGTTGCACAAAGACACTTTGTGTATTAATTTCTTGAAATGCATCGGTTATGTAACTTTCCAAATCACGAAGAACTTTTTGGTTTTCGACTATAAACTCTGTACTTGAGTAATCCCCAAAAGGATAAATTTATTGTGGTCAAGTCAGGTGAACGTGCTGGCCAATCATTTGTCAGGAAATGTTTCATCAAGATACACACAAACTTCTCTTAAATAATATAATATAATTATATTATCGCATTTATCGCTTATAAAACTCTCTTCCGACTCCATGCATTCCAGCTAATTCTAATCTTTAAAAATTTAAATGCAATGGCAATCGCTATCTACTGTGCTCTTGATTACTCTTTTCTTTTTGCCTTGTTATTAATATTTCTGTTCATAATTTTTCCACACCCTGTAACCCACTGAGTATTAGTGGCTTCACTGCCTTGTATGGGGTGAAACTAATTTTATATATTTATTTTAGTGGATACCCGTATTTGAAAAAAACGTTCCGTTTATTTAAACATCATTTCTTTAGTCTACCGGAATATGTACTCGTAAAAACTTGTGAAAAATTGTATTAAGAAATACACACTAAAAATAACGTTTGATTATGTTGGATTAAAAAAAATAAAATCTATAAATTCTTTAGAAATTGCTTTATATATATATATATATATATATATATATATATATATATATGTTGTGTATTTAGGCAGCATTTTTCATTAAAGCATGTTTCATTAAATAATATAGACAAATTTGTTTTAAATCTCGCTTGGTCATGTGTGACGTCATGAGCAGTGATGCGACATTTGTTTCCAGCATCTTAAATGCACTAGTTTGTTGTTGCTTGAAAATCTTTCAGTTTGTCATTATGCTTTGTCCGTGTTTAAATATATAATGGAATTGACATCTTTGAAAATGGCTTATGTAAGCCGAAAGCTCAAATTAGATTATTAAAAATTATGTGTTAATATTGTAATTTTCTTTCTTCATTTAATGCTAATGCTATTAAGCTTATCAGAGAATATGAAAAAAATTACATAAAATAAATAAACAAAACTTGTCTATATTATTTAATGAAACATGCATTAATATATATATATATATATATATATATATATATATATATATATATATATATATGTGTGTGTGTGTGTGTGTATGTGTGTGTGTGTGTGAATATAATATATGAATCGGAATCGGGCAAAATTATAGAATAAAGAAAAGAGAGCAATCAGGAAACGTATCCCAATCTAACATGTTTCATCTTTATTAAACCTTCCTCAGAGACCGAGGGTAAAATGAAAAAACAAAGAGAGAGGAAACTGGTATGTCATAATTTGGGCTTAGTTTCTATTGGTCAGCTATGTGTCATGCGTATTAAAGTGTAATGCATGTTTGAGTAGAAACGCTTGTCTGTTTAGGTGTATGTTGAATGGTAACGTCAGTTAATATATGTGTGTCTGTCTGCTTTTTAATACACCTGTCACGAGTATTAAGGCAATGGATAATTTTTAAATATATGTGTTATAAATATTTTGGATGGTAAAGTGTGTAATAGTTTGTCTGTGTTTATATAGAAACGCTTGTCTGTCTAGGTTTATGTTGGACGATAACGTTAGTTAATGTAAGTGTATATGTGTATGTGAGTAGGGAAACATTTGTAAATGACATTTCTGAATAGATCGTTAAAATGTAGCGATGAAATGTAGCGAAATGTTGCGATCATTTTGTATTTGGTTGGATTTTTATCGTATGTGCGCGCATGTGTGTGTATGTGTGTGAGAGAGAGAGAGAGAGGGAGAGAGAGAAAGAGAGAGAGAGAGAGATAAATGCTGTTGTCACTTCTGTGTGAGTTTCTGAAACGCAGCTAGATGTGATATGTTTTGGTTGGAATTTTTCATTGAAGATGGAATTAGTATTATTTCTTTTATTTTTATTTATTAGGTGGACATAAGTTAAATTCATAAATAGATATGTCAAAAGATGATGATGTAATGTTTTAAGTGATTGTTTATAGTTGGTAGTAATGCTGTTATTATGTTTTCGAGTAGTTTCTCTTTAAATGTAATGTTCTTTTTTTTAATTAGGTAGACATTAGTGAAATCAAAGTCATGTCTTAACTCGTTTCTATCCATAAACGACTCTTGTGTTCGTAGATGCGGGTTTTTAGAACACGTGCACCTTTTATCTGATAAATTCCGGCATTTAAAATCGTGTTTGGTATATTTTTTCTTCCTTATATCATCAATAATATTGGAGGTGCTGGTTACAATAGCTAATTTGTTTGCGAGTTCAGTCAAAAGTTTGTCGGAAGGCAGGATTATGAAATCTGTGTAATTTTTGTTAGAAGTATCGTTTTTTTTTTGTTTTTTTTTGTCTTGCTTTGTGGATTTTGTAAGCTCATTTTTTAGCGTTAAGGATGAAATGGGGTAGGTAATGGAGAAAGTTTGAATGTTTTCTAAATATATTTTTCTTCTTCATTTAGATATGCAGGGCTACATATTCAAATGGCTCTGAGGTAGAATCCTATGATTAGTCAGGATTTTATTCTCTGATTGTAGTTGGAACAGAAATTGATTAAGTAATTTTTGTCTGTTAGTTTTCGGTAAATTTTAAAAGCTAATTTATAATTCTTGCGTATTAATAACATGTCAAGGATAGGTAGAGAATTGTTTGTTTTAAATTCCTGTGTGAATTTGATGGTGGATTCGGCCTTATTGAGTTTCATTATTATGTTTAAAAACTGAGTTTCATGGGTTTTCATTTTCATTTTTTTTCTTGGTCTCTAAAGAAACTTAAATAAAAGTAAAACATATTAGATTGAGATACATTTCCTATTTGTTCTTTTTTTCTTTTCCTTTATTCTCTCATTAATACATATATATATATATATATATATATATATATATATATATATATACGTGGGTGTGTGTGTGTGCGGTGTAGATATAGAAAAATTCAAAGGCGTATCCTGTACATAAAGTGGTAGGATAACTCTCTAAGAGAACTTTAAATATATATGTATATAAATACATATAAAGCAAATATAAGAAAAAAAATTAAGACAAAAATCTTCTGCACAATAAAGACGGAAGCTGATGATGGTTCGCCTGAAATAGGCCTAAACTTCCGATTTACTATGAAATAACGTGTCTGCCTTAATTTTTCTTATATATATATAATAAAGAGAGAGAGAGAGAGAGAGAGAGAGAGAGAGAGATAAATGTGGGGGACAGTTTCTTTTTCATAACATTACTAGAACTTGATTACAGTGACAATCATTATAGCAAAACACATATATTGACTGCAGTGCCGGATTATTCTAAAGGCTGCTGCTTAGGACCCACCAAACTTATTTACAATGCTAGTGATAACAACTTTTTTCTTTTACTATGGTCCTGTTGAAATCAGCTAATTTAGTTTACGATAAATGGTAAAATATTTATATTTCATAAAGAATATTTTCGTTGATAAACAAAAGACAGCTATTGAAGTTTTTTTTCTTTTTTTAAATTTCTAATAAGTTTACTTCAAGTCATGCAAATGTCGCTAAAATATATCACGAGTAAAATCTATTCAGACGGGTGCAAAGGCTCTGTTTGAGACAGAGGAGGGCAAAATTTCATTAGGCTAGAGCCCCAAAAAAGGTCATAATCCAACCCTGATTAAGGGTAAGGTTAAAAAAGAAATGAAAGCTATTGATTTCGATGAAGCAGATTAACTGTCCTTTTCTGCAAAATATAAAGCAACACTAAGCTAGTGTCTTCTAGCGTTTGAGCTTCGGCAAAAAAAACGGAATACTGATTTTCAACCTAGGCAAGTTTGCTCCATTTAGAAAATTCGCGCTGCACAATCTTACTGCTATTTTGGTCGTCTGCCGAACTCATTTCAGCTTAGTAAGTACATATAGCTGTGTTCAGTACACACGTATGCGTGGGTATAAGAAAAAATATTCTATTAGACATGTCAGATTTTGCACCTTTATTTTGGTTCAGACTGACAGGAGGTTGCAAATGTTTCTCACGTCAACTGCTGTTTCTAAAACGGAATCCCTGCCTAAGTCTTGTTCAGGTTCGACAACGATAACCTTGGGTGAGCAGAAGAGAACCGGTGCGTTCAGCGTATCTTGGCTAGGAACCGCCTAATTCTCTTAGAAGATTTGATGGTTCCAAAACATAATCACGATGAAAATGTATTATGAAACAATGCAGGGGATCGTAACAAGAGTTTCATGATGCACAAAAGAACTAAACATAGCATAGTAAGCCACAAGGCCATGAAGACATGGATGATCATATCCCTCCATTACGCGTTACTTGTAATTTATACACACACACACACACACACACACACACATATATATATATATATATATACATATATATGTATAGTTTTAGTGCATTAGTGCAAACATATATATATATATATATATATATATATATATAAAAGAAAAGTTAGAGATCATGCTATTCCCAAACAAAAATGAACTCTTGAATGAAAGAACGGAAATTATGACTAAGTGTAACTTTACTAAAAAATTGCTCTTAGGTTCATACAACCACGGATGAAAACGTTATTTTGTAAATTCAGAAATTGTTCGTTCAAAAATTTCCTGCCACGTGAGCGTTCAAAAAAAAAAAAGAAAGAAAAACAACCCCCCCCCCCACCAAAAAAAAATATGTGTCATTGACACTATCTGGTTCTGTGCATAGACAGACAAAGATATTGATTCGTTTATTACGGCTTATCAACCTTTCGCAAGTTATTTAAAACTATTAGTTTAGCCCGGCGTTGTTCGGTTGTAATGAAAGCTTTAAAACTAATCCATGGTCCTGGAGCTCAGGCTCTTTGGACGTTGGCACGAATGGTTAAAAAGCAATAGTTGTTTCCAGTTAAAGCGAAAACGTAGACTGAAAGAAAAATGAATGGATGTAAGTCAAATTTTGATTTTCTGGTATCGATATCAAATAAGTTATTTCGTCGTAAACTGAATTTTGAAGGCTAAATAAGTCCTCTGAGTAAATGGTATCATGAGACTAAGAACTACAATTATACCTACTTAGAGCCAAACCCGAAGCAAAAACTAAAATAAAAGAGCTGAAAAAATACAGACATACAGGCAGATAAACAGACACACACACAAACATCTTGCCTTTTATATATATATATATATATATGTTATCGATTTTCTGCACTATTGTAAGAATTGCAACCTTGAAACTTCTGAATATTGTTTCTTATGTCCTTGTCTATGAGTGTATCAAATTTGATTAAAATCGGATCATTCCTTCAATAACCGAATTTTTTCGATTATCGATTTTCGATATTTATCGGGGGTACCTCGACACAAAACCTAGCTAAGAAAACTCGCAGACGCTTATAGTACAACTGTGTAAATTTTCAAGAAAATCGGTTCAGCTGTTTCGGAGTCTATAGGTAACGGATACACACACAGACACACACACACATACACACACACACACACACACACACACTCACACAAAGTTCCATTTACAAATAAGTTTATATATACATATATATATATATATATATATATATGTATGTATGTATTATAGGAATGTAAAAGAACAGGTGGATTAAAACCCACTGTTCATTTACTTTTATAAAGAGTGCTCAATACAAAGAAAACTTCAATATTGTAATTTTGCTATTACAGTGGTTTATAAAAGCTTTATATCACTACAAAATTTTTTTAATGTTTTAGAACAATATTGTTCTTCTTCAGGTGATATTTTAAAATGAATGTTGAAAATAATCTATTCAGCAAATATAAAATGAATTTATGGTTATTTAGAAATTTTTGGAGTGGTAGTTGAGGAATATGCTTCTAGGTGTGTCAATATTGGTCAATCAAAAATGAGAATTAGGGTGATATATAAATTACGAATTAAATTTTTGGCATACAGTCTCCGACCACTACTGTCAGTTTCATTCTTTTGCACAATCATCGGGTAGACGGCAGCTATAGTGCGAAAATGGGAACCTTTATTTCCTAAGGCAAGCCTGAGATGGGGGAAAATATGGCCATTGCGTGAATATCATCCACATACCAAACAAACTCACCTGAAGAAGGGAAAACGCCTATCTGACAAATTCAAATGAAGCACATTATTGTAACCCCGCTAAAATAAATAAATAAATAAATAGTTTAACGGTACAGCAAATAAAAAAAAAAAACTCTCTTCCGGCTTCTTACTTCCGAGTTAACTTTGATTCTTAAACTACTAAATGCAATGTCAATCGTTATCGTTTGTCTTCGTAATCCATTTTCTTTATTGGTATCTATTTTTAACAGTAGTTTTTTTTATATTCTCTAACACTTAGTAACCCTCTTGCGTCCGAGTGGCTTTTTTGCCTTGCCTGGGTTAAAATGGTAAGCACACATATATGTATATATATATTTTTATCACATATATATGTTTGCATGTGTGTGTGTGTTGAGAATCAGTGAGTTAAATGACATACGGGATATACTTTTGGTCTCTTTCGATCCATGACTGAGTAGGCAGAATATTTTCCCGCAGTAGGTTATATTTACTTTTTTGCGGTAGACTGGTTGCCAACCAAGGCTACGGAACCTAATCTGTTCTCCTATTCAATCCACAGCTGGAGGGAGAAGAAATGAATTAATACCTTTTCTAAAGTTATTTGCGCAAAAGTGAATGCAACGAATTCAATTGGAATTTGAACTCAGCTCTCCGACTTCCCATTCCGAGCCGATACCCACTGCACTACAACGCACATCCATGTTGAGAATACTGGTCGATAAATATTTCTGAAATACGTAGAGAAAATCATGCCCAAAAAATAGATAAATTTTTCAAGAGGAATTTCTTCCAAGTTCTATAGAAAGTTCTTCAGGACGTAGACGATCATGGCCTTCCACATCTCCATATCCTTAGTAGCTCTTAACACTTAGCACTTCTGTTACCCCTCACAAACCCCAATCTTCAACCCATTTGCTCAAGTCCATCACGTATGTTACGCATTGCTTTCTCCTGTCTCTCCTGACCTTTATCTGACCCATGAGTATCAGATTCTCTAAGCCCTGTTCTTCATATCATTAAGTATCAGTTACCTTCCCGTGTCCATCTTCTCCAAAACCTCGTCGTTACTCACATGTTCTGTCCATGGCATTTTTAGCAGCCTTATGTAGAAGCACATTTCAGTTGCTTCAAGTCTTTCCTTCATCATTGGTTGGATTGTCCAGCATTCGCTGCCATATTGAAGGACACGCATCACATAGCAATCAAGTATTCTCTTCTTTCTTTCCACCGAAATTTTCCTGTCTCTTAACACTTGTCGTGGACCCGGTTAAGAGTCCAGCAAGAAATAATACAACAACAACCAAAATAGGAAATAACGATATATATATTAAACACAGCAAAATACAAATACTTGGAACTCTGTTAGTAGAACAATAAATATGGGTTAAGAAGTAATACTATAACTGTGATTCGCAATGATAGTACGGCAGCAGTCTTGGCTATCTCACTCTGTCTCTGCCTATGGCCGAGCTACTCCTGCCATATGCTACTACTTCTTGTGAGGGGAAGTATATGTAGTTGATGGAAGAATCCGTTGAATGGGGTGATGCCACCATGACAATACTATACTCAGCTTCTGGAACTCATCCTTGGCTATGCCAGTACGCCTTCGGATCTCCGTATCACACTTTCCGTCCCAGGTATATAAATTTCTGAACCTGTTTAATGTTAGTATCTCCTACTTAACCTGTAATTGGCATTTTGGGCTCTTCTTTTTATTGATTACTATGCATTCACTTTTCTTGTAGTTTACATGTATGCTGAAGTAAGAGGTGTTTGGTGGTGGCGTATAATGACGAGGAAACACGTGTGTATATTTTAACAACAAAAACAAGGGATTTATTTACAAAGTTACACAGTTGTAATTGTCAGTAGCTTATTTCAAGACAAGTAATCACACATTAAATGTTGTAGATTTGATAAACAGAGAAACTGTTCATATTAAAATATCAGGCACTAAGTACATTTCCAAAATTCGTTTTCGCACAAAAGTATTAAATAGAATTCCATAGAAACAAGGTATCCAAAATGATTAAAACAAATTGGAAGAGTTCAGTTGAATTCCATACAAACAAGGTATCCAAAATGATCAAAACAAATTGAAAGAGTTCATTTTTCACATTTAAACATTACAGTGAAATTCAATATAAAAGATTTATTTTTAGGTACTTAACTTCAACAGTAGAAAGACGTATTGCACTTATTGGTTGTCATCAAAGGCTAATAATATATTGGCGTGAAATGAACATCGGTGAATCGTAGTCTCTTTTTTCTTTCTCTCTGACGCCGACTGACTGTCTTGTGATTATTAAACTTGGTGAAATGGATTATTTTAACAGCATTCAAGTTAGCGTTGCATAGCGAAAGAAGTGGACGATTGTGATTACATTACATAACGGTGTCTGCTTCCGGGCCGAACTAAAATCGTCGGTGGTTTTTCTCAGCTAAATATTATTCAGAGTGACTCAGATCGTCTCGGCGGGAAAATAGCGTCTCGTGCAGAAATAGTTTTGTGAAATGAATTAGACAATCCGTTTTCGAGTTTTACAAAAATTAAGAAAGCTAGCTGGAGCTTGCTTTCAAGGAAAAATTCGCAAAGTTTAACTGCTAAAAATAAAGCGATAAATAAATTGTCGCCAAGCTGCGATTAGTAAATTGTCTTATCATACGTAAGTAGTATTTTTTATCCAATGACATTGCGAGTTTGCAAAACGTGAAGAAAAGAAAGTTATTCTTATTTCGTATCCACCACAAGTCCTTTCTTTCCGCTTTCTGGTAAAAAAGCAGAAGCCTTAATTCGATAAATCGAGCTCCAGTCCATAGAAGTGAAAGTCATCCAGGATAACAAGCTCTAAAACAACTTAAACATGGTTCCTTATATGAACACTGCTAAATAGTCTTGCACTATTTTAAATTGTGAAATGAAGAAAACATTTTCATATGCTTCAAGAATAAACGAATAAACGAATATAGGAGAAACAGGAAAAAGATTGATAAATGACAAGTGTCTTGCTAGCTATTCCTAGTGAGTTCAGTTCAAACTATTTTACTGTTAAGGCTTGATGACAAAATTTACTAAATTTAAGAAAGATCTTAGAGAGTGCTGAGTTAGCAAACCTTACATAATTTTTACTGACGTGTTCGAGTCCCAACTGTTACGAGGATGCATTTATATATAATAATAATAATAATAATAATAATAATAATAATAATAATAATAATGTCTAAAAAGTTGTAGTAATGGACTCTATTGATTGAATCCTACTTGTTATTCCAAAAAAGTTTTAATTCATGAAGTAGTTGTTAAATAGAGAAATTAGGAATAGAACGTTTTGGAAGATTGTAGAAAATTCCAGTATATTCGAGAGAATTCGAAATGTTCTAGAAATATGCAAATTAGGTGTTAGCTCCTATAAAAATAGGTTGTGGGCAGTGAGTAGTCAGTTTTTACCAGGGTTTGCTCTTCTCATCAACTCCGGTTTGTGATTCAAGGATTTATATCCAACTGAAAGAATCCATAAGAAAAGTTGCCGACCAACTAAAACCTGAAAGAGAACCTCAGGAAACAAAAAGGGTAAATACATATTTTTAACTCTTTCATTGACCGAACTAATAATTATTCCTTATATACACATTTAAGGATTTCTAAAAAGTATAGCACTTAACTTCTTTGCCAACTTAACTGGATAAAGATACTTGAAACCTTACCTTTCCTTTCTCTCCTCGTAACACTCGCCAGTAGTAAACTCTATGTTTCTTGTTTCGAATGCAACAAAAATTGTATGCTTGCAACGATATTATTTGGTGTGTTTTGTAAATTAAATATTTGTCTGTGATTTATCTCTGAGTTCTGGTCAATCATTTGTTTTTGTTACACTTAACACGTAACACAACGGTATAATAGTCTTATAGCAGACCATCTCCTCCACGATGCTGTTAGAAATTCTATCTATCTATCTATCTATCTATCTATCTATCTATCTATCTATCTATCTATCTATCTATCTATCACAGTCTGTTCATATCTATATCACAGTCTGTTCATATCTATCTATCTATCTATCTATCTATCTATCTATCTATCTATCTATCTATCTAGCTAGCTAGCTAGCTAGCTATCTATCATAGTATGTTCATATCTATCTATCTATCTATCTATCTATCTATCTATCTATCTATCTATCTATCTATCACAGTCTGTTCATATCTATATCACAGTCTGTTCTATATCTATCTATCTATCTATCTATCTATCTATCTATCTATCTATCTATCTATCTATCTATCTAGTCATATCATATCTATCTATCTATCTATCTATCTATCTATCTATCTATCTATCTATCACAGTCTGTTCATATCTATATCACAGTCTGTTCATGTCTATCTATCTATCTATCTATCTATCTATCTATCTATCTATCTATCACAGTCTGTTCATATCTATATCACAGTCTGTTCATATCTATCTATCTATCTATCTATCTATCTATCTATCTATCTATCTATCTATCTATCTATCACATTCTTTTATTTGATTGTTTCTCTTTTTCCTTTCATTTCTTCCTTTTTATCTTTTCTTTTCTTTCTTCTAGTATCACGCTGTGTTGCCTTTTCTTCGGACTGCTATTGCCAGTCTCTCGCTAAACCGGTCTTGAGTTCACAATTTTCCTTCTTCTAAACTGTTTGTCAACAAAGACTAGAGAAACTAGTCTTCTCTGCTATTTAAGACATAGATTGGGGAGCAATGGATTCCGGACTGAAAATGAACAAAACGTCTTTAAACTCAGTCTACTGGTCGAACTTTCCAATATTACTTAAAACAATCAACTCCTACTGCTGATTCGTTAGAAAATAAGAAAAAAATTGTTGGTTTGCTATATGGTATCCATCAGCCGATATGCAGTTCTACAGAAGGGTACTAAGAATTCCATAAACGGAACAAGTAAGCAATGAGGGAGTTTTTAGGAAAATGGCAGCCTAAAGAGCACTTCTGCTCAGAATCAGGAAAAAGAAAGCTGACATTCCTTGCACACATAATGAGGAGTAAGGGTTTGAAATACTTAACTTTCACGGAGCATAGAAGGGAAGGTGGCGAGGCTCATAATCGATGAGCCCCATCAGTGGCACGCTTGTGGGAATGGATATTGGAATATGACCTTAGCAAACTGCTAAGAATCATCCGTGATAGAAAGTTGTGGAGAGCCATAATCGCTTATGTTATGAAGAGAAATGGTACGTAAAAGAAGTTGATATCATGAGATGCATAAACTATAGAATAAGAAGGAAAACTGAAATAACAATCGGACAAGATGAAGAAAACAAGAAGAAAGAAGAAACTGTTGCCGGTTCTGGGCATGACGGTAAACTGCGTCCGGTAGCAAGGCCTCTGATTGGGAGGAGCAGGGAACCCCCTCATAATTGCTGTTGTTCTTAGGTCCAACCTGACCCGGAGTGATAACACCTCTTAGGGTCCCAGCTATGGGCAGATAGTTACCCACCAAACTGGAGTCAAAACTCTATGAAAGTATAAAAATACACATTTTTGAAGGGAAAAAGTATTCTCAGCAAAACATTTTAAATACAAAACTAGAAGACATTTTCAGTTTTATAAAATAAAAAAGAATAAAAACAAAAAAATCATTAAAATCTGATTAAATCAACCTTTTCAGTATAACCGAACATTAAAAAAATACCTTAAAACCCCACCTTTTTGGCGTTAAATAACCTACAGAGGTGTTGATATGCCGTTAAACAAAACTCAAACTCAGAAACGGTTGAATCTAAGGATGTGAACTGGGTATTCGTCAGCAACAAAGAACAAGTATAAATTACATGTCTGTCACGTAACAATCAAGCAGGTGCTGAAATTGAATGAGGTGGGTGGTAAACAATAGACGAGGGATGGTATGACACAGAAATCAAGGCGAAGCGGGATAGCGAAAAATGATTTACAGAAACTAAGCAAAACAAATAAAAGTTCTGGGCTTCTCGTATGGCAGTAAAGGCTGATCAGTTTCGCCGTAGATAAAAAAGAAAAGGTCGAAGTCTACCTTGTCGGACTCTCTGCCTTCTGAGAGGGAGAGAGGAACGCAGACGAAGCCAATGCCGAAGGGTTGAATCCCGTCTGGGGAAAAACAGACAGGAAACCAACCGCGCTTTATGCAAGGGTCTACGGGAAATTTTTTGCTCGAACTTACGAGCTCAGATTTCCCACATTAAATAATCGATTTTGTCTTACATCCGGTCTCGGCTTACGGCCATATCATTTTGAATACACCGGTTCTCGCTCGATCACCGAAGTTAAGCAACGTTGAGCCTGGTCAGTACGTAGATGGGTAACCGCATGGGAATACCAGATGCTGTAAGCGTTTAGTGACGAAAGTGCGTTGTGATGCAGTAGATATCGGCTTGGAAAGAGAAATCGGTGAGCCGAGTTCGAATTCCAGTTGAATACCCTGCATTCACTTAAGTACTGGTACCCTTGGGAAAGGTATTAATCCGTCCCTTCCCTCCAGTTATGGGTTAAATAACAAGAGTAGGACTTGAGGACCCTGCCCTTAAAAACATATCCCAATGTATCTTGCTACTCGAAAAGAAAAAAGTATTACTAGACACAAAACTTACATAAAAACAACAACAAATTGTTGAAAAAAGAAAATGGTATTACCAGCAATAAATAAATAAAATTTAGTTGGCAATAAATGACCAGCCGAGGTTGATATGCCATAAAAACAAACCAACCAACATCCGGTCTCAGTAGCGCGGTTCCTGATAAATAGCTAGATCAAGAAATGTCTTTTTTGAACTGGCTTTGTGTTAAACATAACCGAACTCACTACAACTTAGAATTATTCGCTACCATCAGAAGGTTGGAGATTGGAATGTGTGAAAGAATAAAAGTATACCTTTTATATGTTTAAATAGAAATTTATTAATAGAAAACAATAACATGAATTGGTAGAAGTTAATATTCATTGAGACACAGTATAAGAAGTTAATGGTATCAAGAGTTCGTAGTAGTAACTTGTTGGAACGAGTTTATGTCTACGTAGGCATGAATGTATGTGTGTATGTCTTTGAAGTTATCGCTCAGAGTGAATGCTGAAAAGAAGGCGGTGAGAAATGAGAGGTAGAGAGAAAGAAAGAGGCAATAATAATAACGTTTGACGTTTGTCGAGGGACATGTTAATTGCTCTCATCATCTTATCTCTCTGACGAAAGCCGATTTTGCTCTGTCTTTTATTTCGCTTGTAGAGGTTATTTAGGAATACACTCCCGGATGTGATTCTGGCATTTCTATTTTGTTTTTAGATGTTTCCTAAGTTTTTATTAGCCGAAAAACATTTCGCACTGAGGTGTGAAATTTCACAAGTTTTGTGTGTGCAAAATTTGTAATTTCGAAAAAATTCGCTTATTTCTAACAAAATCAATGATTTAGTGCTTAGCATTTGAATTTTTAAATCTAGAACATCTTGTTTTGTTCATTACAATATAAATGTGAATCTATAGCCGAATCCCCGGAAATTTATTTTCTGATTTGTTCCTTATCTGTTTGTCATGTATACATGTTCCCTATATATATATATATATATATATATACATATTAATTTTGTTATTGCAATGTTTTCAAGAAATATTCCCATGTGTTTGGGTTGAAAAATTTGTTTAAAAGAGATTCCGATTTTTTTTTTACACTGATAGAGTAAAAGATGCAAATTAATGTAGATAAATTAAGGCAGACAGTGCTCTACCGAAGTTGGAGCTAAATATTATAAGAAATTGAAAGGACAGATAAAACAGTAGGTTTAATCTATCTGCTTTCCTTTTGTTATAATATATATATATATATATATATATATATATATATATATATATATACAGACATACATACATATATATATATATATATATATATATATATATATACACATATATATATACACATATATATACATAAGTAGAATTTTATGTAGGAGGAAAGATTAAATGTTTGTATTTAAAGTAATAGGTGAATAGGTAATAGGTGTGTTTGTATTTAAGGTAATAGTTGAAGTTTAATGTGTGTATTAAGAACAGTTTTTATAATTAATCTAATTATGTATATTAAACCTTACTGTAGAATTTAGTGAATCGATTTTTTCTATAGAATTTTTAACTTTAAAGAATTTTTTTTAAAAATTAGATCACAGTTTGTGGTGTCTGTAGGAGTGTTGTTAGTACAGTGAAGGTGTATCATTTCTAGGGGGTCCTAGCTCTGGCATTTGTAGTATATTTTAGCATGATTGTAAGGTTAGTTTTTTAATGTGCTTACAGTTTACTGTGGTTTCATGCCTCTGGTTTAAGAGCTTTTTGCTATTATTTAAATAGCAACAAGCTCTTATACAAGATTATATAATATAATTTCTTCAAAATTCAAGATTATATAATATAATTTCTTCAAAATTCTAACGGTCAATCCACAAGACTTAGTCCCTTATCATTAAGCCCCCCACTAACATCCCACACACAACTGACCAAATATAAGAAAAGAAGCTTTCCATTCCTGTCCATACCGCCTAATGAGGCATTGTAGTTTCAATGTCGAAACAAATGTACTATTTGTAGTGGATATATAACAAAATTCTGTACATGTTCTAAAATATAATTTATAATATATATATATATATATATATATATATATATATATATATATATATATATAGTGTATCGAAGCAGCAGATAATTTTCTAAACATATAATTAAATATAACAGACAATGAATATCTATTATGTTTGATCATGAACCGTACTAAACATCGTATTTTGGCTTTAATTTCAAGTGAAAATAGACAAAAAGTTGTTCAACATTTGGATATTATTTTATTATGCTGGTTCTAAATTTAGAATGGCTCATGATTAAACATAATAGACATTCATTGTCTGTTATATATATATATATATATATATGGTTGTAAATATAAATATTATAGAAGTAATAATGGTTTTTAGAATAGAATTTTGGGCTTTCTTTTCATCTTTGTGGAAATTTGTCACTGATGCCAGGTAATGATCGATATGTAGTTCTACCGACGAATGCTGAGAATATATTTGAAGGTATTTGGGAGAAACGACGTTTTTTTGAAGAGATTAGTAACTATGAATACATTGTTGGTTTCATTACGAAAGAAACTGCTGAATTTCGTCAGGCGCATAGTAAGTAAAAAGCCTTGTCTTTATTTTGCTCTTAAAGTAATACGCTATTTCATTTCTTTATGACAAGTTATACAAAAATGGCGAGAAAAAAATTTGATCAACGTTGGCATATTGGATTTTTCTTTCTTGATCTTTCGTCACTTGATGGTGTCATGTGCGCATGCGCGCCCACTCTCAAATATATTTCACAGGTGACGTCTGCACATCTAATGAAAACAAAACAAAACAATATAAAATTTAAAATACCGAAACATAATTCCACGTTATTTCCCTTTCCAAAATTTTCTGATGAAGCAAAAATAAATAGCGAAACATATTAAATATTTAAATGTTTTCCTGTCTGTTCTTCATATGTACGTCACACACACACACACACACACACACACACACACACACACACACACACACACACACACACACACACACACGAATTTACATTCATATTGCTGTTGTAATAAAGATTTGCGAGAATAGTATGCCAAACATTCTTTGCTATAAAACGCATACGCACATATGAATGGTGGTTTTAAACACTGAGTTGAAATCTGGTCAGTCTTTTAGCCTAATGTAAACAAAACAATTTATATTGAAATGGGTATTTTATTTTATTACTCCGACAGATGCTTATTACTTAAACGATGTTTTTAGTGGATACTCGTATCTGAATAGACATTCTGTTTAAGAAGTATTTTTATTTATTTATTTTCGTCTACTGGATCTGAATATTCGAAATATATAGAGATGAAAATATGTAAATATACTATTCAGCTTTGGTCATCAACACACTCTGTTGCCTTGAGGTTCAAATACGTCAGAACTAATGACACAAGCACATATACGGAGAGTTGCAGACGTGTGTATTTATAAAATGCTTACCTAGATACAAAAATACACACACGCCTATACGTATCCAAACATCAACGGAACGGGTTTACAACCACACTTTGACCTTCAGATTGGAGAACCACAGGAGAAATATGGCAAAAGTCCAAATGTGAGTTGGAGCATTGATATATACGTATCTATGAATATTAATGGGCATGTTCCAATCCACATAAATACGTTGGGCACTATTGTGAGGGGAGGTTATATCGAAACTTAGCGATTAACTTCGCTCAGACGTAATTTTGACATTGTCGGTCTCTCTACCTTCAGGCAGAGAGTTATCAAGACGAGGTAGAGTCTCATTTGTGGAAAAGTAGACATTCAATTTTTGCCCGAGCTATATGGCCCCGATTACCCACATTAAAAAAGCCCTCTGCCACATTTTGTTTTAAGTGAGGAGGATGCTAAATACCTATATTGCTCTATACGGATTAACGTTGCTCGGACGCAATTCTGACATTATCTGACCTTCTACATTCGGGCAGAGAGTGACCTAGACGAGGTTCCGCGGAAGAGTAGAGTCTCGTCTTGGAAAAATTAGACTAAAATTTTTGTCCGAGCTATATGGCTCGGATTACCCACATTAAAAAGCCTTGTGTCACATTTGGCTCAAGTTGGGAGGCTGCTAAATACCTATATTGCTCTATACTATCTATCGCCCGGTTCACACTCAACCCACGTCTATTGAACAGGTTAGGAGGCTCATCCCTTGTTCCCTGTTTAGAATGTGGTTTCGGCTTTCTCTTTTCCAATCTTTTCACTTTGTCTTTTTTTTTTCAATTGCAGTAGATAGATCTATCTATCGCCCGGTTCACACTCCACCCACGTCTATTGAACAGGTTAAGAGGCTAAGAGGCTCATGCCTTGTTCCCTGTTTAGGATGTGGTTTCCGGCTTTCTCTTTTCCAATCTTTTCACTATTACGTAGCCTCCTGCACATCAGTGGCGTTACTGCCTTGCACGGGGTGATACGATTAAAAAACCAATACGGATTAACGTTGCTCGGACGCAATTCTGACATTATCTGACCCTCTACATTCGGGCAGAGAGTAACCTAGACGAGGTTCCGCGGAGGAGTAGTCTCGTCTTGGAAAAATTAGACTAAAATTTTTGTCCGAGCTATATGGCTCGGATTACCTACATTAAAAAGGCTTGTGCTACATTTTGTCTCAAGTTGGGAGGCTTCAAAATACCTATATTGCTCTATACGGATTAACGTTGCTCGGACGCAATTCTGACATTATCTGACCTTCTACCTTCGGGCAGAGAGTAACCTAGACGAGGTTCCGCGGAAGAGTAGAGTCTCGTCTTGGAAAAATCAGACTAAAATTTTTGTCCGAGCTATATGGCTCGGATTACCTACATTAAAAAGGCTTGTGCTACATTTTGTCTCAAGTTGGGAGGCTTCAAAATACCTATATTGCTCTATACGGATTAACGTTGCTCGGACGCAATTCTGTCATTATCTGACCTTCTACATTCGGGCAGAGAGTAATCTAGACGAGGTTCCGCGGAAGAGTAGAGTCTCGTCTTGGAAAAATTAGGCTAAAATTTTTGTCCGTGCTAGATAGATAGAGAGAGAGATAGGAGGGAGAGAGAGAGAGGGGGGGGAGAGGAACAGCGAGAGAGAGGAACAGCGAGAGAGAGAGAGCGAGAGAGAGGAAGAGAGATAAAAAGAAGCTTTCAGACACTTCTATGCTCCCATAACTTGCAGCTTCATGGGATTTCGCCAACTTTAGGCGTTCCTCTTGAATTGTTTCTCACTCATCCCTGTCTTTAATCGTATCAAACTGCCAGTTGCGGAAATATAGAGATATGTGTCTGAAGAGTTTAGCAAAACAAACCTAAACTTGCGGAAAAAAAAAATTGCTAACAGAGTCGCGAAATCTCTAGACAACTCTCCTGATGCTTGAATTCCGATATGTTCCTCTCTTAGACTGGTTGCCATCCAAGGTATGAGAGTTCAGGCACAAAGTGAACGAATGAGAAAGTACACACACACACACACACACACGCACGCACACACACACACACACACACACACACACACACACGTATATATATATATATATATATATATATATATATATATATTAATTAGTTAATTAGTTTTTGGTCATAATTAAATTAGACCAGTACACAGTTGTATTAAAATGTACACTACAATGATATTGTAAAAGTTTTGAATATTTTTCATTTGCAAACAAGTTATTTCGATAATAGACAACTTTTTTCCTGGCACAGTCTGCATATTTTAACAACGTTTTAAGGTTTTGCTGTTGTTATTATGCTCTAAGGTATGTCTGTGTCTTTTCCATACCTTAATTTTAATTTCCATACGTGGCTGGCCAGTTCTGTACATTTTTTTAGGTTTTCCAGTTTAAATGTAGACTTATGGTTATTCCATCGGATTTTAAAACTGTCTTTGGTAGATCCTAAATATGTTTTGCTTTGACCATTTATGTCATGTACTTTTGCTTTGTAAATAATCTTTTTGTCTTACAAAGTCTGTCAAATGGGCATTTATTTTTGTCCCTACAGTTACATTTCTTGTTAATGATGTTGTTTCATACGTTATTATTTAGGTTTGTGGTGTTTTGTTTCTTTATATAATTTTCTAAATTACTAGTACAACTATAACTCAGATTGTGCTAGGAGGAAAAGTTGGCTATTAGGTTGTTCCCAGACAAGCATGAATTAATAAATGAAAGAACAGAAATTATGTCCAGATGTAACCTTACCAACAAATACCTACTAAGATCATACAATCATGGATGAAAGTGTTCTAAGACTTTTAAGTAACTTCTATTTTTAAAAATTGTGTGTTCATAAAAAATTCCTGTTACGTGAGCGTTTTTAAAAAACGGTAAAACCAGTTATTGTAAATCGCTTGTAGACATTGAAAGGTAGAAACCTGGGTCGAAAAATAACTCGTCTCCTAATGAAATACACACACACACACACACACACACACACACACACACACACACACACACACACACACACACACACACACACACACACATTTGAGCATTCTGGAAGAATGGTAAACTTTGAAAAACAGTAGCTACTCTGGCATAAACGCATCGCTCATTCAGTAAAATGAATTAGAGCACTCTAGTTATTGGGCGCGTATAATGATAATATACACGCAAAAAAATCTGCCTTCTTCTACTGAACGCCCATAGCCCAATTCGGTCGGGTTTCAATCTTGGGTTAAAAAGCAATCGGTGTCTAACCGTATTGATGAGCTGTGATACAGCGAAACAGATCTGTCTGCTGATGACTATATATATATATATATATATATATATATATATATATATACGCTCTCACACCCTGATTGAGCACTTGGAAGAATGGTAGACTTTGAAAAACAGTAGCTACTCTAGCATATACGCAGCGTTCATTCAGCAATGAATTAGAACACTCTCAGCTATTGGCCGTGTATAATGATAATATAAACGCTAAAAAGTTTGCTTCTTTCTACCGAGCGCCCGTAGCTAAGAGCTAGAATCGCCGACTGACGCCAATTCGGTCGGGTTTCAATCCTGGGTAAAAGGCAATCGGCTGTCTAACCCTACTGATGAGCTGGGATGCAGCGAAACACATCTGTCTGCGGATGACTATATATGTGTGTGTGTGTGTGTGTGTGTGTGTATTATATATATATATATATATATATATATATATATATATATATATATATATATGTAAGTCTCTCCCGTAGACTTACATGTCACCTTTCTGATCAGAGTACAATTAAACATTTCTCTGAAAAACATAAACGTGTAGGTAATATCTGACAGATTTTAGTCAATAATACAAAAATCCTTACTCATACACACAGTAAAAAGAACCTTCAGATATTGAAGGCCATGTACGTTAAATCCAAACAACCCACACTTAATAAAATCACCTTTAAATCTGGCCATAACACATTACATTGCATTTGAATACATGTTTCTGTTGTCATTTCGCGCTATCACACGGTGTGACGTCATAGAACCGCATTGCAAATTTGTGAACTGCGTTTGTTATTTTTGGTAACTATTGCCGTTGCCTAGCGGAGTTTTATGACAACACAAAATAAAATCGTCGGTGATGGTGGATGTTATTGTGTTACCGTCTTGGTGACCTCTCTGAAGATGGCTCATGTGAGCCGAAAGCTTAAAACCAACTTAATAAAAAATTATCCAGATTTTGGAGAATTTTTGTCTTTATTTTCAACTGAAATTAAAGCCAAAATATGACGTTTAGAACGGCTCATGATTAAACATAATAGACATTCATTGTCTCTTATATTTAACAGTATATGTTTAGAAATTATTTGCTGCCTCGATACACTATATATATATATATATATATATATATATATATATATATATATATATATATATATATATATATATATATATATATATATATATATAAGCACACACAGGAGACTAACGGTCATAGCACGTTGAAACACTTGCTCCGGTAGATCACCCAAGTTAAGCAACGTCGAACTTGCTCACTATCCAAATGGGTGATTGCTTGGGATACCAGGTGATATATGCTTAGATGCATTACATGTGCGGTTGGTGTAATCGTTAACGGCTCGTAATTGTCAACTGAGTTTTAATTCTAGTTGTACTGACCATTTTCTCTGACTCGCAATAAACGCCAGAGTCCTATGGTTGTAGTATGCTGAACATTTGTACCAATAATCGACCATTATTATTTTTTACATGTAGCCTACGAGCGGCAGTTTGGTAAAATTAGGTCTGATGTCAAAGAACATAGAAAGCGGAGGAGTGTCACTGTATTCTTCCACGGAGAAATAAATAATAATTGCGCCCTGAACATTAATTCTCGCATGTATAAAAGAAACAATGGATGTGAGCATAGTAAGGTGGTGGATAATACGTTTCTGTAGTGGCGACAACAATATGCATATTGACGATAACTGTGTGCATATTGACGATAATGATGATATGCCATGTTCCAGGAGTACCAAAAGCTGATAGAGAACTTGTTCATTGCTGTCGAAAATACAAATTCCTCAGTAGTAATTATGACGGAACAATAGAATTTCGTAATTGGATACTTGCATTATCCAAATTGTTATTTTGCAACTCGCATCTCTTGCACTTTTGTTATTGTTCAATCTACATCTCTTGCATTTTTCTATTTTCCAACTTGCATCGGTGCAGTTTTGTTATTTTTCAATCTGCAACTAGTGCCATTTAGTTATTTTTCATTTGACATTTGGTGCAGTTGTGTTATCTTTTTAATTTGCAACGGGTGCAGTTTTGTTATTTTTCAATCTGCAACGGGTGCAGTTTAGTTATTTTTTAACCTGCAACGGGTACAGCTTAATTATTTTTTTTTGCAACGGGTGCAGTTTAATTATTTTTCAATCTGCAACTGGTGCAATTTTGTTCTTTTTCGATTTGCAGCGGGTGTAATTTTTATTTTTCATTAATGCAACGGGTGCAGTTTAGTTATTTTTCAATTAACATCTGGTGCAGTTATGTTATTTTTTCAATCTGTAACGGATGCAGTTTTTGTTATTTTTCTGTCTGCATCTGGTGCAGTTTTGTTATTTTCTAATCTGTATCTAGTGAAGTTTTTTTTTTTCAGTCTGCAACGGGTTCAGGTTTTATTTTTCAATCTGCCTGGCGTGCAGTTTTTTTTGTTTTTTTTTATGAAGTATATATATATATCAGTTTTATGCATAAATAAATAAGAAGCAGTGCAATCCTGGTGTTTCTCGTTTTTATTTTCTTTTTTGTTCGTTTTATTATGTGTGAATGCTTGGAAAAATCGATATAAATAACTGCCTTTAGGAATTCAGCAGACTAAATTAAAGTTTACGTTTAAGTGCCTAAAACTGTTATGCCAATTTTCAACATTACACCTGTCTGGGTAAAACTGTAATAGAAATGCCGGGTATTTAATAACCAACAAAAAAAAAATTGACGGAAACGTGAACGAAAAGAAAAAGAAACTATCGTCTGGACTGTGTGCCTAAAATATACATTACTATTTATTTAATTCTCAGCGTCCCCTCTCCTTCATGCGCATGTGTAGTTACATCAAACGAAAATATCACTTTATTCTGATGAAGTCCTAAAGGCCAAAAAACGCATCACGCGAAATCTTTTTACAATTGTTGTTATAGATTTCCCTAAAAATGAGTACGCGAAATAAAGTACCTAGGAATCTATCTATCTATCTATCTATCTATCTATCTATCTATCTATCTATCTAGATATCTATCTATCTATCTATCTCGTTTTCATTATCTATCTATCTATCTATCTATCTATCTATCTATCTATCTATCTATCTGTTTAAATCAATCATTCTATCTATCTATCTATCTATCTATCTATCTATCTATCTATCTATCTATCTGTTTAAATCAATCATTCTATCTATCTATCTATCTATCTATCTATCTATCTATCTATCTATCTATCTGTTTAAATCAATCATTCTATCTATCTATCTATCTATCTATCTATCTATCTATCTATCTATCTCAGTCTGCTTCTATCTATCTATCTATCTATCTATCTATCTATCTATCTATCTATCTATCTATCTGTTTAAATCAATCATTCTATCTATCTATCTATCTATCTATCTATCTATCTATCTATCTATCTATCTACCCGCCAAAATAAGAAATGAAAGAGGGATCTTTTGAAAAACAGTGAGGAATGAGAAGGAACAATGTCAGTTTTTGTTTTCCTTCTCTGGCGTTTATGAAAAGAGTGAAATAAAAAAGTGATAAGAAAGGAATCTATCTATCTATCTATCTATCTATCTATCTATCTATCTATCTATCTATCTATCTATCTATCTATCTCGTTTTCATTATCTATCTATCTATCTATCTATCTATCTATCTATCTATCTATCTGTTTAAATCAATCATTCTATCTATCTATCTATCTATCTATCTATCTATCTATCTATCTATCTATCTATCTATCTATCTCAGTCTGCTTCTATCTATCTATCTATCTATCTATCTATCTATCTATCTGTTTAAATCAATCATTCTATCTATCTATCTATCTATCTATCTATCTATCTATCTATCTATCTATCCGCCAAAATAAGAAATGAAAGAGGGATCTTTTGAAAAACAGTGAGGAATGAGAAGGAACAATGTCAGTTTTTGTTTTCCTTCTCTGGCGTTTATGAAAAGAGTGAAATAAAAAAGTGATAAGAAAGAAAGGTAAATCCAAAATGGGGGGGGGGACAAAAAAAACAAGAAAAGGTAGACGTGTAGTAGTTTGTCTTTCTCCGTCTCGTTGCTTGCATCAGTGACCCATTTTGAAAAACGAAAAACTAAAAAAACAAACCTTTTCACTTGCTTTTCTGAGAAGATACGGGTATTGTAGAGGGCGTGGGTGGCTAAACTGTTAGAAGCGGGGCCTCCTTAATGGAACACACACCAACAGACAACTACTACGTCAAATTATAATCACGAATCTATATTTAGACATGTACAATGACTTTTTCCTTTCCCTTTCTCTCATTCTGTCTCTTATGTGCGAGAGTATTATGTATGTATGTATGTATGTATGTATGTATGTATGTATGTCTATCTATCTATCTATCTATCTATCTATCTATCTATCTATCTATCTATCTATCTATTTCAGTCTCTTCGTATCTATCTATCTATCTATCTATCTATCTATCTATCTATCTATCTATCTATCTATAGTTGGAAAAAGTTCACAGAGGCCTTTTTTTAAAAGAGAAAATCAGTTTTTCGCTAGAAGATTCAGCAGACATTACGGCTTTCCCAATTCTCTATTATTTAGATATAAAAAATGTCATTATCGATATTATAATCGCTTTCTTCATTTGAATTTGTCCCACGCTCTATCTAATCTTCTCTTTCTGCTTTATTTGTTTTTTCTTTCTCTTTCCCTTCCTTTTTTTCGTTCATCTATTTCTTTCTTTCTTTCTTTTAGATAGTTATTTCTTTCTTCTCCAACCTTGCCATTTTCTTTCTTTCTTTCTTTCTTTCTTTCTTTCTTTCTTTCTTTCTTTCTTTCTTTCTATTCCTTATTTTTACTTTCTTTCTATTTTTTCTTTCTTTTCTTCCTGTATTTTTCTTTCTTTTTGCTTTCACTGATTGTTTCATTTTTCTTTCCTCCTTTCTTTCACGGATTCTTTTCTTTTACTTGTCTTTCTTTTTTGGTTACACTGAATCTTTCTTTCTTTCTTTCTTTCTTTCTTTATATTTTTTTCACTGATTTCTTTCTGTCTTCGTATTCCCTGTAAGCTCTTTTGTGACTTTCTGTTTCTAACATCAACATATGAAAAGACTCATAAAACTGAAACTAATTTTGAAGGATTGGCACAATAGAAAATAAATATCTTTTTCTTAGATCTTCACACACACACACACACACACACACACACACACACACACACACACACACACACACACACACACACACACAAATCACCGAAATTAAACGTCGGCATTTATAAATACGCTTTCAAAAAGTAGAGTATTGAGAGAAAGGAAAATTTCGCTGGAAACAAAGTACTGATTGTTATGTGATGTCTATTCTTCAATATGACAATATCATAAATTTGAAGATACCGAAATGTGGTTCTACAGAAAGATGCTGAGGATACCATGGACATTACATGTGAGCAACAACAACGTTTTGTATAGGATAGAAACGTAAAGCTATCTGATACTTAAGACCAGGAAAAGACAGCTGAAGTTTCTGGAACATAAAATGAGAAAGGAGGGCTTGGATAATCCGATACTCACAAGACAGAAAGAAAGAGAAACAGGGGAAAGCAACGCGTGACATACTTGACGGGCTTGAGCAAATGAATGGTACAGCAAGTATTGGGAGAGCTAACAAGAGAAAGGGTGTTAAGAGCTACAAGGGATGAGATGTGTAGCGGCATAATCGCCTACTTCCTGAAGGGATACAGTACATAGAAGAAGAAGAAGAAGAAGAAGAAGAAGAAGAAGAAGAAGATGTCGGACATCTAAATCTGATCCTTAAGCTATTGACGACTACATCAATAATTTTTTTTTTATAATCATATCTCCCAAGTAAGGCATTTTACTGCCACTGTTTTGCAGAGGGTTACATAGGAGGAAAGTTATGAGAAAGAGTGACAGGTTATGGGGGTGTCAGGAAGTGGGTAAGAGAAGGATGAGAATACTGATGAGAGTGGAGTGGACGGAGAAGGGAGCATGAGAGATTATAGCTGTCGGGAAAGCAAGTAAATGGAAGGGAATTCCACAGGCGGGAAGTGCGAGAAAATTTGGTCAAATTATGAACAAAACATTTAATTTACATAACGTTTGTTTATTTTTCAACTTACTCTGCTCACGTGTCAATGCCCTTAATTCAGTGGTGAATATTAATCACATAGGTCGGATATTATAGAATTAAACATTCAGATCAAAGTTTACGTGTAAAGCTCTATGCATTTATCGATCACCATTCATTTGTTTAATTTCAGTTATTTTGATACTTATTGTTTTCCGATACTATATTTGTTTAATGTCATATCTCTTCAGGACCTAGAGAATCATGGCTCTCCACAGATTCCATTTTTTTTTCTTTTCTTTTTAACTGCTTCGACTTCTTGGGAATTTAAATGTTTTTATTTCCTGTCACCTTTTCTAAAGTTTTGAATTCCGAGTTATATTACTTAAACTGGCTTGCCACTCGAAGGTAAACGGGACCAATCTATTCCTACTGTTTAACATATCGATAAGAGGAGGGAAGAGTAGGTCAGGTTATGCCTTTCCCAAGAGCAAATGTAACAAGCTAAACGAGAACTGGAACTCAATTCATCGCTTTTCTCGTCAGTAACCGTTACTCTATCGGACCGGCAGCAAATGAAACGTAATTGGAGCGGCAACTTGAGCCACTTAACAAAGAATGTATTAATAAATTAGTCAAAGAGGTTATATCTTATTATCTCCCTTTATTTGGATGCTTCATGGTAGAGAGTAAGCAAGTATGAAAATTCAAGTACTTGGGAAGTTTTTTAACAGAAGACGAAAAGTGAGACACTGAGATCCGAAGGTGAAAAGGCATGGACAAGGACGGATTCCAGAAGCCGAGCAGAATATTAAGAGACAGGAAAATTTCGCTTGAAACAAAGAAGAGAGTTCTGGATTGCTATGTTATGCATCTCCTTCAATATGGCTGTGAATGTTGGACAATATCTTTAAAGATAAAGGAAAGACTTGAAGCAACTGGAATGTGGTTCTACAGAAGGATTCTGCGGATATCACGGATCGAGGTTTTAGAAAGGATGTAAACGAAAGAGAAATTAATACTGAGCATCAGGAAGAGACAGCTGAAGTTCTTGGGACATGCAGTGAGGAAGGAGGGCTTGAAGAATCTGATACTCACAGATCAGATAGAAGGAAAGAGAGACAGAGGAAAGCAGTAGATAACATATTTGAAGGGCCTGAGCGGGTAGATGACAGAGCGAGGTTTGGGTGGGGCAACAGAAAAAAAGCGTGCTAAAAGTTACCAGGGATAGGGAGACGTGGAAAGCCATGATCGTCTACGTCCGGAAGGGACATGGCACAAAGAAGAAGAAGAAGAATGTATAGCGGCTAGGATTAAGGAATCGGATAGCCGAATTGGAATACCAGTCGAGTTCATTACATTCACTTATGAGCTAATATCCTTGGAGAAGGTATGACACGCGGACAGTTTTTATGCTCGAACCACGCTCAGTTTTTATACTAGAGCTAGACACACATCTGGTTTGCCCTATAATCAAGAAGACACGGTGGATAGCAGAACAGACTGGGTCATATATTCTTGCGTGGCAACTGGTCAAGGAGAAATGCTATCTTGCCCAATAAAAATCACTGCTACTGCAGCTGCAGTACACATAATGACCCTACGATCCCAATCGGCTAGGGTGGTCGTTATCGTGAATTAAAGAATAAGGACAGAAAATATGAAAAAACCGCTTCCCAGCCACTTTCTCACCGGCGGGATGTGACTTGCTTCTGTCCCTTCTACAAATATTTTTATGGCTTCTGCTCCGACGAACTTAAGTCACTGGTGCCCCTCGCCACAAGAATTTATTCGTACAACCAGACTGGTTACAAGGTCCCACCCATTTACAGTTAGATCAACCAAATACAGCCGACAATTCTTCTCCAGCAGCCTGTGGAACTCTCTTCTATATACTTACTTTACTGGCGATTTCGAGGTAAGCCGTTTTCACAGTTTTTCCCACATTCCCCTCTGATATCATGATCACAAACAGGGCAGGGAGTTGGCGACCGTCTCCGTCGGGTACTCCTCCGAAGGGGAACAACACAAGCTTCATCCTCATGCGTTCTCTCGTCTGCGGTTTGAGTGTCGGTAGACTCTACGTCCGCCGGGAGACTGCTGGCATCGGAATCACTGCCCAACAAGCCTAACTCCAAGCAGATCGAACGCTCACTATTCTCAGACTCGGAATCGCTTCCATCACTCAGTAACGGTAGCGGCTGCATTACCGGCCGCAAATCTTTAATGTGACGAGGCACCCCATCAACCAGCACAGACTGCGAGCTAATCACCTCCGTAACACATCCAGTGCCGTATTTTGTCGTACACTTGACGCGTGGGTTTTTGACCCAAACGGGATCTCCTTTTTTCAATCTACCTCCGATCACTTCTAGTTCAGGCAGCGGGTTGGCTTCAATGCCCTTCACTCGGACATGATACCTGTGCAGTGCATCAGCCGGCGCTGTGGACGGTGAAACATTATCTTTCGAGGCGACGTTATACCAGTAGACCGCCTCTGACACTGTACAGCCCTTCCTGGCTGAGATGGTTTTGACGGTTCTGTGGTTTCGCTCTACAATGCCGTTTCCACTCGGTGAGTAAGTACATTGGAACCGCAGATGTACGTCCCAATTGTCCGCAAAGTTTTGAAAGTCTTTACTGGTGAATGCAGTGTTGTTATCGGTCAGTATTTCCATAGGTGACCCTTGCTCCAGAAAGACATTCTCCAACAGTCGAATCACGGTGCTCGTACCTTGTCGGCGCAACGGCCGCCATACCGCAAGCCTAGAGGGACCACAATCAATAAGCGTTATAAAATTTTCACCATTGTGGTGGGTGATGTCCATCACCAGTCTGCTCCAGTGGCACTTCACGCCCAGTTCTCCTTTTACCCAGTGAACAGGTGTCGGATCGATCGACTGACGGGTTGTGCAGGCTTTCACAACGGTTTTAACGCTTTCTCTGGACACCTGCGGATCGAATGATCTGGCAAAGTACAGAGTCCGTTTCACGCCCGAATGTCCGCCTTGGCAATGGATAATGGCCACCTGGTCCTCGTCCAGCCAACTCCCTACCAGTGCGCAACTTTCGAGCGCTTTCACGGCTGCCACAACCTGTTCCGTGTCTTTCAAGACGTTTCGGGCCCTGGCTAGTAATTCGTCGATTCTCAGAGTGTACAATCGTGAAGACGCTCGTAGAAGCCGACTGGTGTCGTCGGGAAATCCTGCTATGCGGTCCGTTGCTCCGCCAAACGGCACCGCCAGCCTTCGTAAATCGGCCAGGCAGACATCCACCATCTCACTCGGCTCGAGCCGTCGCCCGACGAACGGTTTCCAAGCGATGAAAGGGTATATTCCAAAGCTTGTATACAGGGCACTTTTGATATCCTCTAGGTCCGCATCGTCCCCAAGTTGTTGATATACGGCGTAAGCTCCCTTCGTGAGTCTTAGTGGAATGACAAATGCAGGTTCTTTTATTTTGGACAACCTGAAAACGCGTTCCGCCTTCTCAAACCATTCAACGACAGTCGGGCCCGTGGGGGAGCCGTCAAATTCTGGGATCAATTTAGATCGAAATAGCTTCTAGTGTGAAAAGAAAAACAAAAAATGGAGGAAATAAACAGGCGAGATTCGTCTATTTTGTCGTCTTTTACTTCGTCGTTGTTGTCGTCGTTGTCGGCGGCGTATTCTTCTCTTTCTTCGTCTTCGTCTTCGTCTTACAACCCAAGCACGGTCAGCAAGAAGCAACAACTATCTCCCGTTCTAAAAAAAACAAAAAACGACTTGCTTTATGCAGTCGAGGACGGACCATAATTTGCATGCGAACGACGAGATAACGAGATTTCGTCCGAGAACGCGTGGCATAAAACATTTCTTCTTTTATGTGCTGTGTATATTCATGACGTAGGCGATCATGGCGCTCCACCTTTTCCTCTCACTTGTTGCTCTTAATATATGTTGTTCTGTTATTTCTCTCAAACTGTGCTCTGTCATCCATTTGTTTAAGCCCATCACGCAATGTTTATTTCTGTCTCTTTTCCCTCTAATCGTCTTATGAGTATCAGATTCTCAAAGCTCTTCTTCCTCATTGCATGTACCAGAAACTTCAGCTGTCTCATCCTGATATTAGTATAAGTTTCCTTTTCATTTCCATTCTCTCCAAAACCTCATCGTTGCTCACATGTTTTGTCCATGGTATCCTCAACAACTTTCTGTAGAACGACATTCGTGTTGGTTCAAGTCTTTCCTCCATTCGTTGCCATATAGAAGGGCAGACATCTATGACAGTCCAGCACTCTTTTTTTCGTTTCCAGTGAAATTTTTCTGTCTCTCAATAGTCTATATCTGGAATGCGTCTTTGGTCAATGCCAATACGCCGTCGGATTTCAGTGTCGCATCTTTCTGTCCTCTACTTGATTTTAATGTCCCCGACCTGTAATTGGCATTTTGGGTTCCTCATTTTGCAGCTGAGGAGGTAATGTGTGTCTCCAAAAAGAAGTTTCTGATATTTGGCCTGTTGTGTTTAAACATCTTTTTGTTGTTTGCAAAGTTATTATTGTGTTTTTATTTCACTCATATGAACCTGTTTTATGACAAGAAATTCAAACTATAAAAATATATTAGCTCACGAAGAAAAGAAATTGTATTATCTAATGACAAAAAGATTGCTTTAAGAAATATTTCATTTTTTCTCTGGTTATTTTATAGTCGATAAAACTTGAAAACTGAATTTGATACATTTTAAATTGTTCGTGAGTTTATTTGCCCCGTTTGATGTGATCGCTCACGTCAATGCTTGCGACGTGCGCCTATTTGATCAAGTGAGTAAAGTTAACCAGAAATCAGTTTTCTCAAATGCTACGATGACATATATATATATATATATATATATATATATACTAGCAGTGTAGCCCAGCGTTGCTCGGGTGTAATGAAAGCTCTAAAGCTAATCCATGGTCATGGAGTTCAGACTCTTTGGACGTTGGCACGAAAGACTAAAAAGCAATAGTTGTTTCCTGTTAAAGCGAAATTGTAGACTGAAAGAAAAATGCATGGATGTAAGTCAAATTTTCATTTCCTGGTATCGATATCAAATAAGTTTTTTTTACACCGTAAACTGAATTTTGAAGGCTAAATAAGTCCTGTGAGTAAATGGTATCATGGCTAAGACTAAGAATTACAATTATATCTACTTAGAGCCAAAACTGAAGCAAAAATTAAAATAAAAGGGCTGAAAAAATACAGATATACAGGCAGATAAACAGACACACACACAAACATCTTGCCTTTTATATATATATAAAAAATCGATAATATATAGAAAATCGATAATATATATATATATATATATATATATATATATATATATATATTATCGATTTTATGCACTATTGTAAGAACTGCAACCTTGAAACTTCTGAATATCGTTTTTATGTCTTTGTCTATGAGTGTATCACATTTGATTAAAATCGGACCACTCCTTCAATAACCCGATTTATTCGATTATCGATTTTCGATATTTATCGGGGGTACCTCGACACAAAACCTAACTAAGAACACTCGCCGACGCTTATAGTACAACTGTGTAAATTTTCAAGAAAATCGGTTCAGCCATTTCGGAGTCTATAGGTAACGGACCCCCACACACAGAAACGCACATACACACACACATATACACACATACACAGACAAAGTTCCATTCATAAACAAGTTTAGATTTAATCCTTTCTTCTTGCTTTCCGTCGCTAACCTTTGTAAGAGGTTTTGTAGTTTCTTTTCCGTGTCTGCTATCAGCACCATGTCATCTGTGTATCTTATACTGTTAAGATTGTGACCGCCAATGACAAATCCTTGCAGGACTTCTAGTTCCAAGCCATCCGGAGATATAAAAAAACAGCTAATTTTGGTTATTATTTATACGATTTCCGATTAAAAATTTACAGATTCACTTTAATGAAAAGCAAATTAGCACCAAGTACCTGCGCACATTTCAACATATAAATTCATTATTCAACCAATCGTAAGAGAACATTACTTCTAAGCTACTGACATCTCATAATAAAAGAAAAAAATGAATGATGAATTAGGATTTAGCGAGCACTTGTTCTGTAACAGTTCTTCCACAGACAATTGTTACGACCTAGCTGATCTATCCAAACTCCTGTTACACACACTAAATTCTTGTTGCTTATCCCAGAAGGGCTTTACAAACTCTTCACTCATCTTCAACCAATAGGAATGTATCAACGTGGTATGTTATTACTTCTTTTCTCAAAAAATCAAGTTTCAATTTATAAGTATATTTATTTAGTTTTCTTTTTAAGCGGCAGTACTGTTAATAATTTAGTACGAAAATAAAGAAAAAATTACATAACGCAACTAAAGACTTTTGAAGAATTTCTCCAGAAAGATTGATTGATTCGTTTGTTTAACGGCACATCAACTCCTTATAGGTCATTAAATGCCGACATTTAAGTTTCTTGGGAGCTTTGAAATAATAATGTTATTCTGATTTTACAATTGAATACATGGCAGCCGATACTCAGCTTTTGTGTATGTACATGTTTTTATGGGCATAATTACTCGAGGAGGTAATGTGTTGTCTCCAAAAAGAAGTTTCTGATATTTGTTCTGTTGTATTTAAACATCTTTTTGTTGTTTGCAAAGTTATTATTGTGTTTTATTTCACTCATGTGAACCTGTTTTATGGCATTCAAACTATATAATTCAAACTATAAAAATGTATTAGCTCACGAAGAAAAGAAATTGTATTATCTAATGCCAAAAAGATTGCTTCAATACTTTTATTTGTTCTCTGGTTTCTTTTAAAGTCAATAAAACTTGTAAATTGAATTTGATACGTTTTAAATTGTTCTTGAGTTTATTTGCCCCGTTTGATGTGATCGCTCACGTCAATGCTTGCAACGTGCGTCTATTTGATCAAGTGAGTAAAGTTAACCAGAAATCAGTTTTCTCAAATGCTATGATATATATATATATATATATATATATATATATATATATATATATATATATATAATAAATTTATTATATTTATATATTATATCTATTATATTTATATATATATATATATTATTATATTTATTATGTAATAAATTTATTTTTAAACCCGTCTCGAAAAACCCACCGAGTATAAACGAGGAGGGGAAAAATGTGAAACAAAAAAAGAAACAAACTAAGTACTTGAACATAAGTCAAAGTACTCGTCGAAAGACAAAAACCCGAGACGAGAACCCTAACACTAAAGCGCTTAATACAATAGCAGAGCAAGTAAATAAGTATAAATCTAACTTAGAACCAACAGACCTACCTAGGTTTCACCTAACGGATCGTCAGGAATGCCCTGACTATCCGTTAGGTGAAACTTAGGTAGGTTCGTTGGCTCTAGGTTAAATTTATACTTTATATATATATAACTTAGTTTATATTTAATTTTTTAATGACAGTAAAATAGCAGTATGCTCTGTAAATACGTAGCAGAGTCGGACATGAGTACCGGACATAGGCAAATACTCGCTCGCTAGCAACCATCATTACCCGCTTTTCCAAGTTGGTCTTTTAATCACCATGTATATGAGCGAGCTTATCTTGGTACCCTAGGTATCTTGCCGGTACGATGTTTCTGGTCTAAGGAGGGCTGTTGTCATGATTTCTAGGTGGATGAGACTTGCCCACTCAGAGTATCACGCCTGAATCTTTTCAGGCTTATTTGTTTTCTTATTAAGGATGCTGGAGGTAAACGTTTTCTGGGTTTTGGCGTTCAAACCTTTCGTTAATATTGAAGGAGGCTATCCTATCAGTAGATGAATAATATTGAATCTGGTGTACTGCCATTTTGTGAATAGTTGCCAGACCATGCAGTAGTCTCCGATGTAACCTGTTGAGGCTATGATGATGTGTACGGTTACGGTCGTATCTCCAGCGGAGTCAATCTAGGTTATTTATGAGTAACTTTCCAATGGGTATTTGTTTGCCTACTAGTCATCTAATAAACTATCCAAAATAAATATGAAGGCAATCAAATTGAAAATAAATAAAACCAGCAAACTTAACCTAAAAAAAATAAATAAATAAAATAAATATGTAAATAAAATAAAATAAAATAAATAAATAATTAAACAAATAACTGTAGATCCCCGAAGTATAACATCTCAATGCAAGGATCTACGTTCCAATTTTCTAGAAGTGGAACTGTATCCTTTTTCTTTAAACCTGACATAATACATACACATATAATGTATGTAGGCTGAATTTGGCTTCAGATAACCCGTGATGGTTGGTATGCCATAAAATCTAAACAGCCAAATTAAATATATACATTTTTATAAAATATTTTATTAATTTAAAATGTGTTAAATATATAAATTTGTTAAATATATGAATTTGTGTAAATATATAAATTTGTTAAATATTTTATTTGTTAAATATATAAACTTCTTGAAATTGTTCTTCACTTTTTATTCGATTTTTAATAATTCGATTCGGTGCTAAACCACCCAAGATGGCTTGATACGCCGTAAAATCAAAACAAAACAAACAAATAAACCTGACCTCTTGTTCCTGTATGAAACGCGTATCAGTGCCTCAACCCCATTGTAGAAGCTCACAATCCGGGGCTTACTCACTTATTAATATCATAATATTATACGACCACCTAAATTGCCACTGTCATCTCACGGTCATCTCAGTAATACACTCATTTCCGTAAGGTAAGCCTCGATCCCAAAAAAAGCCACTGGCTCAGACAAAATTTCGTTGGCCATTCTTAAGAATATCAACCCAGAATTATCCACTATCAAAGCAACATTATTTAACCATTGATTGAACAAGAAATCTTTCCCAAGTCTGTGGAAGATGGCAAGCCTGATCTTCAAGAACGCAAGCGACCGATCCTCCTTCCTCTCAGTATAGACCCATTACTCTCGTTAGTATCATCAGTAAACTTTTTCAACGGGAGTTGCTTTTCAATGCTTTTAAATTCATAGAGCCTAGGTACCATAGCGGAGAGTCCAAAAGAACTTATTGATGGAAAAGGCATAGTGACACAAAAAATACGAGTATCCTAACCTGCAGTATTTGTACTTCCGCGTGGAACCTATTCATAGTACCACACACGATTTTGCTCGTCACCGCCCTCAAAATGAAGCGTTGCTAATCTTCGATCGAATATCAGAGAGGATTGACAAAATCCTCAACAAATTTTCCTCGGCCATCATTCACATATGCGGTGACTTCAGTGTTCCCCACAAAGAATGGTTACCCCACTCTAAGAAAACAGATGAGGAAGGTAGATTTTGTAGAGACTTCTCTATCGCCTACGAACTAACCCAGGTCATTGAAGAACCCACCCGATTCCCGGGACAGCATGCTTTTAAATTCATAATTCATAGAGCGTAGGTACCATAGTGGAGAGTCCATCAGAACGTATTTATGGAAAAGGGATAGGCCGTTACATTACTGTGGTGGAAAAATGACTGAAATTGAGATGCCAGATGAGGGCCAATAGTATTGCAAATGCATCTTTGGATTTTGTATTAAAATTATCTAACTCTATATCTTTTTTATTCGGTTAACCTATTTTATAGTCGTTGAGGTACCACATAAACTGTAGCCACAGCTTTAGGTGCAATAAAAAATAATCTGTAACATTACTAGTCATGATGTGGCATCTCAGTTTCAGATACTTATCCATCGCCATAACCTAGTTTCTGTCTCTTTTATGAATATTCTCACTGTATTTTTCTCATCAGCTTTTCTTCGTTGGTTCATCTATTTCATAAATTTAAAAGCTGTACTAGATAGATTCAGTTGAATTCGTTGCATTCACCTACGCGCAAATAACCTTAGGATAGGTATGAATCCATCTTTTCTCCCTCCAGCTATGGGTTGAATAGCAGGACAGAATAGGTTCTCTAAACTTGGTTGTCAACTAGTTTACTGCAAAAAGAATGGCAACCTACTGCGGGAAAATATTCTGCCTAGTCTGTCATGTCTCTTTCGAGACATGATCGCCCAATCGTGTATTGTATATGGCACTTAACTAACTGGATTGGCAGTTTGGCTCCATAATTCCACTGTTGAATGCTAAATGTAACCATACGTTTTATGCTAATGGCTTATTCTCTCGCACATCTAATTTGTGTGTCTCTCTTCCGGCTTTATTATCAACTCCGCAAAATTAAATGCAGCGTCAGTCGCCATCTTCTGACTCCTTGAACTTTTATTGTCCTAGTGTCCTTGTCATTGTCCTCTCTGTTTCTTTCACTCTCAGTTATTCATTAAATCCTAATGGTTATATTGCCTTGCTTGTGGTGAAATGATTAAAAAGTGTATCTAGGGTAATACGTATACTGCCTTTCTTCATGCTGGTTTCTAGTTCGGAGTTATTCATTCTGTAGTCTGATGAGTATTGACATTGCATTTAAATTCCTGGAGGTTGTAGCCGTCAGGAAAGCAAGAACATGGAAGCGGGTTTTACAGGCGGGAAGTGCGAGAAAAGCAGCTGCAAGAATGGAATTGTCGTCTGCATTTGGTTAATCTAAATGTGAATGGGTGAGACACAGTTGCCAGTTTGGTTGCACGAGTTAACACCTGTTGTAGGGGCACCAGTGACTTAAGTTCGTTGGCGCAGGAGCCATGAAGGTAAAGCAGTATGGCTTCCGCTTCGCCAGGTCCTCGGCCAATATGCTAACGACCATCACGGAGTACATGTTCCAGGCCCTTGAGGAGTCCGGCGCGGATCGTGCTGTTGCTCTGGATATTTATTTTGATTTTTATCATTCTGTATCTTTTCGTTGAAATTATATATTTGTATTTTAGTAGCAGTCCTTCTTTTATGCAAGTTTCGTTTAAAATGACAGACAAGGTGCTGTAGTTAAGTTTTGTTTTTATGCAATACCCTTGGGAAAGGTATTAATCCGTCTATTCCTTCCAGTTATGGGTTAAATAACAGGACAGATTGGGTTCTATAGCCTTGGTCGGCAACCAGTCTACCGCAGAAAGCAATGGCAACCTACTGCGGGATAATCTTCTGCCCAGTCAGTGATGTCTCTTTCGAGACATGATCGCCCAAGCGTGTATCACGTATGGCACTTAACTGACTGACTGACATAAATTAGATAACATTTTTGCAATGTTTTATTTATCAAAGCGCTTTCGGCTATACTTTTAGCCATTATCAAGGATAAATTTCATTTTACTTTTAACTGAATATATCGATTGTTTTATGTATGTGCAGTTATAGTAATGGTTTATTTTCTAAACACAGTCAGCACATTTATTCATATCGTTAGGTATTTAGTGCATCGAGGCAGCAAATAATTTTCTAAACATATACTGTTAAATATAACAAACAATGAATGTCTATCATGTTTAATCATGAGCCGTTCTAACCATCGTATTTTGGCTTTAATTGCAGGTAAAATACAGACAAAAATTCTCCAACATTTGGATATTTTTTATTATGTTGGTTCTAAGCTTTCGGCTCACATGAGCCATCTTCAGATAGGTTACAGAGACGTCAACATAAAAACAACCACCATCGAAGATAATTTTTTATCTTGTATTGCCATAAAACTTTGCTAAGCAACGATAACAGTTACTAAATAGCTAACGCAGTTCGTAAATTTGTAATGCGCTTCTATGATGTCACACCGTGTGAGAGCTCGAAATGTTAACAGAACCATATATTTAAATGCAATGTAATGTGTTATGACCAGATTTGAATGTGATTTTATTAAGTGTGGGTTGTTTTCATTTAATGTAGATGGACTCCAATATCTAAAGGTTCTTTTTACTGAGTGTATGAATGAGTATTATTTTGTTGTTGGCTAAAATCTGTCAATTATATATATATATATATTATTTTGGATTTAAGATCCCTTTTTATTTATTACCAACGGATGCTTTTTGAATCCAGGTAAAAACCAGGTGTAGAAAACTCACAGTACCTTTCGTGCGATAGTGGCATAAATATCTTTCACTGACAGTATATTGACGTTAGCGCATGCGCATAGGACGAGTGACTCATTTTTAGAGCTTTATCACGTTAAGTGTTCATGGGGTCAAAGCGGTTGTTGTGGTGTCGGTTTTGCGGTCAGGTGAAGGTAAAAACTAGCATACAAACAAAATTAAAAACAAACAAAAAGAGAACATTCATTTAAATATAGAAAATGTTGGTGTCGGTCTGTTAGGTTAGCACCTGCTTTGAGTTGCTTGTGTGCTTTCGATGGGACGGGCCTATTTAACCCCCTGTCTTTCCTTCTCTTCATTATTTTCGCACGTTTCACTGCCCTACCTATCTTGCGTTTTCTTCTCCAGACCTCGTCCCTGGTTGTGGTCTGTGATTGGTTTGTTACGGTTTCTTTTTCTCTTTTGTACCGTGAATTTCTTCTGTGTTCATGAGACAGAACAAACGCGTCTAAATATAAGTTTATTCTATTTCACCTACTCTGAATATATTTATATTTTATGTTGGTATGAATGAAAACGAGGTGGATTAGGTGTGGAATTAGAGTAATGGAAATTCGAGCGTACACACATCGCACAAATACACATATGTAGTGGCATTTAAGTTAATACGAAATGGCGCTAAAATGTTCACATAAAAAACTGCTTCAGAGAAACTATCAGAATAATCAATGAACAATCTTTTTTTTTTTTTGCATTTGGGGAGGGTTCTTGATTGGTCCTAGCAAATGCCGTCTCTTACGGCTATATCTCATTGAAACACCGTTCATCGTAAAATCACCGAAGTAAAGCAACATCGAGTCTTGTCAGCATCTAGATGGGTGACAGCTTAGGAATACGTGGTGCTGTAAGCTTGGATATGCGGGTAGTTTAATGGATAACGAATCGGAATTGGAAATGCGAGAAGCCAGTTCTAATTTCATTCGAATTGGTTATATTCACTTACACCCAAATAGACTTGGGGAAGATATGAAGACACCTCTTATCCCCCGCCTATAGATTAATGTTGTATACCTACATATACATAGTAATGCTATCCTTTTAAATACATGGTCACTATTGGAATAAATTGTAGTAGAGTAGAGAGTGATTTTATTGACTAGAAATTCAGTAGCAGTGTATCTACTTCACGGAGCGTGCGAGTCTTGTACTTGTTGATATACTATTAGTCCCAACCTCTGTTTTGGTGATTACTCACGCAGTAACCTTTTAGGGTTACAACAGTTAATTAATTGTACTTGTGACGATAAGTCAGTCATATATAAAAAAAAGTATTAAAAATATATTCTGGCTTTAAATAACCTGCAACAGGTTGAGAAGCCGTAAGAAAAGAAATCAATCAACAAAACTACACCCACCGTAGAGTTAGCTTTCATCATAGCTGATGTATCTATGTATATCTTACCAATTTTAGAGATTGGTGTTCGATCCCAATTAAAACCTGGAATTCGAGTGCGAATTTTGTTGTTTCGCAGTTCATTTGAAAGACTGGCGTAAAACAACCTACTTCAAATCATTGTACCTCATTCCAGTCTGTCCTTGTGCCATACCGGGTAAATATCGGTATATGTTGAAGTAATTTGCCACGTAGTTGTGATAGTTATTTCTTCTCAGCCGGTGACTGTAGTTACTTTGTTTGTATATCGGCATATCAACACCTTATGGGTCATTTAATATTGATATGTAATTTTTTTGGGAGCTTTGAAGTTATACACATATATGTTATTATGCTTTCACAGTTGAATACATGGTAGATGATACTCTGTTTTTTACGTACGCATGTTTGTGTGGACATGAGGCGGTGATATGTGTGTTTTATGTTGTAGTTTTGTTGAAGTTATATTTTGAAACTGTTATAGTGCCCCCTATGAGGAATGGACTCTTCCTCTTGTTATATGGGATTACCTGCGTGACTTACTTCCAGGGAGCAATTAACAAGGGCAATTAACGAAGGCAGTTAACAGCAGTTGACAACAGCTACTAGTCAGGCAATAAACAGCGTAATAATACATTCGGACTTATTTATTTCTATATTTCTTATTATTAATACTTCCTTTGAACAACTTGTTTCTTATGCTAATACACTTTTTTGAACCTACGTTCCATGTCATACATCCGGCACAGACCGGTCACGACAACTTTGCGGCGAAGTTTCGCTAAAACTACACAACAAATTGGCGACGAAGATCCACAACAGTTAGGAATGATCAAGGAACTCTATGATAGAGGCAACCATAACACAATAATCAATAATCAATTCATTTAAGATTTCCCTGTAGGCATCTAAGGATGACCAGTAACGTCACAAAATATACGAGCCTGGGCTAAAAAGTTTATAGTCTGACTATGAAGGACTGAGACGAGAAGTGTGAAAGCTTTTATGTATTAATTTCAACTTGCTTATTAAAAGCTAGGTGCGATGTGGTGCAGTGGATATCGATTCGGAGTGCCGAGTTCGAATTCCAGTTGAATTCCTTGCATTCACTTACGCACAGATATCCTTGGTTTTGAATCTATCTCTTGTAGGTTGTGTCTTACTTCAGGCACAAACCGATCACGACAACTTTGCGTCGAAGTTTCACCACATCTCCACAACAAATTGGCAACGAAGATCCACAACAGAAACAGTTTGATATTTTTAAGAAATTGTAGCATATACATTAATGTCATGAGAAAGTTCTTTCATGTTGGTTGTTTGGTTGGTTGATTTTGTTTAACGGCATATCAACACCTCTATGGGTTATTTAATGCCTAAATCTAAATATTTTGAACACAATTTTATGGCTTCAACTAAATATATATTGAATATAATTATATACATTTAAATACAGAGAAAATATATTGTTGGTCAGTTTGATATAAAATGTATTGCTGATACTTCTATAATATTGTATTGCTGTTATTTTTACTATGAATAAGTATTGTTGATAATTTTTTTTCTTATAATTTATTACTGGTAATTTTACTATAAACATTAATTTGTGTACTTTCATATTGTTTTATTTTGTTTGGCGGTTCACTATTTGCCCATAGCTGGGATCCTAACAGGTGCTACCACCCCCATCCAGGGTAAAACTGAGAACATCATCAATGAAGAGTTGGTTCTACACTCCTAAAAAAATCCAATCTCCGAATCATAGCTCTTGCTGCCGGATGTAGTTTACTGTCGTACCCAGGACTCGAAGCAGTCAGTGTTTCACGGGAAAACCGTCTACGGTTTACAACAATCCTCTGACCACGTATATTGAGAAATAATAATGTTGAAGGACATGATCGTTGATATCTTGAAGAGACACAACACATAGAAAAAGAAAAGACTGAAGTAATGGATATTTTCTATAAACGTATTAACCACATGTGGTCGCCTAGCTGTTCTGATCTATATCCCTGGGGCAAATATTTATGGGGAGCCGTTGAGAGGGAAACAAAGGATGTGATGATCATCAATAACAGGAACCACCTGGTCCAGACATGCAGTCGCTTCCGAGGATACATCGTAGCTGTCTTTGAGACTGATGGCGTTTTTTATTTAATAACCTTTTGCTGCTATTCTATTTTTTTTTTACTATTGAATATGTTTTATTTTCTTATGAACTTCTTCCTTCACCTGGTGCATATAGTAATTGTACCTAACTGATGTCTATAGTACATAAATCTTAAATATTAATGGACAGAATGTTATATGTCATCAAACACGGCAATACTTTGACTGTTTTGAATAGAATTAATATTCTAGTCTGTTGATTAAATTAAAAGCGAAGTAGAAATTTAAAACTTAATGCCAAGTCCTGTATTATGGGATTTAGCATTAAAACTGCTTCACACGATTTACTTTGAACTCCAAATAGCAGTAAATATAACAGCTGACATGATACATGACTGGTGACAGAAAAATGCAACAAATTATGCAGCACTTACTTCGATTAAAAGGTTATTATAACGATTACTTCGCAACTTATGTAAATGTAAAAAAAATCTTCTGTGGCAATAATATCAATGACTTTATCTATGTTATGTGTTCCTTCAGAACGTAGGTGATCATGGCCTCCACATCTTTCTATCCCTAGTGGCTCTTAGTAAACCGTCTCCTGTTACCCCCACACAAGCCCCGCTCAAGCCCATCAACTATGTTAAGCATTGCTTTCCCCTGTCTCACTTTCCTTTTATTCGTCCTGTGAGTATCAGATTCTTCAAACCCTCCTTCCTCATTACATGAAAAAGACACTGTTGGCAATTGTCCATCGTTTTAATACACGTGAGACGCGTATTATTACACACCCATACATGTAAACAGATGTATATATATACATACACATTCAAAACGTTTCCACATAGATATATTTAAAAATAATCATCTATTGCTTTAATACACGTAACACATGTCTGGCTAATAAGAATGAACCCCTAACAACATTCCAGTATACTGTCTCTTTGTAATAAACGTTCATTTTTAATTCTATCTCTGAAAATATTTTACATCTTTAACTAGATCTTTAAAGAAGCTTTAATAAAAGTGAAACCTGTTTGCTTGAGATACGTTTCCTAGCTTGTTCTTTATTTATTCTATCATCACTGTGATGCATAATGATTAAAACGACAAGTCGGTCTACACGCATCTAATCCAGAGTCCAGTGAAGAAAATGTACCCAACAATAGAAACGAATCTCCGTAACACCCGGAGAAAAAAACTGGTGAAGTTTGAAAAACAGTGACTAATTGATTCAAATTTAGAATGCCACAATGTAAATAAGAAAGTACGTTTCAAAACAACAACATTAACTTCTATAAGAAAGCAGATAGATAAATTGGAACTGGGTGTATGAATGGCGTCATCAGAAGGGAAATCGATGAGCCCAGTTTAGAATGTGGCTTACCCGACTGTGCTCATTTTTGCACACATGCTCTTTGAAGGATACACGAAGCTAAGGACGGGGATGGTGGATAAAGGAAATATATATATATATATATATATATATATATATATATATATAATGAAAATAAGTTGGATGATTTTATGAATCCATTGGTAATAGTTTATTTCGCGGTGCTCTTCAGACCGCTCTTCAGACCAAATTCTTCACAAAAATGAATGGGTTAAATTTATACAGACAAAAAAGAATCATGGGAGGACAGCAAAAAAACAAAAACAGCAAAAAACAAAAAAATATAATTATTATCGTTATTAATATAAAAAACTGACAATTCAATTCTTCTAGTAAAAATACGACCCCTAAATTGACTGTCATGTTATTGAGAATGGCCAACTAAAGTTCAGTCCAAGGTTATCTTATCGCTTGGGATAGAAACACAGCCTTCCGCAGACATGAAGCTCCACCTTAGAAAAGAAAAATAGAAAAGGAAATCGAACAACTTAGTAGTGAATTATCAGTACTCGATGAACTGTCAAGAGGAATAAATGGAAGAACTTAAACAGGCAAAAGAGTCGAAAGAAAATACAATATTAAGAATGAAAATGAAGTCCTATCAACTAAGGAAAAAATAAAGCAAACAATACAACTGAAGTTTCAAAGAATAAGACGCTATGAGAAAAGATCAAGATTCTACAGACGAAACACGTTTTTCAAACCGATGAAAAGAAATTTTACAGGGAAATAGGTAAAAAAAAAAAAGAAGTGACAGTCCCCTTCAAAATGGAAGAGGTTATACAGTCCTGTGAAAAATATGAGTTTTCGCTAAAGAACATAACAAAGAAGCAGAGTGGATTGCGCAAGAGACAGAACAAATGAAAAATAAATCAAAACAGACATGGACTGGAATCATAGAAAGGGATGTTAAATGTGCACTGAAAAAAAAGCACACAATTGAACATTTCCAAGAATAGACAAAATTCCTAACTTTTGGCTATACTATTTAAATACAGCATATAAAAAAACTAACTAAAGAACTTCAAGAAATAGTTAACGATCCCGCTAAAATTCTTGCATGGATTTACCTTTCTTCTACCCAAGAATAGTGACACAAATAACCCGAAAAACTACAGACCAATTACATGCCTTCTGACAACATGCAAACTATTAACATCTATTTTAACAAAACAGTACATATTTATTCTTGGAAAGAAATGATATACTACCGCTTGAACAAAATGGATGCAAATGTGGCTGTTGCGGATGTAAAGACCAATTACTTATTAATAGGATGATCTTGGAAAACTGCTTCAATGCATAGAAAAATCTTAGTACTGCCTGGATAGATTATCATAAGGCATTCGATAGTGTACCACATTCGTGGATCTTTGAGTTTTTAAATATGTACACGGTATTACCCGTTATAATCAATTTCATCAAACAATGTAGGTCGATATGGAAAACAACCCTTTACCTCAATCATATAAATGGAACCTACAAGTCTGGTGAAATAAACATCGACAGAGGTATATTTCAAGGTGACATTTTGTCTCTTTCACTATTTTGCATATCAGTAATAGCATTAACCAGTCAACTTAACAAGACAAAATGTGGTTATAAAATAGCTCAAAAGGAAATAAGCCATGTATTTTACATGGATGACTTAAAGTTGTATGCTAAGAATGACAATGAGCTGGAAGGTCTTCTACAAACTCTAAAATGCTTCAGTGAAGACATTGGAATGCAATTCAATGTGAATAAATGTACTAAAGCTACAGTTTTACGTGGATCGCTACAAGAAAAATCCTCAATTAGCATAGACCCTGCTGTAACAATAAAAGATTTAGAGCAAGAAGGAGCTTATAAATACCTAGGTGTAAATGAGAGTGAAAGAATTCACAATAACAAAAAAATGAAAGAAATAGTGCGTAAAGAGTACTATTGAAGGCTACGACTGATATTAAAAACTGAATTGAATTCTCAGAACAGAATTATGGCCATTAATAACCTTGCCATTCCAGTGGTCCAATATAGCCTCAACATCTTGAACTGGATTCTAAACGACATTAGACGAATGGATTCAAAGTCAAGAAAACTCCTTTCTAAACATAAGATGTCTCATCCAAAGGCTGATGTAGACCGCCTATACATACCCCGTAAAGAAGGAGGAAGAGGTCTTATTCAGCTAGAATTTTCATACAAGAGAACAACTATTGGCTTACTAATATATTTAGAAACAACATAGGACTGGATGATACAATTAGTCAAATAACATGAAAACAGAAAGAAAAATTAATTGATATGGCTTGTCCAGCGGATTGTAACATAGCAACCAAGAAATTTGAAAAAACTGTCAAAATATAAAGACCTGATAACCGAAATAGAAAAAATCTGGAAATTGAAAACAAGTATCGTACCAATGATAGTGAGTGCACTTGGAATGATAAAAAATGGAACAAAACAACACTCTGAAAGAATCCCTGGAAACCCCAGCTTAAGAGATATACAAAAAATTGTCTTGTTAAGTACAGTTAAGGAGAACTTTGTCTATGTAACGCTAGGGATGTTAGGAAGATATGAAAAAACATGAAATGGAGCCATATCAAAACAGCATGACCTGCCTTAGGTCTTCCTGCAGACTTGGTAGGTAGTGCAACCATAGCAGAAATAAAATTATAATGAAAAATGACATAATTATAATAATATTATAATAATAACAATAACTAACTAATTAATGGGTATAAAGTCTTTAACGGGGTATTACGTGCACCCATTGGAGGGTTGTTTAAGAGGTTTATGTTATACTTACTTGCACATTAATCTTTAAACCTACTTGTATATAACTACGTAAACTTTTTACATGCATACGCATCCACTTGTAGATATAAGAAATTAAATTAATTATATCTATCTATCTATCTATCTATCTATCTATCTATCTATCTATCTATGAAAGAATGTTAATTTAATATCTATCTATCTATCTATCTATCTATCTATCTATCTATCTATCTATCTATCTATGTTATTTTCCGTTAATCTATCTATCTATCTATCTATCTATCTATCTATCTATTAGTCATTCACATACAAGACTGTTTCGCTGTATCACAGCTTATCTGTGTAACTAGACACATCCACTTGCTTCTGGCAGGGATCGAAACTCGACTGATTTGGTGTCAGTCAGTCGGAGTCATATATATATATATATATATATATATATATATATGTGTGTGTGTGTGTGTGTGTGTGTGTGTTTAGGCAGCATTTTTTTTATTGATGCATGTTTCATTAAATAATATAGACATGTTTTGTCGATTTATTTTATGTAAAATCTTAATAGCACTGTTTTAGTCCCGTATCAAACAAAACCCTAGGTTTAATGGCTATATAGTAAAAGAACATTTGCGAAACGTAAAGGCCTTTTTTTTATGTCACTTTCATTTTAGTTATTCTGACTTGTGGTTAAGATAAATGTATTCGCCCCGCCCCAGATTTTAGAAGCCGACATTCAATCAAGGACCTCGATTGCTAATTTTCAAGCTCTTCAGAACCTTACTGTTAAAAAGATTTATCTAACACTATATTATTAAACCTTTTCTTTGCAACAGCTTAGTAAATAATAAACTACATACGAGGTACAGTATTTTTTTTTTTTAATCATTTCACCCCGAGCAAGGCGGAAACGCCACTGATATGCAGGGGGCTACATAAATGTAAAGAGATTAATAAGAAAAGAGTGAGGAGTACAAACTAGTTAGAAAGGAACAATAGAAAGCTGAGAAAGCAGGTGCGATGACAGATACATAGGTGGAGAGAAAGGGAAGGTTATACGGGGGTGGGGAGAGAGCTAGAGTCCAGTGGTTAGTAGATGAGTATTGACATTGCATTTAAATTTCTGGAGGTTGTAGCCATCAGGAGAAGCAAGAATATGGGAGCAAGTTCCACAGGGGGGAAGTGTGAGAGAAGAAGCTGCAGGAGTAGAATTGTCGTCTGCATTTGGCTAACCTGACTGTGAATTGGTGGGACCCAGTTGCCAGTCTGGTTGCACGAGTAAACACCTGTTGAGGAGGCATCAGTGACTTAAGTTCGTCTGAGCAGAAGCCATGAAAGTATTTATAGAACAGACAAAGAGAGGCCACATTTCGACGATGGGGAAGTGGCTGCAGTCGAGCCGCTAGATCAGTACCTATCACATTACAGACTCTCCTTTGGAGCCTGTCGAGAACACTGAGGAGAACGGCAGGGGCGCCTGACCATAAATGGCAGCAGTACTCCAGGCACGGACGGATGGTTGACTTGTATATATGCAGGATGGATTCAGGTGGAAAAAACATCCTGGATCGACATAGTGACCCAACCTTCTTAGAAGTAGATTTTGCTATGGATTCAATATAGTGGTTCCATTTGAGGTCTGAGGACAGGGTAAGTCCGAGGAGGCATAGTGTATTAACCTCCGGGAGAATCACTTGGTCCATGCTTATGGGAGGCAGGAGAGGTTGCTTGTAATGGTTGACAGACAACAGCTTGGTCTTAGATGAATTAGATTTTTGCCGGCTTATTGGATGCAGATATTTAAAAGAAATGCACCGAAAAATTACTCTGTTTCCAATATAAGACGGTCAAGAAAACCACAAAGATGTGGGATTCGTCAGGAATCAGTGCATGCTTTGAGCTTAGCTCTGAAACAAGGATTCTTGGAAGAGAACAAACATGCCATTAATAAAAATATTCCTGAAAAATTCACCCTATAAAAAGAAATTAAGAAATTTATGGAATTGCACAATATGTTGCTGCTTGTTTTGTAGAAATAACATTTTACAGAAATATTTGCTTTGACTGGTATTTTTGCTGCTTGCTTTGTGTGTGCGTTTTGTTGGAATTGGAATTTTTTTTTCTTTTTTGCATGTATGGTATAAAGGTGTGCCACGATAACTAGGCGTATATTTAGGTGCTTTGTAAAATATGTATTTTATTATAATAGATTAAAATAGAAAATGGTTAAGAATAGAAAATAGTTTAAAAACATATTTAACAAAAGTGAAAAACAAGAGGAAAAAATAAATAAATAAACGCTTTTTCTTTTATGAGGAAAATTGTGGAAGAGACCAAGGGTATCCGATTACTGTTTTAAATCCTACCACTCTTCCGGTAAATATTTAACTCAGTGATTTAATGTGATAAAGAGATAAGTTCAGGAGATAAAGTTCAGGAGGCGGGTTTTCGAATGACCAGGTCAAAGGCTGTCATTTACTGTATCTTGACCACACATTAAGGATTTTCCGGCGGAAGCTTTATTAAGATAAAAAAAAAAGATAACTGAAATTTCAGACTTACAGTCGCCAATGTTTATCACCGGTGGTCTAAAGCATTTCCTGATTTCCGGATTTCCGGATTCATTTTAGATAAATAGAAGTTAGTTAGTGAGTTTCAAGTTAGTTCCGCCGGGCGTGTGCTTGAAGTAAGAATCTCCGTTAGTCTTGTTTCGGTCAGTTCGGATTTGTTGATCTCCATTAATTATAGTTAGAGCTGTGTGTCACATTCGCCTGCCCCAACCGAAAAGGCTAACTCTAAACAAAATAAAGCATCCTTTCAACTCATCCAAGTTGTGGAATTGTGTTCCTTATAGTTTAATCTTGTACCCCCAGCTTGAGGCTCCGACATTTTCAACAAACTCCCGGCAAACATCACAGCGTGGAGAACGGCCGCCGGAGAAATTGTTCGGACGATCCGTTGGGGTGTTACAAAGGCTCCATTTACCAACAAGTACCATATTTCTGTTTTTCTTGCCTATAACCATGTGTACCACTGCCCACTGAGACCAATAGATTTCTTTGTAGCTATTATGAATTTACTGTATGTGCAGATGAAAAAAAAATTTTTCAATAAATGCATGATGAAATGCACTAAAGTTCTTCTTTACTAAAATATGCCCTGGTAATTTAACCTGACCCCACTTCTATTAAAAAGTACGAGTAGTATAATTTGTACTGCAAGTATTTCTTCATTGTTAGTGAGAATGTCACGCAAAGGTAGGGCTATAATTCCGTTTAGTTTTTTATTTGTGATGTGCACGTTTTTTGTCTTGTTTTTTCTTTTCCTAAATATTCTATGCTAAATCTAGGTGCGCCCAATGCGTAGGTGCCTTTAATAGGCCGGCAAATATGGTCATTTGTCATTTCTATTTTAGGGAACCAATTGTAATGAATTTATTATTCTAACTAGCAGTTTCTTACAGGTCATGAATAATGAGTTGCATAGAACAATGCTCAGCGCAAAAAAGCAGTTGACTAGCAAGGATAATTCTCAACAGACTACTACACAAAACCAACCAAAAACTGAGTTCCATATAAGAAACATAATGTGCATGTATTGCTATCGTTGGTGTATTATTAATTTAGAGTTCTTAAAAATGCAATGAAACAATACATGCACAATTATACTTCCAACAGCTACAACATGTCTATAAAAATTGGTCGAAAAGCGCTCTGCACTCAATGTTTTTCTCCTTTAAACAGCAAGAATAACACAAAAAGACCTCAAATAAGAAGGATTATATAGAATCGATAGCTAAATCCGCTGCTAAGAAAGTCGGTTCTCTGTGTAGGGCCAGGAAGTTTTTCCCACCCGAAACAATCCTGCACATATACAAATCTACCATCCGCACGTGCATTGAATATTGCTGCCATATCTGGTCGGGTGCTTCTGCTATCCACTTAGGTGTCCTCGACCAAATCAAACAGAGAATCTGTAATGTGATCGATCCCGAACTGGCTGCTAGGATAGAGTCGCCTTCTCACCGACACAGTATGGTTTCCGCGTGTCTCTTCTACAAATACTTTCACGGTTTCTGATCCGATGAACTTAGCTCACTTGTACCCCTTATATACGAATTTCCTCGAGCCACAAGATTAGCAACTAGGTCCCACCCTTTTACTGTGAAACCGATAAATTGTAAACGCACATTCTACTCCTTAGCTTCTTTTCTCTCACTTCTCGCTTGTGGAATTCCCTTCCGCTTACTTGCTTTTCCGACAGCTACAATCTTCAGGAATTCAAATGTAGAGTCAATAGTCATTTTCTGTCTCACTAACTTACATCCTCTCTCTTATGCTTCTTCCTCCGTCCACCCCACTCTCATCAGTATTCTGTTCCTTCTCATGCTCTCTTCCTGACACCCGCTGCAACCTGTCAATCTTTCACCTTACATTCCTCCTATGTAACCCTCTGCACAACAGTAGCTGTAAAATACCTTGCCTGGCGCCACACGATTATAAACAACAACAACAACAACAAAAATAAATAAATAAGTAAATAAAACCAAAACATTTTAGACACGTTTGATCTGTTTTACCGATTCTTCATATTCTCCTGACCTTAAATCAAAGCTTATTACAATTATTTTTTTGTTGTTATAGCGAAGAAAAAGGCGACTTACCTCGTCAAACCAAGTGACAGCGCGTCGCGTTAATAGTACGACAGAAAATGCGGCGAAAAAGAAAATTACAGACCCAAACAGAAAAAAGGGGCACATATTCCGCATAACATGCTGAAGACGGAATATTTAAAAAAAAAAAAGAAGCCCGTCGCAGGAATCGCCATAACAATATATGCAAATATTTAGCGTCCTTTCTGAGTTGTCGGCCACTGGAAGAAATGTTTTTGGGTCTGACTGGTTAGGTGGATAGCAGTTCGCGAGATTGTATCGGTGAGTTGAATTTTCGGCATTTTCTTTTTCTGGTCCGATATTCAAGTAATTTGCGAGAAAATATTTCCTTGCAATACCAGATCTCCTACAGTTGTTGCTGCAAAACACTTTGATGGGTAAAACTTTTTCTAATGAAAGCTAAATTCAAGAGTTGGTCGAGAATTTCTTTAGAGAAAACCTGTGAAATTTTACTCAAAAGACATCAAAGAGCTGCTGGATTAGGGACATTGCAAATAATGGTAAATGGATAAAACGTAATTCTACTTTATTTATTTTTTTTAAGAATAAAATTAATAAATTAAAAGAAAATTATTTATGACTCGACCTAATAATTTAATAATTAACAGCTTGCAAGATCAGTGCAGGAACCATTGTTTCATTTTTTATTTTCATTATTTACGATCGAACTATTGATCTCATCTTGTTCTTATTGTCACAACGTTTCGACCATTGTGCCGTCCGGTCTTCGTCTGGTAACTTGCCGAATTGGGTAGCCCTCAAGGAATTTTAAAATGAGCCCTTTAGCACAATAGTCTGCACATAAATAATAACTCCTCATCTAAAAAAATAAAAATAAAAAACTCACTTATTTTTTTATTTCTGTGTGAAAGATCGATTTTTCAAGAAAGTTACGGCGTTTTTTTCATAGTCTGTGCAATTTTTAACCAGCTATATCACTCTGAAACACCGGTTCTCGTACGATCATGCAAGTTAAGCAATGTTGAGCCTGGTTTGTACCTAAGTGGGTGACCACTTAGAAAGAGAATCGTGCAAGAAACTGTGTTTCAACGTGATATGGCCTTAAGATCAGGGGAAAAGCAATTTGATTTCTTTAATCATTTCATCCAAAGCAAGGCAATAAATCTACTAGGACGCAAGAGGTTCCTGAGTGTTAGAAAATATGAAGAGAAGTACTGTTAAAAAGAGAGGACTATAAAAGAAGAACTAAAAAGACAGAAGATGACAATTGACATTGCATTTGAATTTTTGAAGATCAAAATTGACTTAGAAACAAGAAGCCAGAATAGAGTTCCACAGGCGAAAAGTGTGATAGAAGAAACTGTTAGCATAGAAATTACGGTTGCATCAACAGCCATTTCAACTGTAAATTGATAAGACTTTACAGTCAATTTAGTACTGCGCTATAGTACCTAGACTTTATGAAATCTAGGTACCGTAGAGGAAAGTTAATCAGAATTATTAGCATGAAAGTGTTTGTAGAAAGGACCCAGGAGTGTTACGACAGTAGGTTAGGATTAAGGATAGGGTTAGGGTTACTAAGAGACTTTGAAACTGAAATTTTTGGAATGCACAACAGAAAGAGGAAATATAGTTTGGAGAATTTATCACGGACAGAGAATATTAAAAGTAAGAAGAACCTAGGAAAGTAGTAATTTACTTAATTTGAAGGGAATTGATGACAGAACGACAAAAATAGTGCTCAAAAGAGGTACAAGTTACTCAGAGCAATAAAAAAACGGAGGTTGTGGAGAGCCATGATCGCCACCCCCTGACAGTGAATCGCAATGACTGCGCATTATGACAAACTATAAAGTGTTACACAATCTTCTACTTATTTTTAGCATTTCGGTTTCTGTTGTCCAAACTCAACTTAGTAATAAATCTATATCTATAAAAGTGACGAGGGTGGACGTTGTGTATTGTTTGTTTGATAGATTCGACTTAAGTCTTAGCGTCTGCATTTTGCGGTCTAGCTCGACGGGAGTTGCGCTCAGATGTAGATCAAAATTTTAGAACGCTAACGACACCTTGAAATTTTTCAGAAAGCCAAAATTAGGGGTAGAAAAATATATATTATCACCCCACAAAGTCAGGGATCTGTTTATGTATTGATTATAATATAAAATCGATCACCCCACTTTATATTAAGTATTTGCTATGTAAATTCATCATACGTTTTTTAATTCTTATTATTCCTTAAACTACCCGAGTGAAACCGGGCTAAACTGCTAGTAAATAAATAACATCAATAACGATCGTGATAATTAATTTCCGGTATTGTCGAAGTGCGAGAACTCTTTACTCACATCTAACGTAGTTGTCTCCCTTGTCTGACGTTTCTAATTTATTTTGTGTTTTGTGTCTATCATTAAACTAGATAGCTTTACTAATTTTCGATACGCAAAATTAAAAGGAATTTTTTTTAAATGAAAGAATTCTTTGTTGGAACTTTCATTTTAACTTTAACTGAAAGCTAAATTATTATATTTATTAATTCCAATAAGAAAAATACTCTGGCGTATTTCAAATAGAAATTATATAGATTTTAGCTGCGGTATTGTGACATCGTTAAACGCGACATGAAAGGTGTGGGCATCAACACAGATTCATGGGAGAGCGTAGCAGTCAACCAGTCAAAATGGAGAGGAACCCTGGTCTAAGAACTCAAATCAAGCTGACGTATGTCGCCATGGAGAGGCTTGTTCGCAGAAATCAAAGTGACAGCTCCGACAGACCAGAAACAAAACATAAATGCAGCCTCTGCAACAGAGACTATCACTTCTGCATCGGCTTCTACAATCACAGACGCCGATGCTCCAGTCAAGAAGACAACTAGGATGCTACCCATCGTCAACCCTGTTCGATGGAGGCCTACTACTACTACTTTTTTAACGTTTCAGTTAAATCATTAAAATCAGCCATTTTTTGACATACTGGCACATTTGAAAGCGAAAGTTCATTTTCAGTTTTAAAAATCTAGAAAAAAAATATATATCACAGACACGTTATTTTAGAAAAGTAGTAAATTTAAATTAAATTACTCTGATCTAAAACCAGTATTACTTGGTCGTAGCATAAAATGTAGCAAACAAACATTTCTTAATAAAGGAAGTCTTGCTTTTTTGTCGTGTTGAATGATTACTGACAGCCAGACGTGTTGACAAGTTCAGAATGACTGACCAGAATTGACATTAATTTATTAAACCTAAGTGAACGTTATGTTTTTGGTGAGCTACTGAGAAATTTTAAAAATTTAACGTAATATTTTCAGCAATTATGTAATATTTTATTGAATTTTAGTTACTTAGATTTGAAGATGCTTTCTGAAAAAATAACATTTAAATAATATAAAATTTTCTTAAATTAATTTAAAAAATTAATAAATGAAATAATAATGAATTGAAATACCATGATTGAGGTAACTCAATAATTTATGAAATATTATAGTATTTTATCTATTATTGATTCATATTTCTTAATATCTTATTTTCCATTTCATTCTTTATTATTAATAATTAATAATTTTTATCATGGTGGTTATAACATAAATCCTTTAGCTTTTTTTAGTTCTCTAAATTTTACTTATTTCCGTTTGTCAAAAGAAAAAAAAAAGGAAAAAATTAAAACAGAACTTTTTGAATGGTCATTTATATTAGGTACTTCCCAAACATTAGATAAAACATGACCATGAAAGTTCATGAAATTAAGTGTAGCGAGGGTAACAGATGCAAAAAATAGTTTTACCTTAATTTTTTAAAATTAATAATTTAAAAAATAATTTAAATCATAAGTTCAGAAAGTTTTATCAAAATCTGACAATTATTTGATTTGTTCAAGATTTTTCAAATTAATGCGTTTTTCACCTGAATTAAAGTCACTAATGAAATCCGTAGTAAACTCTGGTACACGCTGATGCAAAAATAAACCAGATTTTTAACTACTTTGGTCTTTTCTCTTAATAATAAAATAAACATTTTGACAATAATTTTTTTTCTAAATTTGGAGCCTTTTTCATCATGCTATGATGTTTGTTAGCGAAACAAAAAAAAATGGTGGTACCTACATTAAACGATTTCATTGACCTACATATCGCTCCAGGTAATAGTTTCTAAACATGGTCACAGTAAATGTAGTATTAAATTCATTTGTAGATATAAGTATTTGGCTATTTATTGAAACTAATTATTTTCCCCAACCCTATTCCTAACTCTTAAACCTAACCCTAACCCTAACCCTTACCAGACAATTATAATACTGCCTTATAATACGCTTCTTAAAGTAGACCACATATGAAGGTAGCCTTGTCCAGTTACCCCAGTACTTTCTCTTTGGAATGCTTTAGAAAATTAAGGTTTAACCATGACCATGTCCTTTTAAGCGCAATGCCATTTATCATATATATATATATGTATTACAGAAATTAATGAATTTTAACGAAACTTGGTTATAAGCAACCGACAATTTGAAATTAAATGTTTGAACATGATTATTTTTTTTTATCGATACTTGTATTTAAGTAGATATTCTGTTTTTTAATTAAACAGTATTATATGTTTATCTACCGGCCTGATTATTTACGATAAATTGTTATTACTAAAATGTGTGCCATTTCATTTCATATATATATATATATATATATATATATATATATATGTCTGTGTGTGTGTGTGTGTGTGTGTGTGTGTATGTGTAAGGACAATATAGATTTTATTAATATAATTATATTTATTGTTCATACAAACGACAAAATGATGGCATTAATCGAGAAAATGAACATATAAAGTATTGACAAAAATAGACAGATAATTTAACCGTTTCTAAGGGAGGTAACTGTTAATATATTTAATATTTGTAGCTTCCCTTGACGTTAATTATCTATCTATCTATCTATCTATCTATCTATCTATCTATCTATCTATCTATCTATCTATCTATCTATCTATCTATCTAGCTATCCGTAAATGATAGCACGACTCGGAATTTCATGCATAACGCAATCTTCACGTATTGAGAATAGATTGACCGTTATGTAATTTAAATTTTGATAAATAATATATTTATATACAGGCATATATATAGAAATAACGGAAATTACTTTCTATAACCATCAAAATAATATCTACCTACAACTTGATGGTGTTTCCATGGGTTCAGTTCTGGGGCTAACATTGAGTATCTTCTGCATGCCTAACCTTGAAAACAAAATATTTAATACCACTAAAAACCCTCCACCAACCTAAAATATGTACACGTTATTGTCATCTTACTCAAAAACATGGATGAAATTCACGAAAAAAAAAAAAAAAAAAAAAAAAAACACAAAAAATTAAAAAAAAAAATCCCAACTCATATATAAACTTGATAATAATAATAATAATAATAATAATAATAATAAAATTCCTTTTGTTGCTGTATTGAAAGACAGCAATAATAACACATTACCTTCCCATATAAAAAAAACAATGACTAGAATAAACACGTATACTCTCAAATAGAAAAGTTAATGTCCTAACTACTAAAAAATAGCGATTATGCAAAATTTAATGAACCGTGAAAAATTCCTCTCCAAAAAAGATTTTCTAAGCAGAGTTTAAAAAAAATCAAAGAAAGTCTGATTAATAATGTATTTCCTAATTACATTGTTGAACAAATTAGATGAGCTATTTTTTTTTTATAATCCTGTCGCCTCAAGCAAGGCATTTTAATGCCACTGTTTTTCAGGGGGTTACATAGGAAGAAAGTTATGAGAAAGAGTGACAGGTTATAGAGGGTGTCAGGAAGTGGGTAAGAGAAGGATGAGAATACTGATGAGAGTGAGGTGGACGGAGAAAGAAGCATGAGAGGATGCAGGTTAGTGAGATAGGAGATGACTACATTTAAATTCTTGGAGATTGTAGCTGTCGGGGAAGCAAATAAATGGAAGGGAATTCCACAGGCGGGAAGAGCGAGAAAAGAAGCAGGTGGATTAGAAGTTGCGTTTACAGTTTATTGGTTTCAGTGTAAAAGTGTGGGACCTACTTGCTAATCTTGTGGCTCGAGTAAATTTAAACATAAAAAGGAATATAATAATTTCTCAAATAACTTTTAACATATTGTTGAATCGCCGAGGTGGCAATACGATACCAGATGATGTGTGCTGAAGTATGTACAGCACAATATCCGCGCTAATGGATATTAAGTACAAAGACAAACACAGATAAGACAGAACAACAATAATTAGAAAGAAAGGAGAGTTTAAGTTATTAAACTCTCAGAGAACACAGTTCGATAATAATTGTCAATGACACTACGAATTATTTACTGCCTCCCCACGTAGATACGGCAGAAGGCCAATGAACGTGGGTAAACCGGACTCGTAAAAAATTATTGTCTGCTTTCCCTAGACGAGACTCTACCCTTCGCAAAGCCTTGTTTGGGTTCCTCTCCGCCCGAAGACAGAAATTCCAACAAAGTGTACGTCTGAGAAAACAGTCGACCAACTCAGAATGTCAATAAAACTCCAAAGGTATCAACCACCTTCCCACATGGGCAGACGCTCGGAGCAGATGCAGCATAAGGCCATTTAAGTGGAAACACCGAGCCCATAAGCTTGGACAAAAGTTCTTGTCTGTTTTTCCCCAGATAGGACTCTACCCTTCGGCGGAGCCTCGTCTAGGTTCCTCTCTGTCCGAAGGCAGAGAGTCCGATAAAGTGAACGACCGACGCACGCAGTCGATCTCCTCAGAATGTCAATGACACACCGAATTTCTGACTGCTATTCATCTTTATTTATATAGCTAGTTTGGTCCACAGACCATTGCATGTTTCAGAGCGCTACAGGGGTCTCAGCTGCTCTACAACACATATTAACTACACTCTAATTACAAACAAGATGAAAAAATTCTAAAAAAATCTTATAAATACTAATATATCTCCACTAACTCAATAAAAAAATAAAACTAATTATATACTATACTAAATTTAATACAAGCAACTTCATCATCCACAATAACTCCTCTCACTCTACTAATGTTTTGCAAAAGACCAACATTGTATATCAGTTTAAATGTATTTGGGAGATTGTATCTCTGAGAAAAATGTAAATATGTATGTTGGTCAGAGACAATGACATTATCCTTGAGACTTACAGGCACCCACTTCAAGTTTGATTGCACAACATTTGAAGGAACATTCATGTCAATATTTACGATTTAGAGAAATGTTAATCGACAAGTATACTTTACCACGAAAAAAAAAAACCCAGAAAACTAAAAACAAAAACAAAAACAAAAAAACAAACATTTCAATTTCTTGAAGCCCTCTGTATAAAAAATTACAACCGACACTAAATAAAATTAATTACGCGTATATCAACAATGTTCTAACATGTCTATAGCAGCGAGGTTTAAAATATCTAAACTGTAATTAAAAAATGGCTATTATAGCATGTTTTAAAACAGATAAATTGAATTTTTTATTTTTCAGCAAATATAAATTAAGTTACCTCCCTTCAGTCAGTTAAGTGTCATACGTGAAACACGCTTAGGCGATCATATCTCGAAAGAGACATGACTGACTGGGCAGAAGATTATCCCGCAGTAGGTTGCCATTGCTTTCTGCGGTAGACTGGTTGCCAGCCAGGGTTATAGAACTCAATCTGTCCTGTTATTTAACCCATAACTGTAAGGAAGAGACGGATTAATACCTTTCCCAAGAGTATTTACGCGTAAGTGAATGCAAGGAATTCAACTGGAATTCGAACTCGACTCCCTGATTTCTCCTGAATGAATAAAACTAGGGCGTTTTCCTTGATGATTTTAATTATAACTCGAGGAGATTAATCCGTAACTATGAAAGGATAAAAATAAAAATAAGTAGACATTTAGGTACCTCCACTCATTTTCGATATCTTTTAAATTAATTATTTTTTTTAAAAGAAGTTTTCTTGACACATTTATTTTAGTTATAATTAAAGCTAAATAACTAAATGTACTATTTCCAGTAAGCAAAATACTCTATTGTATTTCAAGCAGAAATTATACAGATTGGAATCTAAAATTTTGAGATTTTTTACCATTTTTTTTTGAGCGATCGACACATAAATAAAATCTATGTATAGTCTACCACAGACAGTTCTGTTTCGCAGTATCACAGCTCATCAGTACAGTTAGACATCTAATTGCTTTTAGCCAGGACTGAAACCCGACCGAATTGATATCAGTCGGCAATTCTACCTCTAAGTTATAGAAAGGCAGATTTTGGCGTGTTATATACACAATGAGTTCTTCCCTCTCTAGACCAAACCGCAGCTATGTCTTCTAACTTGACAGTTTGCCTTGATCACGGCCACAATGTCGTTGGTTCTATCGATGGTCGTTGACTTCAGGTTGGGAGGTTCTCTTCCCAGTGATGAACTGCGGGCACCACACTGGCTGCATCCATAGCTATCGAGTATAACGTTACCCATTGTGGAAGATGACCGTTCAGCCTACAAGAATGTTATTTATGCTTTTTTTTATGTGTCTTGTTTTTAATCCTTCTGCCTGTCTATCTTCCTTACCAGAAATCAAGGCCTGGTGGGGGGACCAGTTTAGTTGCAGATGATCCGACCATGCAGCAGGGATACCTGAGACAAATGCTTTATGGCAAATTGGACACTTTTTCGCCTTGTTTTGCTTTGGGTCATTTTCACATTAAGATGTTTCTTATTTCCTCTTTCTCTCTTGCATCTGATTTTATTTGTTAGCTGGATCTTCCTCGGTTGTTTAAACGGTCGCCAGATGTGCAATAAATCTTGGTCCTATTGAAAACAACACTTTTCACGCATCCACCTTTAGAAGAAGCTGTTGTCAAGTCCGAGCCTTTAAACTTATGCATGCGATGAAGTGGAAAGATTATTTGGAATTAATTATTTGGTCTGTAGCTAGGAAAGATGGTTCACTGTGTTTAGTAAAACAATATTTTCCCGACAGAATCTATATCACGCATTTATCATTCTACCATACGTCCATGCATTGAATGTAGCTGTCACATCTGGTCTGGTGCTTCTGATATGTATTTAGAAGTTCATGACTAAATCCAAAGAATAATCTGCAATGTTATTGGTCCTGACCAATAACATTGCATCTCGACTTCAGTAACGCAACTTCCCTGTGTCTTTGCTATAAATATTTTCATGGCAATTATTCTGATGAACTTTTCTCTGTGGTACCTGGTTTTTATGAATTTAAGCGTAGTACTAGATTGGCGGGAAGGTCTCAACATTTTACAGTTGCAATGACTAGATGTAACCGCAAGTTCTATGCTGACAGTTTCTTTGCTCGCACTTCTTGTTTGGGGAAATCTCTTTCAGCTTTACGCTTTCAAGTCAAATTTGATACTGAAACATTTAAATGCAATGTCAATCGCTATCTTCTTAATTCCTTTTCATTTATTGTTCTGT
>JBBBDQ010001157.1:2917500-2945000 GCA_037127315.1 Ascarosepion bandense
TCTTTTTGATTTATTATTATGTTGTCATTTTTCATCATATTTTTATTTCTGCTATGGTCGCACTACCAACCAAGTCTGTGGGAAGACCTAAGGCAGGTCGTGGTGTGTTGTTATGGCTCCATTTCATGTTTTTTTTATATCTCCCCTATCATCCCTAGCGTTACATAGACAAAGTTCTCCTTAGTGTGTGGGCTGTACTTAACAAGATATTTTTTTGTATATCTCTTAAGCTGGGGTTTCCAGGGATTCTTTCAATGTGTTGTTTTGTTCCATTTTTTATCATTCCAAGTGCACCTACTATCACTGGTATTATTCTTGTTTACAATTTCCACATTTTTTCTATTTCAATTTCCAGGTCTTTATATTTTGACATTTTTTCGAATTCCTTGGTTGCTATGTTACAATCCGCTGGACAAGCCATATCAATTATTAGGCAATTTTTTTCTTTCTGGTTTTTAACAATAATATCCGGCCTATTTGCTTCAATTTTTCTGTCTGTGTAGATGGTGTAATCCCATAGAATGGTGACATCTTCTATTTCTGTAACCGGTGCTGGGTGATGTTCATACCAGTGTTTGTTTACATTATTTTCCATAGTGTTTGCACATTGTCCAACGTAAATATTATTACCCCACTCTATCGTGTCGATTTTTATATTCATTTGGGGCAAGTACAGAACATCCTGAGATTAGATGGTCTATTTTTTTTAATCATATCACCCCGAGCAAGGCGGTAACGCCACTGATGTACAGGGGTCTACGTAAGAGTGAAAAGATTGGAAAAGAGAAAGCCGGAAACCACATCCTAAACAGGAAACAAGGGATGAGCCTCTTCACCTGTTCAATAGACATGGGTGGAGTGCAAACCGGGCGATCTATTATTATTATTATTATTATTATTATTATTATTATTATTATTATTATTATTCGGTTGCGCAGAATATTCGTGCTGATTTTTAGTCGTTCGTGTTCCAGCATGTAAGGAGACATCAAATTTATCGACATATATAATATGCTTACATTTCCGATTAGAGAGCACTCCAAACCATCTCTTGAGAAATAACGTTTAAAATGAATTCATTCGTAGTAAATTCGCATCCCTATGAAAATAGAAGATTATTAGGTGCATTTTAGACACGTAAAGGCAAAAATTCCTCACAAACAACAAAAACGGTGAAGGGGTTTAGCTGACAGAACTGTACGGAAGTGGTTCTCTATGTTTAGAGTTGGAGGTTGTAGTCTTATTGATGAAGAACGCTCAGGCAGCTCACCTCCCACTACATATGACAACCAAATAAAGACATTAACTGAAAATAACCCGCATTACACAACACGAGAACTGGTAAACACACTAAATTTATCAAATTCACGATTCATGAGCAATCGAGTACTGTTGCCATACCTGGTCGGATGCTTCAACTATTCATCTCAAAGTTCTCGACAAAATCCAAAGGAGAATTTCCAACGAAATCCATCCAGATTTAGCAGCTCGACTTCAGTCGCTTTCTCACCGACGGGATGTGGCTTCTCTCTATCTTTTCTACAAATATTTTCACGGCTTCTGCTCTGACGAGTGTCTTTTCCTGGTGCCCTGACAACATGAACTCTCTCGTGCTACTAGAGTCGGGGTTCGACCATTTTACAGACAAAACATGCAAATGTAACCGTCACTTACCTGACAGCTACAGTCACCAAAATTTAAATGTAACGCCAATTGCTATCTTTTATCTCCTTGATTTTCATTTTTCTCTTATCCCTTCTTTGGAATTCCCGATATCTTTTTTTACTCTCGCTGTAACCCCCTGCGCACCAGTTGCAGTTATGACTTGCTTGGAGTGAAACGAATGTATAAAAAAAGTTTGGGTTCACAAATCGCTACGTTGTTTGGAAACCACATGGATTGAGTGAAAAGGATCTTTTGGATCTGTGATTTGCTGTATAAACGCAATGAAAACGCGCTGTTTTTAAGCAAATTATGACGGGTGATGAGAAATGAATCGTTTACAACAATGTTCATCGAAAAAGATTCTGAGGTAAGGGAAAAGAGTCAACTTTAGCCACCCTCAAAAGCAGGTCTTTATCCTTAGAAAGTCATCCCGTATATCTTTTGGGATCGGAAAAGAATTCTGTACAATGAACTTCTGCCAAGTAACCAGTCAATTGATTCTGAAAAGCAATGCTCGCAACTGGACAAAGTAAAGGCAGCAATTAAAAAAACCCAAAAAAAAAAAACCAAAAAAAAAAACCAAAAAAAACCCCCCCAAAAACCAAAAACAAAAAAAACAAAAACAAAAGCAAAACAACAAAAAAAAAAAAACGGCTAAAATTGGCAAACAGGAAATGTGTTGTTTTCCATCAGGATGATGCTGACATATTGTTGTAGCTTCGCCGAGATGTGTTACCCAAATGTGTCTTTTTCCGAGAAAGCATCGAAATTCTGGTCTGGCAATATGAAACCTTTAAGTTAAAACAAAAGTGGAGAAGGTTTTTGCAATAAAACGCTTTATATTTAGTTGAAGAAATATTTAATGGCATAATTTTGTTTTAGGTTTTAATTTCCCTTAAAATCGGCATGAACTTGTCGCTTAACCCAATAATATATATATATATATATATATATATATATATATATATATATATGTATATATATATATATATATATGTGTGTGTGTGTGTGTTTGTGTGTGTGTGTGTGTGACATATTATGGGGTATATAATGAAAAAAAGTATTCATTTTACAATATCTATTTTTAAATATTCTCCTGACTCTGTGCTTTATCTCCCCCCCTCCCTTGTTGATGTAACTGACTGGAATATATATATATATAGTCATCCGCAGATAGATCTGCTTCGCTGTATCACAGCTCATCAGTACGGTTAGACTCCAATTGCTTTTAACCCAGGATTGAAACCCAACCGAAGTGGCGTTAGTCGGCGATTCTACCTCTGGACTATTGGCTCCCGGTAGAAGAAGGCAGACATTTTAGCATGTATATTATCATTATACACGCCCAATCAGAATTTCTTCAGTATATATATATACACTGAAGAAATTTTGATAGCTAGCTAGACAGACAGACAGACAGCTAGATAGATAGATAGATAGATAGATAGATAGATAGATAGATAGATAGATAGATTGCAAACCCGTTTTTATAGACGCGATAAAGAATGAACCCGTTGAAAGTTGAGAGAGAATTGGAGATTTTAGGAAATAATTGACAGATCGCTTGCTTTGAAATCACGTTTCCTTCCACGGTGTCTACATGGCGTAACGAATGTTATCGACTCGATAACCTCGGACCTCAATGCCAGCAATTAAATGCTCTAACCAATGTGCTACACCGACAAATGAAAGTGTTCGAACACCGTTAGAGAGAGGCCACGAACTCTGAATAATGCCACTCTCCACTTAGACGAACGACGTAACTGATATTGTCAGTTATGTCAGATTTGATATGTCAAATTTGCCCTCCACCATTACGTCCGCCGCCTCCTCGCAGTTCACAGTCAAACTTCCACAGTTTCTCTTTCGCTTTCACTTTCTCCATTTGCTCAGATTCACTCTCTTCGTTCTTCTTGATTCTTCTCCTTTCCTGTCTCAGTTTCATATACGTTTCTACTTTTCTTTTTTTTTTTTACTTCGCCATTCTTTCGGCTTTCGATGTTTTCTTTCAGCTTTCTGAGGATTTTCTGCGACTCTGTAACTTTTCGCTACCTTTAATCTTTTTTCTGATCTCGATCTTTCGGTACTCGTCTCTCACTACAACTAAACACGTCTTCCTATCTATCTATCTATCTATCTATCTATCTATCTATCTATCTATCTATCTATCTATCTATCTATCTATCTATCCATCCATGAAAGGATGTTAAGTTAATATCTATCTATCTATCTATCTATCTATGAAAGGATGTTAAGTTAATATCTATCTATCTATCTATCTATCTATCTATCTATCTATCTATCTATCTATCTATCTATCAAACAATGTTAATTTAATATCTATCTATCTATCTATCTATCTATCTATCTATCTATCTATCTATCTATCTATCTATCTATCAAACGATGTTTAATTAATATCTATCTATCTATCTATCTATCTATCTATCTATCTATCTATCTATCTATCTATCTATCAAACGATGTATCTAATCTATCTATCTATCTATCTATCTATCTATCTATCTATCTATCTATCTATCAAACGATGTTTAATTTAATATCTATCTATCTATATCTATCTATCTATCTATCTATCTATCTATCTATCTATCTATCTATCTATCTATCTATGAAAGGATGCTAAGTTACTATCTATCTATCTATCTATCTATCTATCTATCTATCTATCTATCTATCTATCAAACGATGTTAATTTAATATCTATCTATCTATCTATCTATCTATCTATCTATCTATCTATCTGCTTAGTGGCTAATATAGCTTGCCATCGGCGTTCGCGCTCAGGTAAAAGCTATGATTTTATACACTGATTTTTAATGAAGGCTAAATCTAATGCATTTTGAATAAGTGCATATATTATATTTTCTTAATATTGTTGAAAATTCGAGTAAGTTTGTCAATGATATATGACATATTATTGACCTACCTTGGTCAGTTTGCACAATTAATCCTAAAATGAACATTTCTAACGTAGATCTTTAACCTGGTTGTTGTCTTCTCGTTCTCATTATCTATCTATCTATCTATCTATCTATCTATCTATCTATCTATCTATCTATCTATCTATCTATCTATCTATCTCATGCTCATTCTATCTATCTATCTATCTATCTATCTATCTATCTATCTATCTATCTATCTATCTATCTAATCCAGTCAGTTCAACTATCTATCTATCTATCTATCTATCTATCTATCTATCTATCTATCTATCTATCTAATCCAGTCAGTTCAACATCTATCTATCTATCTATCTATCTATCTATCTATCTATCTATCTATCTATCTATCTATCTATCTAATCCAGTCAGTTCAACATCTATCTATCTATCTATCTATCTATCTATCTATCTATCTATCTATCTATCTATCTATCTATCTATCTATCTAATTAAATAAATAACTAATCTGAGGAATTATTCATACTAAGGCCATTGAAAAGTAATTCCCAATTTATAATTTATTTATTAACCATCATTTTTACAAGAAATGTATATGAAAAGAAAGCATTTGGCATGAGGTTTTTATTTAAAATTCGATATAATCTCCAGATTTCGCTATCGACTTCTCCAGTTGTACAGAAATCATGTCAGCTTTTTTTTTTTAGAATAGAATATGGAATATATAACAGCATTGTTTTGGGTGAATTAAGATTGTGTAATGGTTAGCAAGCTTGACTTGCTAGAACCATTGCATTTGAGTAGTGAGTTAGGCGTCCAATACTTTCGGCCTTGTGCCATCTATATTCTGCGCTTAGAAAGTAACCGTAACTTCTTGTATTCACCTTTCAAGTTCTTCCAAAGTCTAGGTTTGATATCAGTCAGTTAAGTGACATACGTGATACACGCTTGGGCGATCATGTCTCGAAAGAGACATGACTGACTGGGCAGAAGATTATCCCGCAGTAGGTTGCCATAGCTTTCTGCGGTAGACTGGTTGCCGACCAAGGCTATAGAACCCAATCTGTCCTGTTATTTAACCCATAACTGGAAGGAAGAGACGGATTAATACTTTTCCCAAGGGTATTTGCTCGTAATTGAATGCAGTGAATTCGGCTGGAATTCGAACTCGGCTTCCAGACTTCTCGTTCCGAGTCAATATCCAATGCACCACAACGAGCCCTAAAAAATTAACTGGGTGTCCTGGATGGCCACTCATGCATAAAATAAGGAGATATTTAAAAAATCTATTAAAATTATATCTTAATATGAAGAGTATTTCTGTCATCTAAAAACATGATTTTTGTGTTTCATAACATTAAAAGATTTCTAACAAAAGTTCACCATTTGTATTTATAGACACTAAAAAATATGGTTATTTTAAAGAGATTGAATTTAATTTTTAAATATTTTGATTTGAGTGTTTTTTAAAACATTTACCTGTTAAATTGCTTCAATTTTTTAATACAAATCAGTACGTACTATTTCCTCATTAAATTTCAGTAACTGTCCTCCCAAAAAGATGTTGACCAAGGTAAATGTTTATGCATTTTTCACACTTTTTATTGCCTTAGAATATACCCAGCTCAGATCTTTGTAGAAATAACTTTCGATTTACCTGATATGAACCATCATATAATAATTGTGCTCATCCCACCCATTGTTCGCACGACACATGCCATATGAGATATGGTTGGTTCCAATGAAAAATAGAAAAAGAATAAATAAATAAAGAACAAGATAGATAGATAGATAGATAGATAGATAGATAGATAGATAGATAGATAGACAGACAGATAGATAGATAGATGTTTTTACAATAGCCTTATAAACACTCAGACTGAACGCTTTCCTCTCATTTGCATTTCTTGTAAAAGATTTTAGTTAATAAATAAATTATAAGTATTTTTAAAATGGGGTGTTACTTTTCAGTCACCTTATATATATATATATATATATATATATATAGAGAGAGAGAGAGAGAGGTGAAGTGCTAGCTACATTTGGGCATAAAATAAATAGCTGCTAAAATACTTTGATTCTGACTATTTTTTACTGTAGATAATGTAAGTTTTTGGAAAAATAAGTAATAATCTCCCTCAATGTTTAGTATATATATATATATATTAGAAAGATTAAGGAAGACACGTTATTTCATGGTAAATCAGAAATATAGGTCTATTTCAGGCGAACCAGCATCAGATTCCGTCTTTATTTTACAAAGGATTTTGCACGAATATACCCACACTGCATGATATATATATATATAGAGAGAGAGAGAGAGAGAGAGCACTCTAGCTGTTGGCATATGACACATCATGTGCTAAAAGTCTAGCTCCTGCTACCGAGCGCCTATAGCTTAGAGGTAGATTCGCCGGCTGACGCCGCTTCAGTGGGATTTCAATCCTGGGTAAAAAGAAGTCGGATATCTAACCGTACTGATGAGCTGTGATACGGGGAAACAGATCTGTCTGCGGCTAACTATATATATATACAGGGATCCCGTTTATTTTAAGTGCTATATATACAAAAATCAAAAATCAAAATCAAAATCAAAAACAAATCTCGAATCCCCATATATTATAAACTGCGTCAACATTGCGGTAATCAAATACTTTTCTTTAATTTAAATTATGCAACGGTCAGTCTATACTCAGGATGTATTGTGCTTGAAACACCGAATCGTACTACCGGTGGTGGATAATATGTACTGTTATTACCATATACTTAATAGCTCTGTTATATTACATCGAGAATTGTTTTATTAACACTAACACAATAAATCATTTTCACAACAATATTTTCATGGCTTCTGCTCCGACGGACTTATGACACTGGTGCCCCAAGAATCACCTTGACTCCATTTCTTTCTACATCACCCTGTATATCTTGTTCTTTTCCTTTCTCTCTACCTTCGCGAATGTCTTCACACCTGTTGTCCCATCCTTTTCTTGCCCTTTCTCTGACACCCCCTGTAACTGGTTCGTCTTTCTCTTTACTCTTTTCCTATTTAAACTTTTACTCTTATGTAGCCCCCAACGCATCATTGGCGGTACCGCCTTGCTTGGGGCGAAACGATTAAAAAAAGTCAACATTGCCTGATGACAAGGTAAAATCTAAAAACATAGAAATTTCCGTGTCGCAATCTAAATTAAATTAAATTAATTTAAAATAAAATAAAAATTTAATTATAATTATATTATGCTCTACGATATATGTTGTTTTGAGCACTTTTTAAAAATCGTAAATACCGGAGAACTTGGAATTCTAAAACTGCTGTTTCTCTTCACCTGGATATATATATATATATATATATATAATGCTTAAAAGATAATATATTTTATTCAACGTAATAAAAAAAGCTACCGTATGTTCTCAAGTAAACCTAAAATATAATATGCGTCAGAATATTTTTTTTTTAATCAAAAATCTGGTGTAGGCGTCAAAGCTAACCTCGCAGCCGAGATTGATAAAGACCTCCAATCCATAGTGGACTGGGGTAAGAAATGGCTAGTAAATTTTAATGCTTCTAAAACGAAGCTACTCTCAATTAACCATCATCGACAATCTCACCTACCTCCCATTAGCATGGACCAGGCTTGCCTCCCAGAGAGTAAAACACTACGCCTCCTTGGTCTCACACTTTCAGCGGACCTCAAATGGAATGACTATATCGAATCCATTGCTAAATCCGCTGCTATGAAAGTCGGTTCTCTGTGTAGGGCCCGGAAGTTTTTTCCGTCTAAATCTATCCTGCACATATATAAATCTACCATCCGCCCGTGCATTGAATACTTCTGCCATATCTGGTCGGGTGCCCCTGCTATTCTCCTCGGGCTTCCCGATAATGTTCAGAGGAGGGTCTGTAATGTGATAGATACCGACTTGGCAGACCGCCTGCAGTCTATCTCCCACAGGCGCTACATGGCTTCCCTGTGTCTCTTCTATAAATACTTTCACGGCTTCTGCTCCGATGAACTTAGATCACTGGTGCCCACTAGATACGAATTTGCACGAGATACTAGATTAGCAACTAGATCCCACCCTTTTACAGTGAAACCGATAAAATGCAACCGCAACTTCTACGCCAACAGTTTCTTTCCTCGCACTTCCCGACTGTGGAATTCTCTTCCACACGATTGCTTCCCCGACAGTTACAATCTCCAGGAGTTTAAATGTAAGGTCAATAGACACCTCCTAACACACTAACCTGCTCCCATTCTATCAAACACTCTTCCCATCTGCCCAACCCTCATCCTCGGTATCCTTACTCATCTGTCACCTTCCTCCTGACATTCCCTATGTCTAACCACTCCTTCTCTTTACCTTCCCCTATGTAGCCCCATGCGCAATAGTGGCAGTGGAATGCCTTGCTTGGGGTGAAATGATTAAAAAAAATATCACCCCAAGCAAGGCGATAACGCCACTGATGCGCAGGGGGCTACGTAAGAGTAAAAAGATTGGAAAAGAGAAAGCCGGAAACCACATTCTAACCAGGAATCAAGGGATGAGCCTCTTCACCTGTTCAATAGACGTGGGTGGAGTGTGAACCGGGCGATAGTTTAGACTATCTACTCCAATGACAAGATTTCTGGAAACAAAACGCCACACCTACGAAACATTTCTTAACAAGATAATGTGTTAATTAATGCCACAACTCACAAAATATAAAAAAATACACTAAAACTGACATGGAAGTTAAGAAAGGAAGAACCTGTTTTCAACATCTCAGAACAATGAAACTCTTGCATAAGGGAAAAATCGTAAAAATTACCTTTTTCAGAACAATGTGAACTACTGAAAGTAAAATAATCACGGTTCCTTTTCAACGAAAACTAATTCCTACACCACTACCTACAACCACATCACAACTACAACGACTAAACAAACAATGAACCATGAATTAATACTAATAAACTTTCCTTCAAAGCGAAAAATTAAAAGTAGAAAAAATAAATTGGCACTATAAATAACACATTCAAATACAGGATTATGAATTATATAAAAACATTATCAAAAAAATAAAAAAAAGGACAGAGTTTTGCTGTTTTTCAAACTTCCCATGAGCCCACAGTAGCTTATATGTATGTATAGTCCATAGAAACAGGAGTAACACATGGTCAAATGATCTCTTAATGCGTGGAACTCAAGTGACTATACAGTTTTGATTTCTATACCAATACTGTTTCTATCTATCTATCTATCTATCTATCTATCTATCTATCTAATTTATATATATATATATATATATATATATATATATATATATATATATATAGTCATCCGCAGACAGATCTGTTTCGCTGTATCACAGTTCATCAGTACGGTTAGACTCCGATTGCTTTTTTACCCAGGATTGAAACCCGACCGAATTATCATCAGTCGGTGATTCTATCCCTGGGCTATGAGCGTTCGGTGGAAGAAGGCAGACTTTTTAGCGCGTATATCACTATACACGCCCAATAGCCATAGTGCTCTAATTCATTGAATGAGCGATGCGTATATGCCGGTGTAGCTACTATTTTCAAAGTCTCCCACTCTTCCAGAGCGCTCAATTAGGGTGTGAGAGCGTAAATACTATATTCATCCGCAGACAGATCTGTTTCGCTGTATCACAGCTCATCAGTACGGTTAGACTCCGATTGCTTTTTAATCCAGGATTGAAACCCGACCAAATTGGCATATATATATAGTCATCCGCAGACAGATCTGTTTCGCTGTATCACAGCTCATCAGTACGGTTAGACTCCGATTGCTTTTTTACTCAGGATTGAAACACGACAAGACAATATATATATATATATATATATATATATATATATATAGAGAGAGAGAGAGAGAGAGATAAGAAGCTTCTAAGAACCCTCGCTAGACACCTGAAGACAGTTGCTAGCATCACTGGCACAGAATCGGTTTATTGTGAATTTGCAAGAATCTAGAGACAGAAAGAATTCGGATACATAACAATGATTTTTCAGAAAATTTGGTAACAAGAAATACATCATAACAGGAAAAGGGTGCAGTGCCATCTAATTAAAATTCGTCGCCTGTCTCAATAACCTTGTAAATCTTGTTCCGAACTCTTAAATCAGTTGAAGAGAACGATGGTCAAATATATCACAAGCTAATGAAGGACCTCCCAGTCGTTTTTGAACAACTTTCTTCTGCTGAAGTTCATGCTAACCGCTCATCTGGCCAATTAATTCTGTCATTACCGTACTCCAAATGAATTTTCTTGCCTTGAATATCTATTGAGACTGAAGTTCACATCAGACCTGCATTGAAACTTCTATATAAGATCCATCAGTAAAGTTACTGGAAAACTGAACTGTTCCTTGTACCACTTCTCCTGCTCTGCCTTTCCAAGAGTTGGGTCAGACCAAAATGGAGTATTGCTGAGGTAACTGGGCTTGCGAAGCATAGTCTTCTCTTTTCAGTTTTGCTAGGGTTCAAAAGTGTTTATGCAACCTTGTATATGATGAATTGTTTTTCACCTTACTACTCATTTCTCCACAGATGAAAGATTGTGAACGCCTCTCAATCTCTGTTTTCATGGCAGATATTCAAGCGAAATACATTCCTCTATTCTATATTCCTTTATACTTTTGTAGCTACGACCCGTCATGCCACGTATAGATTAAATCCTGTGGATTTGGGAGGAAGATTGATAAAATTAGCGAGGATGGTATCAGGGTAAAGCACCAGGTTAGAGATTGTATTCAAGAAGTTAAGTGACACGTGGGGGTAGAGTTTGCTCTGGAACCTATTTCAGATTAGCTTAGAAGAAGAGTCTTAGTTGAATGGGAATCTCATTCGACTCTATTTTTAGGTATTCACAGACACGAATAACCTTAAATTTTCCCCATAATATCCACTTTCGTAAGAAGGTTTTGTCTGCTTTGAAAACCAGTTTTTTAAATGCCAACCCTCGTTGGTTTTCTCCAATTCCACTCACTCAATTTTAAGGTAGTTTTTGCTGCTTTATACTGAAAAAAGTTATACAGATTTGGGCGAAAGAAATTCATTTATCTAATTCTTCATAAAAAAAAGTAATTTTTCTGTCCATAGATAAGTGGGCAATAGCGAGTCTTATAGTAACGTTTATATTTTATTCTTACTTTTTTTTATATTTTCCAACTATCAAGACTGGCAGCTACCAACCACAAGCCTCTCGAATGCGGGCAGAGGTAGAACGAGTTTGCTTGCCCTGGAAAGTGGTTTGTGACTCTCGCTATCTTATCAGCATTATCTTTACGTGAACTATATCTATATACGTTAGAAATTAAACTAAGCACAACTGACTATTAAAGGTTAAAACATTTTTGCGGATCTTGACCTCGTTCTGGGGTCTTTTTTTGTTCAAATACATGACTTTGTTTTTCTCAGGCTAATTCTTGAAAAAAAAAAAAAATGAAAAAAAAAAAGAAAACTCTATACAAATTTCAATATATTTTTTATCCATAATGTTGAATATGTTAAAATTATTCAAATTTTAACAACAAAAAAAAGAAGGAAAAACAAAAAAATAACAAAAAATCTGGTTGATGCTAAAAATTATCGCAAAAATTGTTAATTTAAGATTGAATGATCTATTATGACGTATCTCTAATTTGTATTTAGATACATTATATTTATTTTGCTTAAGTAGGTTACAGTAAAATTTGTATTTTATATGAACACTTCTTTTTCTTCTATGTGCACTGTCCCTTCAGGACGTAGGCGATCATGGTTCTCCCCATCTTCCTATCCCTTGTAGCTCTTAGTATGTTTGCTCCTGTTACACCTAGCAGCCCCTGTTCCGTCATCCACCTGATCAGGCCCTGAAAATATGTTATCCGCTGCTTTCCTCTGTCTCTTTTTCCTTCTAACTGGCCTGTCAGTATCAGGTTCTCCAAGCCCTCCTTCCTTATTGCATGTCCCAGGAACTTCAGTTGTTTCTTCCTGATGCTCAGTATTAATTTCCTTTTTCTTGCCATTCTTTCCAACACCTCATAACACTACCTTATGAAAATTGAGATGTAGTAGAGTGGGGGCACCCGTATCGTATATTCGAGATTTGTAGGACGAGACACTTGCACCGACCCTAAATTCCATAATCAGTTATTTGTATATAGGCCATTAAAATGTACATATTTTCTTGTTGAGATAGTTTAAGTTCATAGACTTGATGTGGTATTATGGTGATTGAGAAAAAATGTGACTAATAGGTGAGCTTTTTTTTAGTGTTAGGAACAATTTTGTACGCATAGATCATAACAGAATCCAGTTAAAAATTGTAATATTTCTTATGAATTAACAGAGACGAACTGTGAATTATGAATTAATATAGATTAACTGTTGCCGGCGCGCAGAATTCCAATTTCCGTTTGAGTTCGTTATATTCACTAACGTGCAAATACGAACAGAGAAGGTATGAAGCAACCTTTTTTCCTCCCAGCTATGGATTAAATAGTAAGACTTGTATCACTAAACCATTATTACCTGTCCCTAAAAAAATGTCTTACAATCTAAAAACGGTCCTGGGTATGACAATAAACTGCATCCGGCAGCAAGACATCTGATTGGGAGGTTGTGAGAAACATGACACCACCTCTAAATTGTTGATGTTACTAGGTCCACCTTGACTCGGGGTAGTATTACTTGTCAGAGTCCCAGCTATGGACAAATAGTTTATACCCAAACTGGGGTTAAAACACTATGAAAGTATAGAAATAGTTTTTTATAGTAAAAATTCCAGGAATACATTTTTGAAGGAAAAAAGTATTACCTGCAATACATTTTTAAAGTAAAATAAGATATTACAAGCAATACAATGTTTCTCAAAAATGCATGCCAGCAATACATTTGACTCTCCAAAAAACGCCTTACAAAAATACGTCAAAGAAAGCTGATCTACAAACTTATAACTTGCGAAGAATACATATTCTATTCATACAAATCTATTGTAAAAATCTTGTCGGCATTAAATAACCCTTAAGGTTGATATACCGTAAAACAAAATGAATCTAATCCCTGATCTACAAATTATATCTTGCAAAGAATATATATTCTATTCATACAAATCGGTTGTAAAAATCTTGTCGGCATTAAATAACCCATTGAGGTTAATATCCCGTAAAACAAACCTAACCAAACAATTAAATTTTTTTTGTTTTTAAATAACCTGATTGATTAGTCGTACGAAACATTAAACAGACAATCAATCAAATATTGATTAGCTGCACAGACATGTCTTTTAGATTTATTTACATTCTCTGGAATATAAATGTATAGAAACTACAGTGGTCACAAAGTGAGGGATCAATTTATATAAAATAATTGTAGTAAAGAATTGATCCCCTGCCTCATATCTATATTACACTTTTTTTTATTTATCAAATTCTGATAAGATATGAATCCACCTCTTCTTCCCGCCCTAAAAATGGGTTAATTAGTAAGACTGAACCATAATTATCTCCAAAAAATGTCTTACAATCTAAAGTTTTTTCTTATCTAAACTTATTTATAAATGGAACTTTGTCTGTGTGTATGTGTCTATGTGTGTCCGTTACCTATAGACTCCGAAACGGCTGAACCGATTTTCTTCGAAAATTTACACAGTTGCACTACAAGCATCTGCGAGTGTTCTTAGCTAGGTTTTGTGTCGAGGTACCCCCGATAAATATCGAAAATCGATAATCGAAAAAATCGGGTTATAGAAGGAGTGGACCGATTTTAATCAAATTTGATACACTCATACACAAAGACATAAGAAACGATATTCAGAAGTTTCAAGGTTGCAGTTCTTACAATAGTGCAGAAAATTTGATATCGATACCAGGAAATCAAAATTTGACTTACATCCATTCATTTTTCTTTCAGTCTACGGTTTCGCTTTAACTGGAAACAACTATTGCTTTTTAGTCTTTCGTGCCAACGTTCAAAGAGTCTGAGCGCCAGAACCATGGATTAGTTTTAAAGCTTTCATTACAACCGAGCAACGCCGGGCTATACTACTAGTTTTAAATAACTTGCGAAAGGTTGATAAGCCGTAATAAACGAATCAATATCTTTGTCTGTCTATGCACAGAACCAGATAGTGTCAATGACACATATTTCTTTGCTTATCATAATACAAAAGTAGGGCATTTTTTCTTTTTTTTTTTTTTTTTTACTTTTGGGGTTGTTGCAGGCATTAAGTATATAAACCATAGCAGAACAATTATAGGGAGATATGTAATATGTGAAAATACATTAGACTATATCGATGCTTTTTTGATTCTTTTATCTTTTTTCTACTCTCATTTTACTTTCTTTTTTTATTCTTTCTTTCTTTCTTTCTATTTTTACTCTTTCTTTTATTCGTTTAAGAATAAACATTTCTTTTTTAACGTTCAGTCTGTAAACTTCTTTTTCTTTCTGTCCACTTTTAAACTACGCACTTTTCTTTGTTTTTTTCATTTTCTTTTTTTACTTCTTTTGTCAAATATGTTTTTCCTTCTTTCATTTTTCTTGCATACTTTTTTTATGCATTTTCTTTTATGTTTCTTTTTTCTTTTTTCTTTTTTCGTTCTTTCACTTTCAAGCAAGAAACCTATTATTTTCCCGCTTTTAAACTTTTCTTTCTTTCTTTCTTTCTTTCTTTCTTTCTTTCTTACCTTTTTAAACTGTAAACCTATCCCACTTGTTTCATTCTTTCTTTTTAAAAATAATAACTTTCTTTCTTTCTTTCTTTCTTTCTTTCTTTCTTTCTTTCTTACCTTTGTAAACTGTAAACCTATCCCACTTGTTTCATTCTTTCTTTTTAAAAATAACTTTCTTTCTTTCTTTCTTTCTTTCTTTCTTTCTTTCTCGAGAATTGAATTACTCTTCCATGACTTACTACTTAGCCGCATTTTTTAAAATTCATTTTCCTCCTCAAAGCATTATGCGATATTCGAAAATTTGAAGGGAAACTAAGGGACACAAAAATTTCTTAAATCTTTTAACGTCTGTCTTCAGATGCGATTGAATTCGAAAGATGCATTTTTGTATAATTCTTGCCATTTCGTCTTTTGCGTACAGAGACATTGATCGTTCCCGCGAGGTCATTTCGTAAATTAATATATAAGAAAGCGAATAGTCTTCTTATCTTGTTTGAGAAGCGCACTTTATGGAATAGGCAAGAGGCAAAATATAAATACAGCAAAATATTCATATTTTGCTGCAAAAAAAGAAAAAAATTGACACTCAAGAGATTTTCTTCGGAATTTTCAGAAAACATGACATGTAGTAATGACTGTTCTATGCATAGTCTTTGGAATAATGTAATCTGTTAAAATTAAATTTTAGTAAAATTAGAAGAAACGATTATTACGTATGGCGCATTTTTAATAGTTAAAACGAAGTAAATTTAAATTGTGTTTGCCATTGCGAAGAATCGAAGTTGCCTGAACCAGATCATGACTCATGACCCAGATCAGATCATGACTCGTAATTAAGGTCACATAGGGACCATATGTAGTGCATCAAATCAGCAATGGTGTGTCTTGGGCAATGTAGTAGCCCAAACTTCTCCAGGTTGGCTGAGCTCAGAGTTTTCCTTCTCCTAGATTGGTTGCTATATAATGACAATCACGACACAACTTCCATAACTCATTAGGGTTGTAGGGTGACCATATGCGCTTAATTAGCAGCAGCAGTGGTGTTTTATTTTTTGGTTTAGATAGCCTGATATAGCCCAACCTTCTCCAGGCTGGTTGAATTTAGAGTTTTCCTTCTCCTGGTTGCTAAATAAGCACAGTCACGATTACAACTTCCGTAACACATAAGGGCCGTAGAAGCACCATATGTGCTGCAGTTGTGGCAGAAATTATATGTTTGGGGCAGGATAGCCTGGCGTAGCCCAACCTTCTGCAGGCTGGTTTGAATTCAGAAATTTCCCTGTAGACTGGTTACTGAATAATCACAAACACTATCACGACTCTCGTAACCCATTTTTTTTCTTTTTGACGGGTTGCCAACCAATCTATGGGTTCAGTTTGTCTGATAATTTTCTCATAACTTGAGGAAAAGAGTTGATTCATAAATTACCAAAGGGAAAATATGTCTGAGCGAATGTAAGAAACCTGACTGGGAATTGAACTCGCTTCTCTGATTTCTCTTTCCGAGTCGCTATCCGCTACAATGAATCTATTAAGCTAAAATGGTCCACAAAAATTATTAGGTTGGAACAAAACTTCGTAGCGATTTTAAAGAAATTTTTTCAAATGTTATTATAACGCTTATACGAAATATGTGGAGTATATCTGCGATGCCCCGTGTAATATGGCATGGGTTATTTCTAATCAAACCTTTCGATTTGGTTATCATCAACGACTGTAAGTCTGTCGGAATGTTCACGGTCTTCCAAATGAAAATTTATATTTCTAAAGTTAACGAACAATGTATAAACAGTACTTGCAGCTATGGCACCAGCGCCGTAAATGACATAAATTCTTTGGCTGTCTGTATAGCGTTTTTCCCTTTCCAGAAATAAAAAAAAAGCTTCGAATCATTAAAACAAATTTTATCATAATCCATTTTCACGTTTAATATAGGAACAGCAAACACTTTGCAGTTCACACACAAATCGTATAGAAAGAAGCGTTAAAATATAACTTTTAAGACACACACATATATATATATATATATATATATATATATATATATATATACATATACAGTCATCCGCAGACAGATCTGTTTCGTCGTATCACAGCTCATCAGTACGGTTAAACTCCGATTGTTTTTTTACCCAGTATTGAAACCCGACCGAAATGGCGTCAGTCGGCGACTCTACCCCTGGGCCACGGGGCATTCGGTGTAAGAAGGCAGTCTTTTTAGCGCATATCATATTACGCGCCCAATAGCTAGAGTGCTCCAATTCATTTTACTGAATGAGCGATGCGTACACGCTAGAGTGTATACTGTTTTTCAAAGTCTACCTTTCTTCCAGAGTGCTCAATCAGGGTGTGAGAGCGTAAATATATATATATTAAACATTTACTGTTAAGGATAACAGACAATGAATGTCTATTATGTTTAATCATGAGCCGTTCTAAACATCGTATTTTGGCAGCAAAAACAGGTGAAAACAAAGACAGCAATTGTCCAACGTTATGGTTATGATTTAGAAAATCTTGATATAAAAATAACCCATGAGCTGTGTTAGGGAAACAATCAGCTTGTATGAGGAATGCGAAATAGTTAATTAACTCGACAAAAGTAGAAAGTAGAATATAATAAAGATATGTTTTGTTAATTGATTTATCTAATCTCTTTGGGATATGCATTGTGGTGCAGCGGATATTCTCTTGGAACGAGAAATTGGGGAGCCGAGTTCGAATACCAGCTGAATTCCTTGCATTCACTTACGCGCAAATACCCTTGGGAAAAGTATTAATCTGTTTCTTCCCTCAGTTATGGTTTAAGTAACAGGACAGATTGGGTTCTATAGCTTTGGTCGGCGACCAGTCTACCGCAGAAGGCAATGGCAACCTACTGCGGAAAATCTTCTGCACATTCAGTCATGTCTCTTTCGAGACATGATCGTCCAAGTGTGCATCACGTATAGCACTTAACTGACAGACTGAATATAATAGTTGAAAACATGATTAAGGCTTTTACTGGACATAAAGTAGGGGACAAGTTTTATGAAGTAATAAACTGATCCCTTATTAATTACTACTTAATAATATAATACATCTCTTACCCGTTTAGCTATGAGTTAAATAATAGGACAGATTGGTTTCTATAGCCTTGGCTGGCAACCAGTCTACCGCACAAAGTAATGGCATCCTACTGCGGGATAAACTTCTGCCCAGTCAGTCATGTCTCTTTCGAGATATGATCACCCAAAGCGTGTATCACGTATGGCACTTTAACTGACTGACTGAGTAGTATAGTTACAGGTGTAAGAAAAATATCCAAACTTATTAATAAATGGAACTTTGTCTGTGTGTGTGTGTGTGTGTGTGTGTGTGTGTGTGTGTGTGTGTGTCCGTTATCTATAGACTCCGAAACGGCTGAACCGATTTTCTTCGAAAATTTACACAGTTGTACTATAAGCGTCTGCGAGTGGTCTTAGCTAGGTTTTGTGTCGAGGTACCCCCGATAAATATCGAAAACAAATAATCGAAAAAATCGGGTTATAGAGAGAGTAGTCCGATTTTAATCAAATTTAATACACTCATAGACAAAGACATAAGAGACGATATTCAGAAGGTTCAAGGTTGCAGTTCTTACAATAGTGCAGAAAATAGATAATATATATAAAAGGCAAGATGTTTGTGTGTGTGTCTGTTTATCTGCCTGTATGTCAGTATTTTTTCAGCCCTTTTATTTTAGATTTTGGCTCTAAGTAGGTATAATTGTAGTTCTTAGTCTCAGCCATGATACCATTTAGTCAGAGGACTTATTTAGCATTCAAAATTCAGTTTACGACGAAAAAAACTTATTTGATATCGATACCAGGAAATGAAAATTGGACTTACATCCATTCATTTTTCTTTCAGTCTACGGTTTCGCTTTCACTGGAAACAACTATTGCTTTTTAGTCTTTCGTGCCAACGTCCAAAGAGTCTGAGCTCCAGGACCATGGATTAGATTTAAAGCTTTCATTACACCCGAGCAACGCCGGGCTATACTGCTAGTACGACATAAATCCGAAGGCGCATCAGGAAGGTTGGACATTTCAGAAACTGTGAAAATTATTAAGGGATTGAAATTTAAGCTCGACCGTAATTTAAAAAGCAGTTGGTATTTATGAAGAACGAAAAGTGTTGCTTCTTGACAATTCTTCAAAGCTGAATAAGTTAAATGTATCATTGGGTTCCTTGGAAAAATAAAATGAAATGATAATTGCAATGGTAGCTTCTATTTTTGTTTCCGTTTCATCTAAACTATCATCATTTTTTTGGGGGGGGTTACAGTTCTAAAATTTAGAAAGAACAATTTTTATCCGTATAATATCAAAGTGTCTGATATTTTCTACATTCTAGACTGACCGTTTGTTCATTGGTCTAGTTTGAAATTTGATGTTACCTCTAATATGTAATACACGACCGTCATCGATAATTGTGATTGGGATATCCACATAGTAGTTAGGCGAATTCCAAGCCGATATCCACATAACATTTTGTTCTTGCGTGACCTTTTGGTAATGGTAATATTCGCCATTTCTTTATAAGGAAACGTTCGGCATTCATTAAACGAGCAGCTTGTACTGTTTTTGGTTGAAATTTATAAAATCTTTTTCTTAAGACACATTTTCAGTTAAATAGATTTCTCTAGAACAGTTGCTGTTTCCAGTAATGAGGGTGGTTTCCTTCCTAACCTTTTGTTTGAAGTAGTGTGTCATGTTTACACCTTGTTTATGTTATTGTCGTTTCTTCGAGTTATATGCAATATCTCATTCTAGCCGTTGCTGTTGTTGAAAGTCCTCAAGTGATGTGGTTTTAGTAATTTGGTAAAAATTCTTTGTGACTTCGTAGCGTCAGTTCACAAGATTCTAAGTAGTGTGGTCTTAAGCAAGATTTATAGGCTACTTTCGCTCAAAGGCATTTTTAATCATTGATCGTAGAAAACGATCGTATACAGCGGATATTTTAGATTATTTCTGAATGAGTTTGGAAACAAGCATAACATCTAATGAAAGTTTCAATCTGTCGAGGCTATTTAAGAAATGACTTGAGTTTTCATGTTAATATTTTTGTTGTAAACTGCGGTGTTGGACAAAATAACCTCTAACGCAGCCTATTCTATGTTCAATTTCCTATACTAAATTTGTTAATTTAAAAAAAAATAATCAATTTCCTCCAAACAAAGCGATAATGCCAATAACATGCAAGAGACTATTTGGAGTGAAAGAGAATGGAAATACTTTAAAGGTAAACCAAATCCTAAGCTGAAAACAAGGGATAAATTCTATTCCTGTTCAATAAACTGGGAAGTAGTATGAATCAAACGAGAGGCGAACCTATCTACTCCTATTTATAACTGATTTATACGCCGAGGTAGTTGAAGTGCTTAGTATTTGCTAAATCCACATTTTAAATCATCATTAATTTTCATTCCGATTCTAGTTTCTGTTTTGGAATAATTTATTTTGAGTCCCATTCCTAAGTACACTTGGTAGAGAACATTTGCATTTTCATTATAGATTCAGAGTAGGTGCCATCACTTTTTCATTTCGATTCCAGATCATAGTTTCTTTTTTTTAAGGTTTATCTAGAGTCCCTTAGAACACTTGGCAGAGGATATTTTCATTTTCATGATAGATTCAGAAAAGGCGCCATGACTGTTTTCATTTTGATTCCAAATAACAATTTTTGTTTTGGAAATGTTTATCTTGAGTCTTATATCTTGGAACATTCAATAGAGGATATTGATTTTATGTTCAAAATCATTTTTATCTGAACTATGAATATCTATATCGTCAGCATACTCACCTCATCATCAATACATTGTCATCGAGAAAGTTAACACTGTCGTTGTTTTCTGTTATTAGATTCATTTGGAATGCGGTATGCAATGTTTATATGATCAGTGCCCATCTTTAAAAAAGCTTTGAAGAACTTGGTTGTTCTCATTTCCACTGTGTCATACTCGTGATGAGATTTAAAATGTTTCTGTATTGGGATCCTCTCTATGCATGTATGACATTTTGGACCAATGTAATTCTTCTATTACATCTAAACTCTCAGTGGAGTCAGAAATTAGAAAGCAATTTCTTAGGGATGAGAGGAGTAAGTCGCTACTGATGTGGTCATATGCTTTCTTTTTCTGTTTTTTTTATCAGTCAATAATAAGCTGTAAGCTTGTATTGGTGGCTGGTGTAATAGATAATGGCTCATAATTTTTTATAAAAAACACGACCCCTAATGCATCCAGTCAACCTCCATGACCTTTGACTGATTCTGCCCGCGCTGTGTTGTTGATCCCAGATTAGCAAAATACAGGACCGCTTATTACTGCTTGATGAGGATCAACCTGACTTGGGAGGGATTGGTATATGATAAAAACCAGATTTAAGATCACAACTACACGGTGTAGAATTATATATATTTAAATATATCGAATAATTACAAGCTTACAAGCAAGTCAAAATAAGTGACGGAAAAGTAATATCAGTTGGCTGGTATTCAGTAGAATATTCGTGTTATATTATTTCTACAGGACGATCAGGTGGTTTAATTTAGCAATCTCTCTCTCTTCATCTCTCTCTCTCTCTCTCTCTCTCTCTCTCTCTCTCTCATCGTCTTCCTCTTATTTTTAGCAGCAAGCAAGTTTTTCAGGCCTATCGTATTTTTCAAACTCTTCTAAGCTTCGGGACCAGTCTCTCAAATTTCGTCTTTTCATTCTCGTTTTGTTAAACAGCACTCAGGCCGGTGTGGAAAAAAGGAGGTAACGGGGCTTCTATTTCCCTCACTGTATAACCCTTACCATCTCGAAATGAAAATCATTACATTGACCTATTTCGACTTCACATCCACCTCTTTTTGTCTGGCTGCTCTTATCAACTGCCCTGGTAATCTACAACACAGGAATTTGTCAAGACCTTATTTTGACCTAGGGTCACACATCCTCAAAACCCATTGGCGTATGTTGTGACTGGAATTAAGTAACTAACTTTTGATAAATTCACTTTCTCAAGAAAAGGATTTTGCACCCAGTGGAACCTTGTATCTGTATTTTCCACTTTTTTAACATTTTGGCTACTTTTCCCGACAAAAATAATTATATTCTCTAATTTTAGAGAAATCATTTCTCATCTCGAAAATCACTTAAAATTAATACCAGCCATCTGAAAATAGGGTTACGTATTAAAGGGAGATCCAATGAAAGTAAATATTGTCTATCCATTCAACGAGCGAGATGAAGCGAATATTTTGGTCAGTTATCTGTAAGCAAGATCCGTATGTTTGTAAACCCACCATAATACTCTTTTTATTTTAAGCTATTTTTCTTCTAGTTTTTTTTCGCTTAAACGTATCTTTTCAGTGCCAGTTTATACCAGCGCCTTCTTGTTTTCAGATATTAAACAATAATTTTAAACTAAAGGGAAATAAAAATTACACTAAAATATAAATTTGATATTTTTCAAGTTGTCATCTGAAATCAAGAAAATACGATATTTAAATAAAATGTTTAAAATATGTGAAAAAAATAAGTTTAAACTGACACCAGGAGGATATGAGTTCATCATGAATTTCAGACGACGAGTTTCGAAGATGACTCTGCATAGTTTTATGAACACTGACAATCGCTTGATTTCAACAAAGCTATATCTTTTGAGCGGTATATTCGGTTTGTCAGGAACTTAAGCCAGAAAATGTGTTCTTTTTTTTGAAGGGGGATGAATAACATCATATCATCTGCTGCAAGTCGCGCCAGAATTTTTTATTGTCAGAATCCTTCTTGCACATTTAAAAATTTACCATTCGTCCGTGCATTGGTTGCTGCTGCTATGTCTAGTCTGGTGCCCCTGCTGTACATCTCGAAATTCTTGACAAAATCCAAAGAACGATTTGTTAGGTCATCAATTCTAACCAGGCATCTCGACTTCAATCACTTTCTCACCGACGTGACGTGGCTTCCCTCTGTCTTTTCTATAAATATTTTCATGGCAACTGCATTGACGAACTTTTTTTCCCTGGTGTCCCAAATACATGAGATTATATATACTACTAGATTGGCAATTAGGTCCCACCCTTTTTACTGTTGAAATAACTAAATGTACTTCTACTTCAACAGTTTTTTCTTTTACTTTCTAACTGTAGAACTCCCTTCCGTTTACTTGCTTCCCCGATATCTACTATCTTCAAAGATTTGAATGCAACGTCAATCGCCATCTTCTGTCTTCCTGAACCCCGTACATCTTTTGTCCTATCCTCAATGCTCGCTATTCTCTGTTTTCACTTTCACTTTCACTTTCACTTTCATTCCTTGTAACCTCTTACATATTAGTGGTATTACCGCCGTGCTTGAGGTATTAAAACAAGACATCAAGAAATTGTTTATAAAACAATATGAACAACCTTATCAAGGGCCACTCTTAAATCGAATATGATTTTGTGGATATGGTAGATTTTAAGGGGAGGCTGTTACAGTGTACTCTTTTTGCAGACGTAAAAGATTGGTTCGAACAAGTACTGTTCTCAGCTATAATGTTCCAAGAGGAAAACGTTCGACTGCATATTTACTCCCCGACCAGGTACACATTGTTATAGCTTGACTGTGGAAATTTCACTCATCCGTAGTATTCGTCAGATATTGAGCCTTCAGATTAATAATAATAATAATTATTATTGTTTGCGGAATTGTTCAGGAGAAAACCAAAAATTTACAAAAGGCACTTAATTAACTTATTTGTTGAGCACAAAAACAAAAACAAAAACAAAACAAAAAAACGGCACATCATAGCGAGCATTTTGTTAGGACAACTGTGTCAAAATACTAAAAAATAATGTATTTTCCAGTCCACAACTGATTGATTTGTCTTTTTACGGATTTTTACAGGTAATTTAAATTCAGAAAATATTTTTAGGTTACTTACTCTAATGTAGATGTGAAGATTTTGCAAAATATATCAAAATACCAAGTTATTCAAGTGGAAATTAAAAAAAGTGGCACATGACTATATGAATAATTCTATTTGTGAGTGGAGCCCTCGGATTGATTGGAAAAAGTTCAGATAGACTCATTGAAGGGATTCCTGGTAGCCTATGCCTTAAAGAAATGCAAAACCCAAAACACTTCTTACAAGTACAGCTCGCACATCCCGAAGAGCTTTATCAATGTAAAATATGTGTGCTTTTAGGTTAAAAATGTTCAGTGGATAATGTCATGAAGTTATTTCTGATCTTAGATCTCTGGCTGGGACACGGACGGAAATGGGCATACAACAGAAATCTAAAGAAATAATAATAATAATAATAATAATAATAATAATAGGCCGGACATTCTTATAAAAACCAAATAGAAAAATACTTGCCTATTAATTGATATGGCTTGTCCAGCGGATTGTAACATAGCAACCAAGGAATTCGAAAAACTGTCAAAATATAAAGACCTGGAAATTGAAATGGAAAAAAAGTGTAGAACTTGAAAACAAGAATCATACCAGTGATAGTGGGTGCGCTTGGAATGATAAAAAATGGAACAAAACAACGCATTGAAAGTATCCCTGGAAACACCAGCTTAAGAGATATACAAAAAATTGTCTTGTTAAGTACAGCCCACACACTATGAAGAACTTTACCTATGTAACGCTAGGGATGTTAGGGAGATAGGAAAAAAACCTGAAATGGATCCATAACAACACGCCACAACCTGTCTTAGATCTTCCTGCAGACTTGGTAGGGAGTGCAACTATAGTAGGAATCGAATCGAATTCTGATGAAAAATGACATAATAATAAATTTATATAACTATGAAAACAGTTACATTGCCTTCAAGAAAAAAATCATCAAATGATAATCCTAAGTGCAAGAATGGTTTGCTGGTATAAACAATAACACCCAAAACCCAGGTTACTCTATTTATACCTCCCAATATCATTAGTCTTTGCCGGTTTTCACTTCCAGTATGGAAAAACCTAATCCATAGAGATACATCTTGATTAATGTTAAGATTCCTCGTTATTTCCTTTTTTCTAATGTAGACCCTCCAAGTTAGGTTGATCGTAAAACTAATTTTGATAGAAAATATTTTCATATATCCAGGCATATCTAGGTTTCTTGACGATTTAACTGATATTTGCACTTAGATGAATGAACTCAGTTGATACTGTGTAGTTAATTAGGCGTCGTGCAGAGGTAAATGAGGCAAGTCTGGATTACCATTGCTACTGAATAATAAATTCGATTCACACATTTTTGCGTCATTTTGTATCCTTGAGAAAACCGAAGTAAGCTTAGTAAATAACAACGTGACCTCACCTGGACGGGCAAAATGACGTTGTGAATCGACTCTGACACGCTAATCTGTATAGACATCAAACGACCATGATTTGTCAGTCAGTCAGTCAGTCAGTCAAGATGCCATGCGTTACAATGTCTCTTTCGATCTATAACTAAATAGGCAGAAGATATTCCTGCAGTAGGCTGCTGTTTATTTCTGTGGTAGACGAGTTGCTAACCAAGGCTATAAAACCCTGTCTTTCTTGCTATTCACTCTTAGTTGGGGTAGAAGAGGTGGATTCATGTCTTTTCCAAATATATTTGCTCGTGTGAATGCAACGAACCCGTCTGTAATATCGAACTGAGCTCTTCCATCTCCTAATCCGAGCCGATATCCATCACGCCACAAAGTACATCCATCCACTTTCTAAATAATGACCCGAAATTTATATGCCAGTGCATTTTTTACAAAAAATAAAACAGAATATCATATCAACATCAGAGGAAGAAATAAATTAAATGATTTATCATTTTTTCCATAAAATAATGATAGTGGTAAATTAATGATACATTTTATATAATATTGGTTAGATGTAACCGTAAGTTCTTTCCTAAGAGTTTCTTCTCTCGCACATCTCGCTTGTGAAACTCTTTGCCGGCTTCTTACTTTACAGCCAATTTTGATCTTCAAAAATTTAAATGCAGTTTCAATAGCTACTATCTGACCTCTTTATTGTTCTTGTAGTAGATAGGAGATTAAGAATTAAAATCAACTTTTTTCTTCCCTTTCACAAAAATTCTCAATGACGTGTGAAATCCTGGTTTTTCCCTAATTGAAAAAGGCTTGACTATCTGCTTAAAGAAAAAGTCGAAACCGGATTTCGCAATTAAAGTTTAATTTATTATTCTGACCAATGGGAGCGATTTGCAAGACCATAAAGACTTTCGCGATCAAGTGCGAAAATCTAAATTGCTATAAAAGGCTCGGGTCAGCGTCAGTCAGAGAGTCAGGGACGGAAGAAGCAGAGACGACAAGCTAAACTTTAACGGGAGAAGCTTCAGGTGATCCGGACATTCGTCCATTTTCTCCTTCTTTCTCGTGTGCTGATTCATTCTACTTCTTTATCCAAAGACATTCCTACGAAACAAACGTTCATACATACATAAATACGTACGCATAAACTTTTTCCAACAAATTAGAACAAGATCATTTCTTCAACTTTTGATATCCTCAACTTTCTCATTGAACATTAATTTCCACCAATCCTTCTTTGACCGGACTTTATCTAAGTTAAAACTTAGTTAACTCACCACCGTTACCATTTTTTTCTTTTCTTCTTCTTCAATTAGAGTAGATAGTCTAAACTATCACCCGGTCCACCTCCACCCACGTCTATTGAACAGGTGTGGAGGCTCATCCCTTGGTCTCTGTTGAGGATGTGGTTTCCGGCTTTCTCTCCTCTAATCTTTTCACACTTACGTAGCCCCCGGCACATCAGTGGCGTTACCGCCTTGCTCGGGGTGATATGATTAAAAAAAATCCTTGTTATTCTTTCTTAATAAATTTCTATTTTAACATGAAAAATGTATATTTTTATTCTTACACTATTCCACACCAATCTACAATCTCCAACCTTCTGCAACCAACCTTCTGATGATAACGATAATAACCTTCTGATAATTCTGTTGATAATTCTGGATAAAACTTGAAAAGCTGTAGGGAGTTCGGTTAAGTATGACACAAGGCCGAAACAAATAAACATTGTCCATCTCGCTATAACTACATTCCCACTTCTTAATGATATTCCTTTTCTTATTTTTTCACACTCAGTATTTACTATTATTATTATCTCATTTTTCATCATATTTCGATTTCTGCTTTGGTCTCACTACCAACCAAGTCTGCGGGGACACCTAAGGCAGGTAGTGGCGTGTTGTTATGGCTCCATTTCATGTTTTTCTATCTTCCCTA
>JBBBDQ010001157.1:2950000-2972500 GCA_037127315.1 Ascarosepion bandense
ATCGATTCTAGAAGACAACGGGACGAAGAATTTTAAAGGGACGCTTGGCCCACTCATTGCTTTAGAGTCTCTCCATCAGCGATCTTAGCCTGTCGATCGAATTTGGGAACGAGAAACGGATCGATGCTTCAAAATTCCTGCAGCCTTCTTGGCATCTTTAAAAAATAATTATTTCACCCTGATAAAGGCGATAACGCCACTAAGACGCAATGAGCTACCGGTAGTGAAAGAAAATGAGAAGAATTTAGAAGGAACCTGAAACCCGATTCTAAATATGGAACAAGTGATAAACCACTATTCCTGTTCAAAAGACTGGGAAAGGGGTGTGAATTGAACGATAGGCAGACCTATCTACTTCTATTAAATATGATAAAAATATGTTTAAGATATGATAAATTTATGGAAATAAGACAGAGCGTATATATGATCCGTGCTTTCAAGCACTATACAGACCACCACCGCTCTTTACACACATATATATGCACAGTTGAAACAGTGAAATAAAATAGAAAAGCCACTTAGTCGATGTATACTACCGGCCATAATCATTAGGCCACCCCAATTTTTTTAAAAGAAATGATGTATTTTATACTATTTATAAGTGGATAATTCTAAATGAAAATAGGATAGTTCTTTTGTTATTATTAATTTGCAAAATTTTACAAGACAAATAGCGAGAATTTACTCATTGCACCCTGTAGATTTGCTATATATACATATATACTACCGGCCATAATTATTAGGCAACACCAGTTTTTTAAAATAAATTATGTATTTCATACTATTTTTACTATTTATTGCCAAGTGGATAATTCTAAATGAAAATAGGATGGTTCTTTTGTTATTATTACTTTGCAAATTTTTACAAGGCAAGTAGCGATAATTTACCCATCGCACCCTGTAGATTTGCTATATATACATATACACTACCGGCCATAATCATTAGGCCACCCAAATTTTTAAAAAGAAATGATGTATTTTATACTATTTATAAGTGGATAATTCTAAATGAAAATAGGATAGTTCTTTTGTTATTATTAATTTGCAAAATTTTAAAAGGCATAGAAGCAAAGATAAACTAGTCTGAACCACCCAAATTTTCTACATTTTTTCATTTATGAAACTGCAGTATAAATAATTATAAATATTTATAAATTCATTTGATGCACATATTATTGTGCAATATTAACAAAAGAACCACTCTATTTTCATTTACAGTTATTCACTTGGCAATAAATATTAAAAAATAGTATGAAATACATCATTTTTTAAAATACTGGGGTGCCCTAATAATTATGGCCGGTAGTGTATTTCACATCCTTATAGTCCTCCACGTATCACTGGTCATCGCAAAATTATCAGCAGCACATACGGAACATGAACTAATGCAAAGGTAAAAACAGATCGATCTGGACTGGATAAAATTTCTAATATAGCGGACTTTGGTGGATTAAATATTAGAGAAAGCAATAACCATACCTACAACCTCTCACCGTAACTCATACATGCTCTACCACGGGTCCGTCATCCATTCCATCCTGAAGACGCCACTATAAAGAGGCCAAATGCGCGGCCAAAACAGTCCCACTTTCTTGTCTCATTATCTCCATTTGTGTTCGGATATTATTTTACTCGTTTTGGCAGTACATATTCTAAAATTGGAATGATACAGAGATGATTAGAATGGACCCTTTGCAAGGATGACACGCAAATTCGTGAAATGTTCCATACTTTTTTTTATGTACGTTGTGGTGCAGTGGATATCGGCTTGGAACAAGAAATCGGAGAGATGAGTTGTACTCATTTACGCGCAAATACCCTTATAAAGAACTTTTCCGTTACACCCAATGGTGTGCAGGGCAGTGCTTTTGTTGTTTTCGTAACAAACTGTTTTTTATGGGGCAGGGTTGTTAGCGCTGCGCCCAACCCCCAAACCTGGAGTAAGTTGATTTTCTAAGCATAGCTTAGACGTGACACACGGCCGAAAGTAGCGGGTACCGAGTGAGGATCGAAATCACTACTCAGTTATAATGGTTCTAGCGAGACGAGCTTGCTAACCATTACACCACGCCGAGGTGCCCTAAATAACCTTATGAAAAGGAATTAATCTATCTCTTCTTTCTCCAGCTATGGATCAAATAGCAGGACAGATTGGGTTCTATAGCTTTAGTTAGCAAACAGTCTACTACAGAAAGTAATGGTAACCTACTATGGGAAAATCTTCTGTCCGGTCAGTCATGTCTCGAAAGAGACATGATCACCCAAGCGTGTATTACGTATGGCACATAACTGACATTAATTGATATCACACCCACAACCATCAAAAGTACATAGGCATGTCTAGGTTTCAAATTTTTAAAATGAATACACTCAAAAATGTCTAAAATGAATACAATCACATTCATCAAAACTTATTTATAAATGGAATTATTCTGTGTGTGCGCGCGTGTGTGTGTGTGTGTGTGTGTGGGAGTGTCCGTTACCTATAGACTCCGAAACGGCTGAACCGATTTTCTTGAAAATTTACACAGTTGTACTGTAAGCATCTGCGAGTGCTCTTAGCTAGGTTTTGTGTCGAGGTACTCCCGATAAATATCGAAAATCGATAATCGAAAAAATCGGGATATAGAAGGAGTGGTCCGATTTTAATCAAATTTGATACACTCATAGACAAAAACATAAGAAACGATATTCAGAAATTTCAAGGTTGCAGTTCTTGCAATAGTGCAGAAAATTGATAATATATATATATATATATATATATATATATATATATAAAAGGCAAGATATTTGTGTGTATGTCTGTTTATCTGTCTGTATGTCTGTATTTTTTTAGCCCTTTTATTTTACTTTTGCTTCGGGTTTGGCTCTAAGTAGGTATAAAATTGTAGTTTTTAGTCTCAGCCATGATACCATTTACTCAGAGGACTTATTTAACCTTCAAAATTCAGTTTACAACGAAAAAAACTTATTTGATATCGATACCAGGAAATAAAAATTTGACTTACATCCATTCATTTTTCTTTCAGTCTACGGTTTTGCTTTAACTGGAAACAACTATTGCTTTTTAGTCTTTCGTGCCAACGTCCAAAGAGTCTGAGCTCCAGGACCATGGATTAGTTTTAAAGCTTTCATTACACCCGAGCTACGCCGGGCTATACTGCTAGTATGACAAAAAAAAAAAAAGATAGAAATAATGGAATATAGTACTTAAAAAAATACTTTCCTTCACCTCTATAAAAAATACAACTACTAATTTACACAATTGGTATAAATGAATTCTTTTCATTCAACAACATTCCTCAATATCAAATTGAATCATTTATTCCTGTTCATACCTTTCCCAAGAGCAATAGTGCAATGATACTGCAGATTGGTTACTGGTACATCCCTTGGCTTTTTTTGGAGATCAATATAATCATAAGCATCTATTATTACGGCACTTCAGGCTGCGTATGCACACATGGTACCTCGTGTGTATGTGTATGCGCGTGCGCGCACACACACACACACAAACACACACACACACACACACACACACACACATATATATATATATATATATATATATATATATATATCCTTCATTTGTAAACGAGTTATTACGCGATCTAGGTTTCTAGCATAGAATGTCTTCAGACGATTTGCAATAACTGGTTTTACAGTTAACCGTTTTTTTTTAAGAACTCTCACGTAACGGTGATTTTTTTTGAACGTTCACGTAGCGGGGAAGTTTTGAACGCGCAATTTTTAAAATTACAAGATATTATGACGTTTTCATTCATGTTTGTATGAACCTAATATGTATTTTTGGTATGGTTACACATAGTCTTAATTTCTGTTCTTTCATTTAAAAATTTATTTTTGTTTGGGGATAGCATAATCGCTAACTTTTTCTTCCTAGCACAGTCTACATATTTTGCCACCGTTGTAAGGCTTGACTGTTTTTCACTATACTCCACGTTCTTGTATATTCATATATATAGGAGGAGTGTCAAAATGACCCGGAAGAGATTCCAAAACACACGTTTGTCATTTGGCCAGATTTTGCGCAGTCGCAGGGGTTTTGTCTTTTTAGTAGAAAACACACAGACACACACATGCATCTGCATCTGTGTTTTTGTGTGTGTGTGTGTGTGCGTGTGTGTGTGTGCGTGTGTGTGTGTGCGTGTGTGTGTGTGTGTGTGTGTCTTTCTTTGTTTTTGATGCTTCATGGGTTTTGTCTAGTAAAAAAAAAAATGACTTAATTACGGCCTTGCGACCAGACCCGCAGTTATTAAATGTTTCCTCTGCGAAGTTCTTGGGGAGAACTCATTTAATATGGTGGGCCAGTCACTTTATTTTCTCGCCTTGGAGAAATCCTGACAGTCAATCAGTAAATCTTTAAAGACACGTACAAACGACCATCATGATTGGGTTTTGTCTGCGACGAATTGTCGATAGAACACGAAAATCGCCCGCTGGTGATTGAAGTCTCTTGGGTTGTCACAACCGATTGTCGCAGAGTGCCTAAATTATGGGGAACCACAATGACACTTTTCACCGCCGCTACGCCCCTGGGCACAGAACAGTACTACCCATCTTCTCATAAGTTAACACACACACACACACACACACACACACACACACACACACACACAGAGAATTAGAAAGAGTTGGAAAGGGGACGAGATGTAACGTCATTTTAAACGTAGGGCGCGGCAATAAATAATCTATATAAATAAAAATATAGTCAGTTAAATTCCATACGTGATACATGCTTGGGCAATCATGTCTCTTTCGATCCATGACTGACTAGGCAAAATATTCTCATGCAGTAAGTTTCCTATTCATTCTGCGGTCGACTGGTTGCCAACCAAGACTACAGAACCCAATCTTTTCTGCTATTTAACCCATAGACGGAGGGAGAAGAGATGGATTAGTACCTTTCCCAAGTGTATTTACGCGCAAGGGAAAGCATCAAATTCAACTGGAATTCGAACTCGGCTCTACCGAGTTCCCATTCCGAGTCGATATCAATTAGCTCGGAATGGGATCAGCATAGTGTATTAGTCGTCCTGAAGATGCTTAATTCAAAACTGTTTTATTCCGACATTCATCGTACTAAACAACGTATCAAATGTTCACAGTGAACTGTTTGCCGTTACCAAACTCATCCATAGTAAACTCATTTAAGCAGAGTATTTGCGTTTTGGTGCAGTAGATATCGACTCGGAACGAGAGATCGGGTTGCCGAGTTCGAATTCCAGTTGAATTCCTTGCATTCACTTAAGCACAAATACCCTTGGGAAAGGTATTAATCTGTCTCTTCCCGCCAGTTATGGGTTAAATAATAGGACAGATTGGGTTCTTTTGCCTTGGCTGGCAACCTGTCTACCGCATAAAGCAGTGGCAACCTAATCTTCTGTCCAGTCAGTCATGTCTCTTTCGAGACATGATCGCCCAAAGCGTGTATCACGTATGGCACTCAACTGACTGAAAAATGTAGAAAACTCGCGTATACTTAAATGAGCATGACACTATACAGTATCTTTCATTTTTCACGTGGGCACATCAGCCTCATATTTAATTATTACAATGAATTTCATCATCGTTATCATCAAAACCATATGTTATAGGATCGCTGTTCAATTAATCGCCTAACTATCTACCCCCATATGTTTCGGTTCCGTGCTGATGGTTTAGTCTCTATGAATGAATCATTTTTTCATCTGTTTTCTTTTGACTGAAGTAGTACGTTGTAGGGACGTCCTGGATATGATGTCAAACTACATCCGGCAGCAAAACTTCTGATCGGGTGGCTTTGAGGAGCTTGGGGACTACCTCTCAATTTTTGTTGTTCACAGGTCCACCCTGACCCTAGGTGATAGGGTTCAGCTATGGGCAAATAGATAATCCCCTAAACTGGGGTAAAATCACTATGAAAGTATAAAAATACATTTTTATAATAAAAATACCAGCAATATCATATCCTCCCTATTATAATTAAGACCATTGTGCATTTATTAGTATATATATATATATATATTAGTCATTCACATACAAGCCTGTTTCGCTGTATCACAACTCATCTGTGTGGCTAGACACATCCACTTGCTTCTGGACGGGATAAAAACTCAACCGATTTGGTATAAGTTGGAGTCGCTACCTCCTAAGATGTTTTTAAAATATTTCTTCTCTAGAGAGCTCAAGCCATAGAATCAGAGAAGGGAAATTTTAACGTGTATTACATAAGCAGTACATACACACGCCGGTCACCGAAAAACTAAATTAATTTCTGAAGAGTCACGCATATATCGCAGAATTTATTTGTATAAATTTATATATTTGAATTTATTTATTTGAACATTATTTTTAACCGATACTCGTATTTGAGTGGATAGTCTATTTTCTATAATTAACCAGTACATTTATATATATCCACCGGCCTGAATATTCGAGACATCTTGTTAGGAAAATATCTATCTTCCTGCAGGATTCAAACCTGCGACTCTCATATACCTAATTCCGCCGAAAGATATTTTCCTATTAAGATTCCTCGAATGTTCTTGTCTTTCCAGATGATTCTTAGTTTTGTATCAGCTGCCATTGTTTGTGCTGCTCTAGAAATTGTTTTTTCCGTAGAGTTCGCTTCGCTGATTTCTATATGATGGTGACGATGATCAGTTCGATGACCGGGTTGGTTCGTAAGATTGCTGTGCTGCTGAGCAGTTGGCCTGCTCCCTCCATATGCTTCGGTTGCGTACCAATGTCTTTGTCTTTGTGAAAAAATAATCTAGTTGTTTTATTGACGTTGCCCGCCCATTTTTTATTTCAGCTTGACCAAAGTGGTTTCTTGAATGATGACAGTGGTAAGATTGTTTGTTCTGATGAACAACTGGAATTCGTACTCGGCTCTCTGATTTTTAAATCCGAGCCGATGTCCACAAAAGATTGGCATAAATTACAGATTTTTACCTGAAAGTAATTAATGCCCAACGTTCAAAAATATGTATTTTCGGACGTTTTCACCGGAGAAAAAAAGAACTTTTAATCTCTTTTTAACGCTCCTGTGGTCCTGGTCATCATTGTGATAGTCACAGTTTCCATCATTCAGTGACGGTAAGTCGAGCTGTGAAATGCACGTGTCTATGGACGATGAATACTGATTGCGCACTATATTTACTGTCGTAAAAAATAGGTTAAGACAGTCCAGTAATATTGTATCACCAGGCTTGGGGGTATTAACGGTGGGAAAGTATTGTCGTTTTATTCGCCTTCATCTGATGCCTCTTTTTAAGAAATCAGTGCATTCCTGGTTACATTAATTGCGACAAAGATTCGACAGTGGAGTTCGGTGATGACCTTTAGCATCACAAATCAAATTACCAGAGTTATCATTATTCGCTATATGTATCTTCTCACGGGACCTATTCAACCTATACAGCGAGAGAATTAAAAGTCCTACCAGGATTCATTATTGGCTTCTACAATCTAAACATAAGCTATGTAGCCGACTCGGTGTTGATAGCAGGTACGGAAAGAAAGCTACAAAATCTCCCGAAGAAGGTCGTTAATGAAAGCAAGAAGAATGGATTAAACATCAATTGAAAGAAGACAGAATGCATGCTTGTTACAAAAAAGATGAGCTCAAAGTGCGAATTGCAAATCGAGGATACCAACAAGTACTAAAGTTTAAATCTCTAGGAAGTGTTTTAAAAGAAGACGGAAAGTGCGACTCTGAAATCAAAAAAGTGTATTAGGTTAGCCAAAGATGCATTTTAAAAGCTAAGCAGATTATTAAGAAATGCAAAATCATTAATAGAAACAAGGAAAAAGGCACTAAATTGTTACATGATATCTGTCTCTCTGTATGGCAGTGAGTACCGGACAGTCTTTTAAAAAATGAAGCAGAGACTTGAAGCAACAGAAATGTGGTTCTACAGAAGGATGCTGAGAATAGCATGGACCGATTATGTGAGCAACGACGAAGCTTTGGAGAAAATGTAAACAAAAAAGAAAATTATACTTCACATCAAGAAGAGGCAATTGACATTTTCAAGGCGCATAGTGAGGAAAAAGCGCTTGAAAGGTAGACTGTTTGTTAGCAAGAAGAACAAACCATATTTCGAGCTACGAATTGGAGACTTCAGAATCAAGTAAGTACCGAAATTTATCTACCTGGGAAGTTATTTACACTATTCATATTCGGATTATGGTCCTCGTCTTTGTTGTTAATATCACAACGTTTCGGCGGTTGTGACATCCGGCCTTCCTCAGGTGTGTATCGATCTGAGTAACCTAAACGGATTTCTGAATTGAACCCTTTATTAAATCTACGGGGTTGATTGTTCTCGTTTATTTTCGCTCATGTCTACAGGATATCGTCTTGTTCTTAATTTTATTGAGTACTACTCAGTTATTACTCACCTGACTTGGGGATTGAGCTCCCAATCACAATGTCTCTAAATGCACCAACCAACGCTTTTATCCGGTAAGAAAATCTGCTCTAGTAAACTTGGAGCTTTATACCTAACCTGGCTGCTGATTAGGTTGCAACGGAAATTACAAGGCACAAGAGCCACCAGGGGTAGAAGATTATAGATTACGTTTCACCCCAAGCAAGGGGATAATGCCACCAATACGCAAGGGACTACCGGAAGTAAAAGAGAAGGTAAAGACTTTAGAGGGAAATCCAATCTTAAACAGAAAACAAAGAATGAACTTCTACTACTATTCAAAAATCCGGGGAGGAGTTTGAAACGGGCGACAGGAAAACCTACCTACTCTCATTGAGAAAATATCTAAATAAATAGTAAATAAAAGTTTAGATTTTAGGTGGAGACGTTACAAGTATAGAGTTGAAGTAAACTTTAGGAGCAACCGGAAACCTAATTATAAATAGGAATCAAGGGATAACTCTCTACGCCTCTTCAAATAACCAGAGAAACGAGTGAAGTAGATAATATGCCAACCTATCTACTTCCATTGAGGAAAGAAATGTAAATAAATAGTAAATAAATGTTCAGAGTTTTAGGCGGGGAAGTTAGAAATATAGAGTTTAATTAGACTTTAGAAGGAACCGGCAGCCCAATCCTAAACAAGACACAAAGGATAAAGCTTTAATCCAGTTCAAAAGACCAGGGAAGAGTGTAAAGCGATTACGAAAGTGACAAAAAATTTTCCGAAGCTTGTTGAAACAAACGCATGGCATTTGTACAAGGCCTGAAATAGCATTTGGGTAAACTTTTAATTTAACGATCAACTCGTTGAAATGGAGCCAGGTTTTTAACTAAGAATAGGCAGTGTTTAATAAAATATAATACGCGATAGATTTTAACAAAGACAAAGGTAACAAAGAAGGAATCCACGTGAAAAAAAGAGTATTTCGAAGTATAGTTAGTATTAGACTTTGTTTATTTTTAAAGAAATTCACCCCAAGCAAGACTGGACGGCCACAAGCGCGCAGAGGGTTACAGTGAGAGAAAAGACTGGGCACAGCGGTTATTGAGAAAAAGATAAAAGATGAATGGGATTCAAGAAGACAGAAGATTGACGTTATGTTTAAATTTTGGAGATTGTAGCTATCAGAGAAGCAAGTAAACGGAAGAGAATTCCACAGGCGGGAAGTGCGAGAAAAAAACTGTTGGAGTATAAGTGACAGTTACATTTAACTGTTTCAACAGTAAGAAGCTGGGATCTAGATACTAGATTTTGGGATCTAGATGCTAGATTTTGGGATCTAGATACTAGATTTTGGGATTTAGTAGCGCTTTAAATTCATGTGGTCCGGGCACAAGGAGAAAAAAGTTCGTCAGAGCAGTTACCATGAAAATATTTGTAGAAATGACAAAGGTAATGTTGGACATTTGTGTACGTTTATACTCTGCTGACAGCCATGGGCTGACTCATTTTATAGTTCACCAATAGAAAGCTTAACCAAACAGGAAGCTCAAAATATTCAATGCGACGTGTATAAAAGGCGGCCATATTTTTTCCGAGTATTGTCGATCTAATCCGGTTCAATAGAGTGTTTGATTCGGAAGTGTTAATCTTTGACGTTGTTTCATTGAACAGATTACGTGCTGTGCTGTACTCTATATCCATATTTATGGCGGACATTGTCAACAGGGCAGTCATGTCACGTCGGTAAGTAAGTGACTGAAGTTGAGATGACATGCCAGGATCGATTACATTGCAGATCCTTCAATGAGTTTTGTCAAGAACCCTGAGATGAATAGCAGAAGCACCCGACCTGAAATGACAACAGTTTTCAATTCACGGACGAATGGTAAATTTCTAAATTTGTAAGATGGATTCTGATGAGGAAAAACATTCTGGCACGACACAGTGATCCAACTTTCCTAGTAGTAGATGCAACTATGGATTCGATATAGTCGGTCATCTTCAGGCTGGTTGAAAAAGTGAGACAAGGAGATTACTACCAGCTATATTGATGGCAGACAGAAAAAGGTTGTCTATGGTGGTTAAGGGATCGCAATTTTTATTTTGGAGACATTAAAAATTACAAACCATTTTCTACCCTCGATAATCAATGATTTGAGGTTCATTTCAAGAGCAGCAGCGAGGCTTATTTGGTCAGCGGATTTTTTATTGAAACAAGGGTGGACCTGAAGGAGACTACCACCACCATTAAATTTGTTGTTTTTCTTTTTTTTTTTTACTTTTTCAGTGCATTCTTATCGATTACATCCTAAACTTTCCGATTGACAAAAAAAAAAAAAAAAAAAAAAAAAAAAAATTTGGAAAGATTTCAATATTTTAACAATTGTTTGTGGGCAATAGTGGCTGAGCATGCAGATGAGAACCTGCTTTCACAAAGGAGGCGACCTCAGAGAATCATTTTTGAGCAGGGAGATTAAAAACTTCGTGTCAAAGAACGTCACGAAGGAAATCACGGAACTAGTTCCAATCTGAACATTGATAACAGAAATATATCCTGTTGGTAAGAGGTTCTTGGTGGTGAAGTAGAGGAAAGAGATGTTTACAAACATCACCGAGTGATCGGCATTGCCAAGAGAAATAAATGTGATGATTTTAATTTTAAGGTTTTATGACGCAACCCTTCTTTAGTTTTATCGGGATCCGCGATGTTAAAAAGATTCATTTAAGAAGCTTTTCATTAAAGCGGAAAGACTTATCTGGGAGCTGAAAAGCAACTGTATTGACGGTGGTTTGCAAATAAGTTTCTTAACGAATTACAGCCGAGCCGCATTCCTCGCTGTAGTGGTATTGTGTTAGACTAATATAAAGTTGTAGTTGTTTACTACATGTATAACTACTACTTAGATTTGGTACAAGGTCACAAGTATAATTCACGGGCTTAGAGCTCACCCTTCAATGACATGCACTAAAAACCCATTTATATGCACACAGTATACAGTGTATATATTTGAATATCAGTGTCAAAAGAAGCCACCCGGAATAATATACATAGATAAGCACAGGCATAAGCACTCACGCATATAGATAAGTGAATCAACACACACGCACAGACGCACAGACACACATACGCAGACACACACTATAAATAACAAAGATTTTAATAAATTCATAGGCACATAGGCACATACAGAGAGTGTAAAGCACGCCTATCTCTACAGATAATAGCGAAATATCCCGGGTTTTAATTACTTTGTTGGTTACACGTAAATGGCAGATGTTTTCTCGAAGAATATTTACCGGTCTTCCTAGCCGCATTTATTAACTGAAATCTGAAACGACACTGACAAGCCCAAAAGATGAATTCTTCTAATCAGCATTTTTAGAGAATCAGTACGATTTCCAGTCTCGAGTGGTCGGGTCGTGCCCATTTTGAAAGCGAATCAGACGATAACGATTAATTACAAGACGTGGAGGAGAATCGTTGCATGGAGCACAGAACAGAACCTCCCGATTTGGTACAAGAGTGGCCATATATATTCGCTAATAAGTATGTAAGGCAGATGGCCAAATGATGAGAGAGTTAGGGACCCAACCATGAGACCCATGGTCGTTTGAGTCGAAAAAGACAACTTCTTAATAACATCATCGATTTCACAGTTGAGAAGTATGTACAAAAGCCTTGTAAGTGAATTTGGGTAGATGTAACTTCGGAAACAGCTGTTTTGCTAACACGCAGTTGCAAGTCATTGTGACCGAGGGTTGGTAGATAGATAGATAGATAGATAGATAGATAGATAGTCAGTCAGTTAAGTGCCATACGTGATACACGCTTGGGCGATCATGTCTCGAAAGAGACATGAGTGACTGGGCAGAAGATTATCCCGCAGTAGGTTGCCATTGCTTTCTGCGGTAGACTGGTTGCCGACCAAAGCTATAGAACCCAATCTGTCCTAATATTTAACCCATAACTGGAAGGAAGAGACGGATTAATACCTTTCCCAAGGGTATTTGCGCGTAAGTGAATACAATGGATTCAACTGGAATTTGAACTCGGCTCCACCGGTTTCTCGTTCCGAGCCGATATCCACTGTACCACAACGCACATAGACAGGTCTTATAAAACTACCAGTTTGTTCACTCTTTGTTAGAGAATGTAAATAAGCATAGTTGCCGTACAAAACCAGAGGTTTACTCTGCAGGTTTTGAAGAAACAATTATGCCTGAGTAGATAAGCCTTGTAAGTGAATTTGGGTGGATGTAACTTCGGAAATAGTCAGCTGTTTTGCTAGCACACAGTTACAAATCATACTGACCGAGGGTTGATAGATAGATACTGGTCTTATTAAACTGCCAGATTGTGCACTCTTTGTTAGAGACTGTAAATAAGCGTATTTGCCGTACAAAACCAGAGGTTTACTCTGCAGGTTTTGAAGAAACAATTATGCCTGAGTTGATAATCGCAATAGGGATTAGCAGTCACTGGAGCAAGCACCGTAACAGACTCTCTATACTTGGAAACGAGTATCGGCCCTTATTATATTATGTATATCATTTTCTCTCCCTTCATCTCTTTGTTTCTTCATTGCTATATTTATGTTTAGATATATGTTTTCTTCCATACATATCTACGCAATATCTAATCTGTATTCAGATCTATCTATCTATCTATCTATCTATCTATCTATCTATCTATCTATCTATCTATCTATCGCAACCTGTTCAGTATCTATCTATCTATCTATCTATCTATCTATCTATCTATCTATATCTATCTATCTAATCAGTCAGTTCAACATCTATCTATCTATCTATCTATCTATCTATCTATCTATCTATCTATCTATCTATCTATCTATCTAATACAGTCAGTTCAACATCTATCTATCTATCTATCTATCTATCTATCTATCTATCTATCTATCTATCTATCTATCTATCTATCAGTCAATTCCATCATCTATCTATCTATCTATCTATCTATCTATCTATCTATCTATCTATCTATCTATCTATCTATCTATCTATCTATCTAATACAGTCAGTTCACTATCTATCTATCTATCTATCTATCTATCTATCTATCTATCTATCTATCTATCTATCTATCTATCTATCTAATCCAGTCAGTTCAACATCTATCTATCTATCTATCTATCTATCTATCTATCTATCTATCTATCTATCTATCTATCTATCTATCTAATCCAGTCAGTTCAACATCTATCTATCTATCTATCTATCTATCTATCTATCTATCTATCTATCTATCTATCTATCTATCTATTAGAAATAATTATATAATTGTTATTAACCGCATGATACTGCTCAAAGTTTCATGCGTAAGTAACCAATCCTTCTTCAAATCTTCTATTTTTCGAAAGTCATAAAGGGTTTCCAATTTTTCGTCATCTACTGAAATACCATTCGACACCTATTTCGAATTCTTTTTTTCTTGTATAATTTCTTGTTTTTTTGTGATATTCAGCCAATAACTTTGCATGTGGATAACTATCTCAATTTTAAAAGAGTTTGTTGTGGAATAACGTATCTATCTATCTATCTATCTATCTATCTATCTATCTATCCCAATCTCGTTCCTATCTATCTATCTATCTATCTATCTATCTATCTATCTATCTGTTCAGGCTTATGACATCACATTGCAACATCGGTTTCCGTACGATCAACGAAGTTAAGCAATATCGAGCATGATCAATTCTTAGATTGGTAATTGCTTGGGAATAGGAGGTGCTGTGAGCTTGGATGCGTGGATTGTGCAATGTATAATGGTTCTGAATTGTTAATCAGAAGACCGAGTGTCAATTCCAATTTGGTTCGTTATATCCACTTACGCGCAAATTACATTAGGAAAGATATAGTTCCACCTCTTCTTCACCCATCTATGTGTTAATTCATTAGTAATACCTGTGCCACTCACTCATTATTACGTAAAAAGAAGTCTGCGTCTCACATCAAGGGAGAAGTTATTTTTGTGGCAATGAACAAATTCTGCAAAATATAAGATGCCGGGTGATTTTTTAAATCATTTCACTCCAAATGAAAGCTGGTCACTGAGTTTCACAAAGAAGATACATATAAATAGAAATAGAATACAGTAGTAATCTTCAGCTGCTAAGGGGGTCTTCCGCGGCCCGTCGGGTAGGATCTGTTCCCAAGTATTCACTTCCTGCTCGCTGGCCGGGAAGCAATGACCAGCTAAGACTAGCTTTTGACAAGCAATGATCAGCTTTGACAAGCTATGACCAGCTAAGACTAGCTTTGTACCCAGTTACCACATAAGCGCTCAGGTTCCCCACGTTAAAAACTATCCTTGTGTCACAACTAGATCCAATGGGGGAGTACGGTAAATATCAAGTGTAGTATCTGTTCCCAGGTACTCACTTCCTTGCCGCGAAGCAATGACCAGCTTTGACAAGCTATGACCAGCTAAGACTAGCTTTGTACCCAGTTACCGCATAAGCGTGTGCTTGGTAATCTTTGACCAGTGGCCTGAGAGTACGCGCTGAGGTTTCCCACGTTAAAAAACTGACCTTGTGTCACAACTCGCTTCAGTGGGAGAGTAGGGTAAATCCTGACCAGCTAAGACTAGCTTTGTACCCGGTTTCCGCGTATGCGAGGGCTGGGTAATCTTTGACTAGTAACCAGAGTCTTCGCGCTCGGGGCCCTCACTTTAAAAAATCTGACCTTGTATCCAATCTCGCCTCAGTGGGGAAGGACGGGTAAATATCCTTAATGTGTTAGGAGGATGCAAAAAAAAAAAGAAAAAAAAGAAGAAAATCCCGGTTAATACTTTGCTGGTTGCGCTCTGAACAAAAAGATGTATTGAAGATGATATTAATTCTGGAGAGTTTCTGATGGTACTAAGATACCACTGCAGGCAGACATTGATCTTTGAAGACACACATAGACTCGTGGTTAAAGAAGACTTTGGCTTTCAGAAAGATAATTTCTCTTCACGATAATGATCTATTGCATTAGGCAAGGGAAACTAATGAATGGGTTTCAAAAAGACTCGTTTGATGAAATAGTCGGCTTCTTTGTTTGACTTTTCCTCGATTGAAAATATGTGGGGTATTTAAAATTGGAGCATTTACAATAACGGAAACAAATTAAAGAAAAGACGGAATTTTGAATGCTGTTTTGGATGCTACTGTTTCTTTTTTCTCCATGGAGAAATAAAACAGCTCACCAATCCATTTATGAACGACTTCTAAAGTTCAAATAGCACTAGAAAGGTCTAAGAATGAATCTATAAAAATACAATGATCTAAACTTTAACAATAAAAATATTAGTTTTAGTAATTATTGGAATACATACAGTACTGCATCATAGAATTTCAATCGTCACTGAGGACAACTGAGATGAGTCCTTATTACGTTGTATGTGTTGATTTTACAAATTATTGGGGCTGGTAACTTTACAGGATTGGTATAAAAATTGGGAAGGCCAATTCTTTTTTTTCTAACCGTTTCACCCCAATCAAAGCAAGAGCACCATTAGTGCACAGCGGCTTACATTGAGAGAAAAGACTGAGTACAGGGGATATTGAAAAAAAGGATAAAAGATTCACAAGATTCAAATAGTATAGGTGATTTTCTAAGCGTAGCTTAAATGGGGCACAAAGCCGAAAGTATGGGGTACTCAATGAGAATCGAACTCACTACTCAGTTATAATAGGTCCTAACGAGACAAGATAGTTGCATATATATTTTTGGAGATTGTAGCTATCAGGGAAGTAAGTAAACGGAGGGAGTTCCACATGTGGGAAGTGCGAGAAAAAATGTTGAAATAGAAATGGCGGTTACATTAATGTATTTCAACAGTAAAATAGTGTGACTAAAATTAAATTCATGTGGTCGTGGCACCAGGAAAAAACAGAGCAGTTGTCATGAAAAAAGTTGTAGAAAAAGACAGGCAGAGAGAGAAGCCACGCTGTGTCGGTGAGAAAGTGAATGAAGTCAGGATGCCAAGTCAGAATCGATTGCATTGCAGACCATTTTTTCAGATTTTGTCGAGAGCCTCGAGATGAACAGCAAGTGGTTCAGACCTGATGTGCAACAATATTCCGTGTACGGACGGAGGGTAGATGCGTGCAAGATGGATTCTGACGAGAAAAAAAACAAACTTTCTGGCCCGACATAGTGACCCAACTTTCCCAAGTATTTCTAATCTAATTACAATAAAAGAGATTAGAAATATATCGAGGGATTTGATTTTTAACAAATGATCAACCAAATGCAGGTGACAATTCTACACTAACAGCTTCTTTTCTCACGCTTCCCGCCCGTGACACCCCCTTCCATATACTTGCTTTCCTGACTGCTACAACCTCCAGGAATTTAAATGCAAAGTCAATTCCCATCTCTTATCCACTTGACTCCAGCCCTTTCCACATCACCCGTGTATCTTGTTCCTTTCTTTTTTCTCGACCTTCGCAACAGTTTTCCCTCCTGTTTTTACATCCTTTGCTTTCCCTTTCTTTTTCACCCCCTGTAGCTGGTTTGTCTTTGTCTTTGCTCTTCTCCTGTCTAAAAATTAAACTCTCTTATGTAGCCCCCTGCACATCAGTGGCGGTACCGCCTTGCTTGGGGGAGAAATGATTAAAAAAGACAAAAAAAAAAACCCCAAAAAATAACAAATGAAGACATTTTCGTTTAATTTGTGAAAGAAGAAATAAAACAAATGTAATGCCACTAGAGTTCATTCATTCCAAATACTGAGAATATAGTTTCAGCTGAAGAGAAAACGTTCCTCATCATATTACAGGGTGACCGGAAAAAAAGCAGAACCCATAAATATTGTAATAGATCCTACAAAATTCCATATATATATATATATATACTAGCAGTATAGCCCGGCGTTGCATGGGTGTAATGAAAGCTTTAAAACTAATCCATGGTCCTGGAGCTCAGACTCTTTGGACGTTGACACGAAAGACTAAAATGCAATAGTTGTTTCCAGTTAAAGGGAAACCGTAGACTGAAAGAAAAATGAATGGATGTAAGTCAAATTTTCATTTCCTGCTATCGATATCCAATAAGTTTTTTTTGTTGTAAACTGAATTTTGAAGGTTAAATAAGTCCTCTGAGTAAATGGTATCATGGCTGAGACTAAGAACTACAATTATACCCACTTAGAGTCAAACTCGAAGCAAAAACTAAAATAAAAGGGCTGAAAAAAAATACAGACATACAGGCAGATAAACAGACACACACAAACATCTTGCCTTTTCTATATATATTATCGATTTTCTGCAACCTTGAGACTTCCGAATATCGTTTCCTATGTCTTTGTCTATGAGTGTATAAAATTTGATTAAAATCGGACCACTTCTTCTATAACCCAATTTTTTCGATTATCGATATTTATCGGGGGTACCTCGACACAAAACCTAGCTAAGAACACTCGCCGACGCTTATAGTACAACTGTGTAAATTTTCAAGAAAATCGGTTCAGCTGTTTCGGAGTCTATAGGTAACGGACATACACACACACACACACACACACACACACACAGACAAAGTTCCATTTATAAATAAGTTTAGATTCACCGAAGTTTTAGTTAAATTAGTCAGTTTGCATAAAAGTCACGATCTTTCCAAAATATGCCCCAAATGGGCTCCGCGCCATTGCTGTGATTGCAGCCTTCAGTTCACCAAACATTTGAAGGTTGTTCTGAGGTTCCCTCACAAATAAATATCTGAGCGGAGGAAGGGCTTCAAGTCAGGTGAGTACGATGCCTACTCAACGTCACACTTCTGGCTGATCAGTCTCTCCTGAAATCGCTCTCTCAGCCAGGCTAGGGAGTCATTTGCGTGTGTGTATGTAGGAGGGTAGCCCCGTCTTGCCGGAACGACTGTTCATCTCGTTCTATCCTTCGGCGTCGTTCCAGTGATTAACAGTTTTATTTAAAAAAATTTAGGTTTTTTTTTTTTTTTTTTTTTTTTTTGGGTGGGGTGCACTCTGTACATGGCTAATACGGATATATTCACAATGAACACAAATGACATTCACTGGAAGATGACTGAAAAATATGCCAATTTTGTCATGGTAAACACGTAACATTAATTCAAAATGCTGATTAGTTTGGTTTGTTGAAATACACTGGAAAGTTTATATCGTCAATTTCGTAGATATGTTGTATAAGTAAATTTGACATGTTAACGGCCATTGTATATCGTATATCAATATCATGTTTAAGTTTCTATATAGTTGTTAAGACATGGGTGTATTTGTAGAATCTGCAATAGTCGTGCAATATAGTAAAAAATGAAGAACGAAAAACAAAAAACAAAAAAAAATTTTTTTTTAAAAGATGAAAGCACAGAATTTCAGTTAAATGAGTTTTACCGTAAAAATAAAAAAGACGAATCTTTTTATCGAGATAAGTAATTTAATTAAAAAAAAATAGCGGGAATGGAACCTGACAGAATGAAACGTTTCGACACTTGTGAGATCACGCAACACAAAGGGTTTTAAAGTGTTATCACGTGAGAGATGTCTATACGAACACTACAATTAAATTTTGTTCTTAGTCGGTCGTACCTAGCAGTAACAAAAGGACGATCGACTTTCTTCAAAGGAAACACTCAAAGACTTTCGCAGCAAGTCGAGAAAGAAAAATGATCTAATATCTATTATTTGAAACTACTGCCTGTTTGTCCTATTCAAAACAGGATTACAGTCAGTCAGGTACTTGACGAACTCAACCAAATTTGGCTTTGGCAAACACGGCTTCGGCTTATGTGATCAACGTCTATTTTCTTGACTGCTTCAGCAATATATACCCTATAGAGCAGTGGTTCATTAAAATATTTGTAGAAAAGACAGAGGAAACTACGTCGTGTTTAAGAGAAAGTGACTGAAGCCGAGATGCCAAGTCAGGATCGATTATATTTCGGATCCTTTTGCCCAGTTCTCTTTTTTCATCATATTGTCAGAATATTATTAACCTCTTTCCAAAATTGTCCGTCTTTGTTGTAGAGTAGTTTTCGCACTGAAAGTTATAATCGTGCTATGTCGGTTGCTAATCGACTTAACGCACCCAAAACGTTAGGAACTTCGTAATCTTCCACTGAAAAACTGACTCCTTAGTATTCGGTTAACTGCCAACTAATATCCAGTTCTACTGAATTCCAATAGAACTCTAAAGAACTCTGTAAAGCTTCTAAGAACTCCTATGAACTTCTCGGGTTAGCTTCCTGTTAAATCTTATTAATATAGGAGAGAGAGTCCATTATCTGAGGAATAAATGTGTTTCACCATGACACATATGTAATCTTTATTAGAATAAAATTGATTTAAATACCCTGATGTTTTACTGAACTTTTGTTGTTTATTGAATTTCAGTACCTTGTATTCGATTGAATTTTTGCTTATTGAAGTATCTTTCTGTTTGTTTATTTATTAAATAAACATAAATTAAAACCAATTTCCGCGCATGTATTCAAGTTTTAAAATTCACCAAAAATTTTTTATTTTAAAAAATAATCCATGTAAATATTTATATCTAATAATATGGAAAAGAATGAAGATTTTGAACAATATATGCATATAGTTTTAAGTCTGTGCCGAACTTACGGGATGCTATGCGCTGCTTCATTCTGGCAGTAAACAACATCTTAGCTTCATTGAGTATTTTTTTGCACTTATTACGTGCTGAGGCGAAAAGACGCCTGTTATGCTCCAACGCGATGCCTCTGTAAAGTCGGAAGAATCGATTCCGGTGGGCAATGGCAGCCGAGCAAGCGGGCGGGAACCAGGTGGACGAATGGGATTTAAGCTGAAACTTCCTGGTTGGGATGGATGCATCGATGCCAGCCTTAACCCAAGAGGAGAACTCGGGTGCAGAGTCTTCAACGGGAAGAGTAAAAACATTGTTCCACGGGACGTCAACAAGAAGTGGCGGAACGAGTCCCAGTCTGCCCTTTGGTGGCAGAAGAATATTCTGCTGGTCTGAGTTTCTTGGATGGCGTGGGAGTGAAAGATGTGAACGGAAACTAATGCATGGTCAGAGTTTCCGAGAGAGCAGAGCTGCTTGACATTGCAAGAGTCGGGGATGGAGGTGAAGCAGAGGTCTAGCAGTGAGTCCCTTCTATTAGGGTTATTGAAGAAACGCGTGGGGAATCAACCATTTGCGTAAGAGACTGGGTGATTGAAAAATTTATTAGTGTGGACATCAGCAAGATCGGTGACAGAGTTTTCCAGCCACTTCGCGTGATGGGCGTTAAAGTCACCAAACACAAATATATGGGCAGATGGATGAGAAGAAATGGCCTTATCGATATTAGTAGAGATGTTATCAAGTACTGAATGGTCAGAAGATGAGGGGGAGCGGTAGAGAAAGAAAAGATAGCAAACCGAGCTTAGAAGTGAGAGACGGAAGCACATGAAAGAATGATCTAGGGATTCAAGAGAGATCACTCTAGCTAGAGGAAGGTGTTCACTGACATAAACACCATGCCCATGCATATGGACATTGGAGTCCTTCCTGAAGAGGGAAAGGTAACCAGGGACGTAAAACTCAGAAGAGAGGATAGAAGGGTCGAGGTTAGTTTCACAGAGAGCTAAGATGCCAAGTGAGTTTGTTATAAGGAATGATTCTACGCTGTAAAAGTTAGTGCGAATACCTCGTATGTTTGCAAAGGAAACGCAGACAGGTTTGGGCGTTTTCTGATTAGCTGGTTTAGTTTTGCAATTTTGTTTGCCTGTATTCATAGTGATTTATTGAGAGAGAGAGAGAGAGAGAGAGAGAGAGAGAGAGAGAGAGAGAGGTTTAGAGTAGAATCAGCCGGTCACTTCATGCAGCATGTGTAGGATGGAGACTGGCGCGGCCTGCAGCATAATGTGGCCTCGAGGTTCATGCAGGGACACCCACCATGCGCGACATGGCACTACGAGAAACCCCGATATTATTCAACTGTTGATCAGAGCAGCCTCTCCAGACGCTAAGCAAGAGTTCGGGCTCCTAATTACCAGTCGGAAGCAGCAACCAGGAAACTGCCAACCCGGTACCCTTAGAATGAAGAGACGTTGCCACTATCCTCAAATGGTGCAAAAAGCTTGCGACTGAAGTAACACTAAAACCGAAGGAGAGAGAAAAGAACCGGGAACCTCTTCCTAAACAAGAAACAAGATGAACACCTCTACTCCTGTTCAAAAGATGAGGGTGAAGTGTGAAACCGGGCGATAGTAGGAACTATCTACTCCAATTAAAAAAAAAAGAAAAGAATTACTAAGTTTTAACTGAGTATATATTAATCGATTTGGGAAAAGATGATTTAGGATTTCTTTAATGATTCGGCCGATAGACGTAAAACACTGTTTAAAATAAGAATAAATATGGGGTGTCTCTTTCAAATACGAGTATCGACTATAATAACAGTTGAAGCAACAAAAATTGTGGTGTTCCGTGTTGTTACTGGCTTCAGCCCAGCGTATCTCAACACTACATTATAGATTTTCGGAGGTAACGGGAGGGAGAAGTTTAAAGGGACGCATGCTTTCTCATTGGCTTAGCGTCTATCCATCAGTAATCTTAACCTGTCTATCAAACTTGGAAGTGAGAAGCGTATCGATGCTTGAAATTTCCCGCGGCCTTCTGTTGACATTTAAAAAAAATCACCCTAATCGATAATCACTAAGATGGGCTACTAGGAGAAAAAAAGACTAATTGTAAACAGGAAACAAAGGATAAATTTCTATTCCTGTGTAAAAGACCGAGGGGGAGTGTGAATCGGACGATAGGCGAACCTATCTATTCCTATTAAATATAATAAAAATATAGTTTAAAGGTATGGTATATTTATAAATGGAAGTGCTCAATATAAAAACTAGAGCATATGTATAACCCGAAGACTATGCTCAATCACTAAACAGAACGCCTCCGCTCGGTGTAGACCTTTGGGTCTACCTTTATATTTTATATCTAACCCCCCCCCCCCACACACACAGTGAGTCCAGAAAAGTTACAGGAGATTCCGAAGCTGTCTGAAGGCTGTGGTTGAAACTAATAAACATTTTATTGAATAAATTTACTCTTTAGTATTTTTGTGTAATTTTGGTAAATATATCTGTTAAAATGAGATGTCTGT
>JBBBDQ010001157.1:3587500-3665000 GCA_037127315.1 Ascarosepion bandense
GATTCACCTTCTGTACCAATGTAAGGAAGACGCAAATAGATTGGACATTTTTTAACAACTTGCCGCTTTATCTCACGAAATTTATTGATGACATCAGGAAGGAATGAGAACACATTTTAAGAGCTCGAAAAGCCAATGTTCTAATTAAATTAATTTTCTGTTGTCATGGACAGAAAGAGTCCCAACGTGTATACAACCCTGAAAAGGTCAGTCACTTGAGTGCCATACGTGATACACGCTTTGGGCGATCATGTCTCGAAAGAGACGTGACTGACTTGAAATAAGATTATCCCTCAGTAGGTTGCTATTACTTTCTGCGGTAGACTGGTTGCCAGCCAAGGCTACAGAAACCAATCTGTCCTATTATTTAACTCATAACTTGAGAGTGAATAAGCGAGTGGCTCTTGAGACCGATTGATGGAATTTGCAGTTTTTAGTGACATCAACGGCAGTAATCGAATATTAATTTGTCTTACCGCATCTCTTTTCCAAGTTTTATTTTCTTGTTTGTTTTTCTCCGGTTTAGTTTAAGATTTTCATTCACCGTTCAAAAAGCTTCTTTTTATTCTTCTTCGTTTTGGTATTTTTTAAATTGTAGTTCAGCTTTTTTTTATCCTTCATTCATAGCTAATGTCGCACGTTGTCGCATTTGAATTTAACATTTTTTTCTTTGTCGTTTTCTCTTTTCTTTCGCTCCGTATTTATTCGACATTTTTCCTTCGTATGATTTGTTTTCAGTCAACATTTACTTCTGTTATTAATCTGTATTCATCAATCTACATCTCTTTCCCTTGCTTTCTTGTCTCTCATGTGAAATGCTCTTCATTTTCATTTCTTGTATAATTTTTTCTTTCGTTTGCTTCAAGTCCTGTTCCAGTCAAATTCTTTCTTTCTTTCTTTTACTCTTGACGTTCTTTAACTTTTGCATCGTTTCCTCACGATAAAAATCTTAACAGGAATACCACTACTGTCCACCTAAAATGTTTCGTGATGTCGTAGAAGATATTTCCCTCTTAGTTTAGTTTTCGCCAGCTGAGGCATGTCACCCGACACAAGCTTCTTTATATCGCTAATATCAACGAGCGAAGACTTAATCTGATCCTCGGTTCCATTCGCTCCGATATTCTAAGTACCAGTGACACGATCACCGAAAGAGAAATCCATCGATAATGTTCTCTTTGTCTCTTTGGAATATTAAGCAGAATAGTGAAGAACTTCCGGCGTAACTTTTCCTTTCTTTAAGAAGTGCACATTCGGCAATATCAAGCCAAATTGAATTTACTGCTGTTTTCTTGGCATTCAATGTTTTCTTTTGGTTGACAGCCGGAGAATACAAATCGACCTGGTCACGGCACCAGAAATACACAAGAAGAAATGATCGGGTCGATTGAAGACGGTCAGGATAAAGGGAATAAATGCGTTAGAGATTTCATGTTAAAGGGATCGGCTCAAGTGTTGGAAGTTTCAAAATAAAATTTGAAATATTTGAATATTTTCATGTTACGCTCTTAAGCATTGCTAGTGTTTTAACGGATTATTGTACAAGTCAGGAGCCGTTCAATGCTTTTAATATAAAACAAATAATCATAAAAGCTATTACGAATCAAGCCAGACAAATAAAGAATCCTAAAATAGCAAAATATAAATGATTACGTAGGAATTACAAACTATTTTAAATAAAGGATGAGTATATAAACACACAATTAATACACTCTTACACACACACACACACACAAACACACACACACATACACACACATGCATACATATAGTGCTGAATTGTGACGATGCTTGGTGTCAAGATTGTCGTTTTTTCAGTTGTTTACTAATACAAATGTACGTTGTGTTACAGTGGATATCGACTAGGAATGACAAATCGAGGAACCGAGTTCGAATTCCAGTTGAATTCCTTGCATTTACTTAAGCACAAGTACCCTTGGAAAAGGTATTAATACGACTCTTCTCTCGAGTTATGGGTTAAATAATAGGACAGAATGGGTTCTGTAACCTTGGCTGTCAACCAGTCTAACGCAGAAAGCAATGGCAACCAACTGCGGGATAATCTTCTGCCCAGTCGGTAATGACTCTTTCAAAACATGATCGACCAAAGCGTGTATCACGTATGGCACTTAACTGACTAATACAAAATATTTGGGCAAGCAGATTATTCGTCGTAAAGTGCTCGATATAGAGATAGATATAGATAGGATGACTCTGAGGACACCACAGTGATCGCTTCACGAAACTTCAAAGTCTGACTCTGCTCAGTTAAGTCACAAACATCGCCACAATTACCATATATATATATATATATATATATATATATATATATATATATATATATATATAGTATTTATTTAGAATTTATAAAATAAATATGTTATAATATCACTAAAAAATAGTCATTTTGTTTCGACACTATACGTGTCTTATCAAGTGATGAATTCAATTACAAGTTTTAAAAGTTTAAAAGAGTAGCTAATCCCCCCACTGAAGAGAGGCGTTGTATCGGTTACCTTCTTGGTCAAGAAACATAAATTCATTATACGTTCAGATAGGATGCAAGTCAGTAAGATAGGAAATGACTGTTGACTTTACATTTAAATTCTTGGAGAATGTAGCGGTCGGGGAAGAAAGTAAACGGAAGGAAAGTACCAGAAAAGAAGCTGAGAGTATAATTTGGTGTTACATTTTATTGGTTTCACAGTAAAAAGGTGGGACCTAGTTGCTAATCTAGTGCCTTGAGTAGGGGGTACTAGTGAGCTAAGTTCATCGGAGCAGAAGTCGTGAAACTATTTGTAGAACAGACACAGGAAAGTCACATTATGCCGGTGAGAAAATGACTGTATCTGAGCTGCCAAGTCGGAATCGATCATATTACAGGTTCTCCGTTGGATTTTGTCAAGGACCCCTAGGTGGATATCAGGGACACCCGACAAGATATGACAGCAGTATTGAATGTATTTATAGGTAGAAGTTTTTGATGTCATATATAAAGAACGTATTTTTTTCTTTTCTTTTGTCTCCCCATATATGAAACCAAATATAACTTTGAGGTATTCTTGAAAAACTCCTCCTTTACTTTAAAATTTTAAAATTCAAAATTTCAAATTTCAGTTATTCTAAACTTTTCCTCATGCATTCTGAAAATCTCTGTTGTACGTTTGAAATATAAGGCTGGATAATCAGTTGATATAAAAAGCTTGAAAACACCGAATGTTAGAAACCAAGGTTGCGTAATCAATTGGCTTCGAAATGAAAATATTTAGAAGGTCTACATTATATAAGTATTGGGTACTTTTTAATACAAATCCATTTGATTTAATTCTGACCATGAACTGATTGATAATAATAATTATTATTTTTAATGGATACTCCTATTTGAGTGGGTAATCTGTTTTTCTATAATGAAACAGGACATTGATATGTATATCCATCGATCTGTATCTTTGATAACTCATATCAGGAAGATATCTATCTTCCGGCATCTTATATTTATCTTATATTTTCCTAATAAGATTTCTCGAATATTCAAGCCGTTTGATATCTGAATATATAAATATACTGTTTAATTATAGAAAACAGACTATCCATTTAAATACGAGTATCTATTAAAAAATATTTAAAAAAATAAATTTAAATAAATATGACGGTAAAAACCATTTTGTAACTTTCCGTAATATATATATATATATATATATATATATATATATATATATATATATAGATATATATATGAAATGATTTGTTTGAACTTTAGTTTTGAGCGCTACTCATATTTAAGTAGATATTCTGTTTTTTTAAACAGTATTATATATTTATATAATACTGTTTAATTAAATACTGGTCTTAAAGGTGTCTTTGGTTGAACCCCGATATATTTTATTTTGACCATTTGGGTCATGTACCTTTAACTTGTAAATGATTTCTTTTGCGTTGCAAAGTTCTTGACGTGGACATTTATTTTTGTCCCTGCAGTTCTGGCCATAAAAACATTTTGCAATATAATTCTCAACCAAACAGACAAACAAAAACAATAATAGAAAACGAAACGTTACCTGATTCAACCCACCATTTAATTTGGGGGTAAAGACCAAAATAGGACAAATATTTTTTAAACTGATAGGCACTTTCCAAAAGGATCAGAACTAAACAAAATTTTTAACAGAAACACAATCAAGTTAAGTTATAGTTGCATTAGTAATTTATATTGTTTCATAAAAAACAAAGTCCCAGAAACTTAAATAGCAGTGTACAAAGCGAAACCACACATAAAGAATGCAACTGCAAAGCGACCAAACATGCAAACATCAGCAAGCAAGGCTTTGAATAGGAAGAAATAGCCAAAGAAAATGACACAAATGAAGAAAAAAAAGTGATCATTCATCAAGACAACGCACCGTCACAAGTCGTTCGTAACGATGGCAAAACTACATAAATTGCACTTTGAATTGCTTCCGCATCCACCCTGTTCACTATATCTGGCAATCAGCAACTACTGGCTGTTTGCAGACCATAAATGAATGCTCCAGGGAAAGAGATTTGACTCCAATGAAGAAGTGATATCGGAAACTTAAGCTAAGTTTCCATATAACTTATTTTGAAGCCAAAAGCTAATTGTTCTACAAAAAAAGTCAGAAGCGTTGGAATCAATGTGCCACCCTAGAAGGAGACTATGTTGATGAATGAAGTCGAATTTTGCCTAAAAGTTTTTGTTTTATTAGTTAGGCACTGGATTTATTGAGTGATGTGTTATATATATATATATATATATATATATATATATATATATGAAATGATTTGTTTGAACATCATTTTTTTTTTGTTGAATTAAAAAGCAGAATATCTACTTAAAGTTGAGTTTCGATAAAAAAAATAATGTTCAAACAAATCACTTCAAATTGTCGGTTGTTTATAACCAAGTTTTGTTAATTTCCGTAATATATATATATATATATATATATATATATATATATATATATATATTAGAATGTGTATATATATATATATATGTCATTCTACGTTGGTGGCATGACTAGGTGTTTCATACACAACGCAGTCATCAGGTAGATATTACAAACTGGCCGTTTAAGAGATTTGAATTTAAGTGCACTCGATGTTTGTGGAAGTTAAAGCGTACACTATTCGGGTACTAATTTTAAATTTATAAAGAATCTAATATAAACAGACATCAATTACATGAAAATAAAAAATTAAAATTGAAAAAACAAATTTTGGAGATTAATTAAACGGAGTTGATTCATAATTATTTTTAATAATAAATATTTGTGGGAAAAAGAAAGAAACGAAGAAACAAACGCGTAGGGAAACCTGTGTTAATCTGGGTTTAAGTATTTCAGTATGTATTTTTTTCTATGCGATGATCAATTTACATTTTTGTTTACTAAATTAGGGTTATTTATTTGATTGACAAGTTTTTGTAAAAGACTTAAGTTATACCTATCCACTTTTCCATTATAAGATTTCGTTTGTTAACAACTATCATCACTAACGCTAAAGTTAACTTCTTTGCTGTAACCTTTGACCTGAACAATGGTCTGTACAAACCGTATGTTAAAAATTCACACAATCACAAATACAAGGAATCAAATCGCCACCATAGTATCATTAATAACTTGCACAGATCAATCCAATTTTGTTAATGTAATACCGATAGTAATAAGGAAGTTTTTGACAACTCCAAAATTAAATACATTAATGTATATAAAAAAAGTAAACTCAACACTGGTTTAAAATACTGTATTAAAAGAAAGTAGGCAGAAATAAGCAGAAACTACGTACACGTACACATTGCATGGTTTAACCCACCCTTCAAATGTAATGTGCAAATCAACATTAGAAATTTTTTCCAAAATTTAATTCACATTCCTAACACTAAAGCGATTTTCAGCAAAAACAATATTATAGTTTCAGTTATGTTAAGAACATAGATAAATATATTTCACAACATAATAATACGGTATCAAATAAATACTTGGTTCACTTGCATAATAACAGTTACTCTACTACTACTATGATACTAATGATCCTTCTAAACATAATTGCAACTGCTGAAAGTATAAGACCTGTTCATTAAATGACCAGTGCATACCCAAAAGTATTATTTATAGAGCTGGCATCCATTTTGATGACGATGTTGAATTCTATAATAGAAACACAATCAAGCTAAGTTATAGTTGTACTAGTAATTTAGATATTTTCATAAAAAACAAAACGCCAGAAATTTAGATAGCATCGTACAAAACAAAACCACTAATAAAGAATGCAACTGCAGGGACAAAAATAAATGTCGACTTCAAGGACTTTGCAATACAAAAGAAGTGATTTACAAGGCAAAAGTACATGGCTTAAATAGCTAAAAATAAAATATATTTGGGATCAACGAAAAACACATTTAAGACCAGGTGGTTCAATCACAAGTCTACATTCAAAATAGAAATCTTAAAAACTGTACAAAATTAGCTAGCCAAGTGTGGAAATTGAAATCAAAATATGAAAAAGATCCAGATATAACGTGGAGTATAATAAAAACGACCAAGGCTTACAATGGTGGCAAAATATGTAGGCCGTGCCAGGAGGAAAAGTTAAAGATTATGCTATTCCTAAAAAAAAAAAAAATGAACTATTGAAGGAAAGAACGGAAATTATGACTAAATAATACCAAAATCTAACATGCACAAAATTTACTGGCGATCACAATCTTAACATAATAAAACATTCAGATGACAGCGATGATAGAAGACACGGAAATCAGACTACAAAAAAAAAATATGGAAGAAAGGAAATTACAGAAGATAGAGAATCAAAGTGAGAAGAAAGGATTAAGAAGATGACTGAATGGATAGATTCTAGCCAAAGGATCAGCCTAGCAAGCAAATTACAAATTGAGGAGACCAAAATCAAACAAGCAGAAAAAATTAAATATCTGGGAAGTGTTTTAACAAAGGTCAGAAACTTCAACATTAAAGTGAATTTTTTATGCAAAAAGAAGGAACCAAAATTTAAATTGCAAATCGAAGATACTAAAATCAAACAAGTACAAAACTTTAAATATCTGGGAAGTTTTTTAACCGTGGAACACTAACCATTAAATCACTACTAACCATGGGTATTTCAAACCCGATTTGAAAATATAAAAAATATTAAATATAAATCTTTATTTGAAATGTTTTACATGCATGCACTTCAAGCATTGTATTTTGAGTTAACATTAATAGGAACTGAAAAACATATTATTTAGGTAAGAAAATCAGGTACTGAAAATTGCAATAAAATTGTAATTAAAATAGCGTCATTGGCACTTGATACTCTATAACCATTGTTAGTGTTCTCGGGTTCAGGCAGGTCAGAAGATCAAAATTATAATGAGTTTTTTAGCAAAAGGAAGGAAATAAAATGTAATTTACAAATCGAAGATAAAAAATGAAACAAACACAAAAATTTAAATATTTGGAAAACGTTTTCGCATAGGACAGAAAGTGCAACATAGAAATCCGAAGGCGGACTGAGATTGCCAAAGATGCCTTCCAAAAACAAAGCAGAGCCTTAAGAAATAGAAAATTCCCTTTAAAACAAAGAGTACTAAACGATTACGTCATATTGGTCCTCCTAACAATAATCAATGAGAAAAATAATATTCTAAAAATGTGATTCTGCAGAAGAATGTTAAGGATACCATGAACCGAACATGTGAACTACGATGAAGTTTTAGAGAAAATGGAAACAAAAGACTTATAATTAACTTCAGGAAAAATTTCTAGGGTGCATAATGAGGAAAGAGGGCTTGGAAAATCTGATACGCACAGGATAGATTGAAGGCAAGAGAGAGATAAGAAAACAACGAATAACATAGTGGATGGTGGAGCAAGGTTTAAGAGAAAAGCAAAAAGGTAAGATTTATTAGGAGCCAGAAAGGATAGGAAATTGTTGAGAGCGATGATCTCCTACGTTTTGAAGGGACACGGTACATTAAGAACAAGTAGTTAAAGTCAGCAAGCTGAGTTCTTGGGCCCCACACGCACTTAGAAAAAAAATAGTTGATTATTTATCCACAAAGAAAAGTTTCCTTTCACAAGACAAAAATACACTATAATTAGTTGTACACGACAATGTCTTACGCAAAAGGCATTGGGTTAATAAGAAATCTTCACAATCAACTCCAAAAGTTGAGTTTTATGAGAGAAACGTATTGTTGTGTTTGTGTTGCAATCCTCAGGTTATTATTCATTTATTTTATTTGAAACGCTAAATGTACATTTATACGTTGTGGTACAGTGGATACCGGCTCGGAACGAGAAACCGGGGAGCTGAGTTCGAATTCCAGTTGAATCCATTGTATTCACTTACGCGCAAATACCCTTGGGAAAGGTATTAATCCGTCTCTTCCTTCCAGTTATGGGTTAAATAGCAGGACAGATTGGGTTCTATAGCTTTGGTCGGCAACCAGTCTATCGCAGAAAGCAATGGCAACCTACTGCGGGATAATCTTCTGCCCAGTCAGTCGTGTCTCTGTCGAGACATGATCGCCCAAGCGTGTATCATGAATGTGTTCCTACCTTCTGTAAGAGGTCTTGTAGTTTCCTTTCTGTGTCTTCTATCAGTACTGTATCATCTGCGAACCTTATGTTGTTTAAATTGTGTTCTCGATGACGAATCCTGGCATAACTTCTAGGGTCCTCAGAATAGTCTCGCTGTCTGTACAAGTCGAATAAATCCGGTGAAAAGACACATCCTTGTCTTTCGCCCCTTTAAGGTAGCTGAAGAGACTGACAAGAAAGGACTACAAATAAACTGCAAGAAACCCGAATGCACGGTCATCAGCAAAAAGATCTGAAGGCGAATTGGCATGGAAATTAATATTGAACATCGGGAAGAAACAGCTGACGCTCCTGGGACATGAAATGAGAAAGGAGGGTTTGGAGAACCTGATACTAACAGGCCAGATGGAGGGAAAAAGAGACGGAGGAAAGCAACGGATAACATATTTGAACGACCTGATCAGGTGGATGACGGAACGAGGGTTGAGCAGTATAACAGAAGAAAGCGTGCTAAGAGCCACTAGGGATAGGGAGACGTGTAAAGCCATGATCGCCTACGTACTGAAAGGACAGGGCACATAGAAGAAGAATGTGTCCCTAAAAGTTTGGTCAAAATCGCCCTGTGATAAATATTTATGATGTTTCGACTTTTTCCTTCATCTTTGAGTTTTTTCAGCATTCGCTGCCATATAGAAGGACAGACATCACGTAATAGCTCAGCAGTTTTTTCATTTTTCTAACGGAATTTTCCTGTCTCTCAATACTTTGCTTAGCTTTTGGAATGCGTCCTTTGCCACCCCAATACGCCTAAGGATCTACATTTCTGTACCTGCTTGATTTTAGTATCTCCGACTTGTAATTGGGTTTTTGGGGTTTTTCTTTCTGCTGATGACAATTCATCCAGATTTCTTGTAGTTTATGTTTAGTTCTTTCTTTTCGCTTTCCTTTGCTACCTTCTGTAAAAGACAGAAAGTTGAGGAAGGAGGAATTTTTTGTTGGAAACAAAGAGCTCCAAAATTTGCTGGTGAGATTTAGGTCATGATTAAAAACGATTCCTGCAATTCAATCAGGCTCATAGCCAGGAAAGTAGTGCTGCTCTGAGTCAAGAAGATGGCTGCTGGAAGATCGTATGTCGAGCAACAGAACTCTGTGCCATGTCAAACAAGCAGACAATTTCTGCAACCACATTACCTTTTACATTGCATAACTCCCCAGACCGCAAACTCTATAATTATTATGGGGTGCAGTTGAGCAAGAGACCAACAAAACCCATTGTAACACCAAAGGCAAAGATTATAGTAGCAGTCATCTACTGAAACAAGGAGACCACCCATTAGAGTTGCAGGAGATTTCAAATTGTATGAACGCGGGGTTGACGCCAATGGCAATTTTATTGAATAAATTTACTCTTTAATATGTCAAGATATTTTTGTGTAATTTTGGTAAATATATCTGTTAAAATAAGATGTCTGTGTTATTTTCATTTTTGCGAAATTTTAACAACATTTTATTCATCGCATCTTTCATATATATATATATATATATATATATATTAATCATATCACCCCAAGCAAGGCGGTAACGCTACTGATGTGCAGGGGGCTACATAAGAGTGAGAAGATTAGATAAGAGAAAACCGGAAACCGCATCCTAAGCAGGAAACAAGGGATGAGCCTCTGCACCTGTTCAATATATGTAGGTGGAGTGTGAACGGGGCGATAGTTTAGCCTATCTACTCCAATTATTTGTGTGTGTTTGGATAGAAAGAGAGTGGGAAAGAGAGATTATAATATCAGAAGAGAGAGAGAGAGAGAGAGATTTAAAGATAATTGAAATATGTTTCTGTTCATGTTGCTCTATTTGATAATTTCTTAAGGTTTCTAACCGTCTACATAGCACCAAACGATTTACTTGAATAAACTCACTGTCTTTAGCAATCCAGATAGAGAGGGCATCAGTGATTTCATTTCTTGGTAACAGTTAGACGCAGCTATTCAGAACCATATAACTTACGTCATCAGTACAAAACCAATTTTATGAATTGGCGACATGTCTCTCTTTACTTCTCATTTTTTCCTCTTCATCGTGTTTAAGTTTGGTCTGTCGATTTGAACGAGTACAAGTAGTCACACTTATATACATATATGCTTGTCTACTAGTAAGGATCCTTTTGTGCCTCTATGTTGTTTAAATTGAAAAAAAAAAAGAAAAGAAAAAGAAAAAAGAAACCAACAAAATGTGCACGTGGGAAGGTGTGTGTAAGTATGTAGTCGCTTTTACAATAGTCTATAACGAGGCAAGGATTGCCGTATCTTAGCGACAGGTGGCGCACTGACAACAATTGTACCAAACACAGATAATGAACCTACTTCTAACCTCCACCGGCGCGACGGACACTGCTTCACCATCAAGCCATCTCTTTTCAGTTGTTTCCTTTCTATATTTATTTATATCGTCTTCTTTCTATTTGTCAATTTTTTTTCTTTTTTTCTTTATCTTTTGGAATTACTTGGATTTCTTCTTTCTTATTCTAGATTTTTTTTCCCAGTTATTTTAACTCAGGTGATTTTGAATCTCCGTCGAATTCTTTATCTTCTTTCTATTTTTTTCTATTTTTTTTTGTTTATTGATTTTTTTATTGATTATTTCGCGTAGTTTCGGTTCTCGTTTTATTCAGTTTGTTTAATTATATTTATTTTTGTATTTCGTTTTCTTTCTCTTTTTTTTTTCCTATCGATATTACTTTTTTCTTACAGCGGCTATTTAGATAACTTTCTTTTTATTTCTTTTTTGAAAATTCGCATTTTTCTTTTTAAATTCTCGTTTCTTCTTTCTTCATTTCTATGTTTCTTTCTTATAATTCTCATTTTGTTATGTTTTAAAATTTTCAATTCTTCCGAATTTTTGTCCTTTTTTAAAGTTAACCTTTCTTTCTTAAAATGTTCTTTTTGCTATCTTCTTTTTTTATTCATTCTTGCTTAAAATTCGCCTTTTTGTCTTTCTTTTTTATTTTCGATAGTTTCTTTCTTTTTGCTCAATTATTTATTTACTTCTATATTAATGCATTCTTTTCTTAAAAAATTCATTTTTTTCCTTTTTACTTTCGGATAATTCATAGTACTAAATTTATTTTTCTTTTCTTTCTTGCTTTCTTTCTTTTTCTTTCTTTCTTTCTTTCTAAAAAATTAATTTAATTTCTTGTTTCTTTTTACTTCCTTCCTTCCTTTCTTTCATAAAATTTACATTTACCTTTCTTACTTTCTGTCTTTAGTTCATTTAATTATAATTTCTTAAAATTCTCATTTTCTTCTTAGTTCAAATGTCTTTATTTTTTGTACTTGTCATCCATATTATTTACATTTATTAATTTCTTTGTTTTGTTGCTTGATTCTTTTGTTCGTTGCATCTAACAATTCTCATTTCTTTCAGTCTAGCTTTCTTCTCTTTCTTCAAACACTCATTTCTTTCTTTAGTCTTAAAATTTTAATTTCCTTCGTTCTTTTCTTTTTCATCCAATTCACCTGTTTTTCATTTCGTCTTTTTCATAAAAATCATTCCCTTCATTCTTTTCATTCTTGAAATCTTTCTTTCTACTTTTTAGTTTCCTTCTTTGTAGCTTTGCTTTCTTCAAATACATATTTGATTCTTTTTTTCTGCATTATAACTCTTCTTTATTTGTTTCTTTCTTTTTTAACAAAATAATATTTCTTTCTTTCTTTCTTTCTTTCTTATCAAAATCTTTCTTTCTTTCTTATCATAATCTTTCTTTCTCTCTTTCTTATCATAATCTTTCTTTTTCTCTTTCTTTCTTTTCATAATCTCTCTTTCTTTCTTTCTTATCCTAATTTTTCTTTCTTTCTTTTATTCTTTCTTTCTTTCTTTCTTATAATCTTTCTTTCTTTATTTCTTATCATAACCTTTCTTTCTTTCTCTCTTTCTTTCATATCATAATCTTTATTTATTTCTTTCTTTCTTATCATAATCTTTCTTTCTTATCATATTTTCTTTCTTTCTTTCTTTCTTTCTTTCTTTCTTTCTTTCTTTCTTTCTTTCACCAAGCAATCATCCATATCATTTCTTTGCCCAGGTCATTCACTTTCCATCTTTCATCTCGTGTTAATTTTCTTCGAAAACTACCTCATTTTTTATGCCACCATTTTTTTCACTGTACACATTTTTTTACCTTCGCTCAATTACATGTATTTTGTAGAGTTCTCTAAAATGCCGCGTTTAACTTAGCCAGTTATGTTCAAAGGTCTCAGATCTCTCTCAGGTTTTATTTTATTTTTGTTTTTATTTTACAATATTTACATGACTACTAGAGGAATATAAGAGCACACATCTATATTCAGATATCGCGTTCTCTGTCTGTCTGTCTGTCTGTCTGTCTCTTTCTAAATATTCGTGTGGGCGTGAATGTTCGTGTTTCAATTGGTGTTTGCCATTTTCTGAAAGAGTGTAACTTGAGAAATGTATATAGTCATATATATGTATACGTTAGCGGTTTTAAATGTATATATGTGTGGTTTGCTTCGTATATGTACTTTATATATATATATATATAAACGTTGGTATAACCAATGAACAGGTGACAAAACCAAAATTCTTACCCAGGTCAGTCAGTCAGTTAAGTGCCATATGTGATACAAGCTTTGGGTGATCATGTCTCTTTCGAGACATGACTGACTGGGCTGAAGATTATCCCGCAGTAGGTTGCCATTGCTCTCTGCGGTAGACTGGTTGCCAGCCATGGCTATATAATCTGTCCTATTATTTAACATAACTGGAAGGAAGAGACGGATTAATACCTTTCCCAAGGGTATTTGTGCGTAAGTGAATGCAAAGAATTCAACTGAAATTCGAACTCGGCACCCCGATTTGTCGTTCCGAGTCAATATCCACTGCACGACAACGCACATCCAGATACAGTCTCGAATTAGAATGCTGTAAAATTACAATGTTGAAGACAGAAAGAAAGAATAGGCCTGAAAGCAAAGTTACCTACTCAGTAAGGTGCTTGAAGACTCGATTGCCTAAATCGAGCAAAAACAACGCTTACCATCGTTAACTTCTGATTGAAAAAGTTCGGTAAACATATAAAGTATGATTTATATACACCAGAAGACTTCCACATGGATTCCATTGATTTCCCGCAACACATCTAGTTTATGCTCGGTTTCCGTGTTTTGTAAAATATTTTTTATATTTCAATAATATTTCTGAAGCAGGCATTTATAGAAGAAATTGCCAAAACTGTTCCTCCCAATATATTTGAGAAACAAGTAGAAATAAAAAAAAACGCATTTATGAGCACAAAAGAGACCTCAGATAAACAACTTAGCTAATGCACTAGTCATACATAGAAATAAATTCAACCACAATTTTGATTTTAAAAATGCTACACCCATAAAAAACAAACAAACAAGGTAACTCACTTAAAAGGAAAATCCTCGAGAGTGACGCCATTGAATTTTACTCAAATATTAATCTACGACAAGGCGTTTTCCATATTTCACCTCTTTTAACAGAATTACTTATCTCTCAAACAAACATACACAAAAGTATCAAAAAATCAAAAGTAAATGCTTGAATCCGTCAACACAGCAAAAAAATATCTTCACACGTGGCAGTGTTTGACGTAATTTTTAGTTAACAGTATAAAAAAGCGTTCTTTGAATTCTTTCAGTTGCTAATTCTTTCAGTTTTGTTATTATTAGTTACTTAGTTTTTAATAAATTCATTTCGCTTTTTGCCTTGAAAAAGTCCACATTCGATGAAACGCGTTGGCAACAAATACAATTTTCCCATTGTCTCTTCCATTTATAAATATTGTCTTCTCTACAGGTTAACTCAGAGATTTTTCAAAATCATTTTTTTTTAAATAAACACGAATGCTGACGTAACTCGGAGTTTTTTTCTAATACTTTGTACTGAAATAGCGTGTCAAAGGGGTGATTTTAAACTTTATTTTGATGCCTCATAAAAGATAAAATAGTTCTTGTCCTAATACTTTTGCACAGTACTGTATATATATATATATATATGTATATATATATATATATATATATATATATATATAAATATTTTTTTTTTCTTCTCAATAAGAGTAGAAAGTTTCACCGTTGGCCTGGTTCACACTTCTATCAGTTCTTTTGAACATGAGTAGAGTTTTTTCCATTGTTTCTTGTTTTCGATTAAGTTCCCCGTTCCTTCTAAAGTATACTTAAAGTCTATACTTGTAACGTCTCCTCTCGTAATTTTATTTTTCCGCAGTATACTGGTTGCCAGCCATGGCTATAGAACCCAATCTGCTATTCAACCCATAGCAGGAGGGAGAAGAGATAGATTAATACCCTAGTATTTATGCTAGAATTCGCTCTCGGAGGCAACAATTTAAACAACATAACTTGTACTGCGAGACTATTCTGAGGACCCTAGATGTTATGCCATGCTTCGTCATCGGAGGTCACAATTTGAACAATATAATGTACGCAGATGATACAGTGCTGTAAGCAGACACTGAAATGAAACTACAAAACCTTCTACAGAAGGTATTTGAAGATAATGACAAGAAAGGACTACAAATAAACTGCAAGAAAACCGAATGCATGGTCATCAATAAAAAGAGCAGCCCAAAATTCCAAATAAGGGTGGGGGATACTAAAATCAAGCATATACAAAAATTTAAATATCTGGGAAGTGTTATGACAGAAGATGGAAAGTGCGACACAGAGATTCAAAGGCGAATTGGCATGGCTAAGGAAGCATTCCAGAAGTTGAGTAAAGTATTAGTATACAGGACAATTTCGCTAGAAACATAAAAAAGAGTACTGGATTGCTATGTGATGTCAGTTCTTCAATATGGCAGTGAATGCTTGACAATAGCATCGAAGATGAAAGAAAAACTTGAAGCAACTGAAATGTGGCTCTACAAAAGGATGCTGCGAATATCATGGATCGAGCATGCGAGCAATGATGAGGTTTTGGAAAGGATGGAAACGAAAAGGAAATTAATACTGAGCATCAGGAAGAGACAGCTAAAGCTCCTGGGACATGCAATGGGGATGGTGGGCTTGGAGAACCTAATACTAACAGGCCAGATAGAGGGAAAAAGAGACAGGGGAAAGCAGCGGAAAACATATTTGAAGGACCTGATCAGGCGGATGACGGAACGAGGGTTGCGTGGTGTAACAGGATAAAGTATGCTAAGCGTTACCAAGTTTAGGGAAAAGTAGAAAGCCATGATCAATTACGTCCTGAAAGGGCAGAGCTCATAGAAGAAGAAGAAGAAGAAGAAGAAGAAGAAGAAGAAGAAGAAGAAGAAGAAGAATGTCGTCAGCAGCAACAGATGATCCCAGATACAAAGCACATTTTATTCTCCAAAAAGAACTACAAAACTGTTTGGTTATTGATGCTCTATTATCGTTTCTCGTTTTGCTTGCTATAAAGTTGTTGTTAATTTTCTTGGCACACATACAAAAGATTGTTTCTATTCACTGATTGTGTCCCAGTTGGCAAGAATTGCTTCTCCTATTTTTCTTCAAACTGACTGCAATTTTAGGAAAATTGATATCTCTTGTGACTTTAGTAGCCGGTTTATAATATCTATCTATCTATCTATCTATCTATCTATCTATCTATCTATCTATCTATCTATCTATCGTATTGTCGAAATGTTTAAAATCAACTGGCAAGCATAAACATTTCTTTATTCTTGCAAAATCTCTTTTAAGCTAATTTATACAAATTGCAATAATACGTCCAGTTATGATTGCGGTGGACGTCTTAAAAAAACAAAAAAAAAAACAAAAAAAAAAACAATTATCTATCGTTATACAATCTCTGACAAATTTTTAAAGCAAAATATTTTGAATTGTGTTCTGCATGTCAGGGTCACAGATGCGAGTCGTAGACAAGATTATTTAAGAATATGACTCGAGCTTTCAGCGTAATGGTTTGGCTTTATAGCGATTTGCGTACTTGGAAGAAAATACCTATAACGCAGGACTATTCTTTGTTTACTATCCATTTATGAAATACTAAATATTTCATAACTGATCTATAAACTGCGAAATCGTCAAACTTATCCTGAATTGTTGCTAGATTCACCAGCTTATACATTATTGCAGACTATTTGTGCCTAATGGTGCGCCATACAGCATATTTGTGCTCAACGGTGCACCATATCGCATATTTGTGTCCTGTGGTGCACCATAGCGTATATTTGTGCCCAATGGCGCATTATTCCACATATTTGTGCCCACTGGGGCAACATACCATATATTTGTGTCCTGTGGTGCTGCACACAGCGTATTTGTGCCTAATGTTGCACCTTACACATATATATGATCCCTGTGGGGCACCATACCACATATTTGTGCTCAATGGTGCACCATACCACATATTTGTGCTCAATGGTGCACCATACCACATATTTGCGCCCTGTGGTGCATCATTCTACATATTTTTGCATTGTGATGCAAGATACCACATATTTGTGCCGAGTAGTGCACCATACCGCATGTTTGTGCTCCGTGGTGAACCATACCGCATATCTTTGCCCAATGGTGCATCATACTACATATTTGTACCCTGTGGTAAACCATAACGTATACCTCTGCCCTGTTGTTCACCATTCCACGTATTTGTGCCCGAATTTGCGCCATACCACATATCTGTGCCCTGTGATGAACCATAGCGTATATTTTGCCTAATAGCGCATTATTCGACAAATTGGAGCCCACTGGTGCAGCATACCACATATTTGTGTCCTGTGGTGCAGCACACCGCATATTTGTACCAAATGGTTCAGCATACCACATGTTTGTGTCCTTTGGTGCAGCACACCGCATATTTGTACCAAATGGGGCAGCATACCACATGTTTGTGCCCAAAGATGCATCATTCCAGATATTTGTAGTCTGTGGTACACCATAACACATAGTTGCACCCTGTGGTGCACTATACTGCGTATTTGTGCACTGTTCTGCTCTATTCTACATATTTGTGCTCAATGTTGCGCCATACCACATATTTGTGCCCAATGGTGCACCATACCACATATGTGTGCCATGTGCTGCACCATACCGCATATTCATGCTCAATAGTGCACCATACTGCATATTTGTTTCCAATTGTGCACCATACCGCATATTTGTGCGCTGTAACAAAGTAACGTTAGTGCAAGTAAGTTAACTTTAATATTTACAATCACTTAACGGCCTTGATACTATTTACATTTTTCGAACTATTAACCTTATCTTTATTGCCATGTTTACGACGTTTCTGTCGTTGTACGCCCCAGCCTTCTTCAGGTGCTAGGAATTTCGAACTGAACCCTTTATTAGGACCACTGGTGTATATCATTTTCATTCCATGTACTATGTTACTTCTTCCCTTTCACTTAACTTTATAAGTTATTTGTTCACCACTGCTGTAGCCTGTTACTGAACTCACAACTCTTTGGGTCAAGTTACTGAAGCTAACCCCTCAAGAACACTTTGCCCAGTAGTTATAGACGTTTTTCTATCTATCTATCTATCTATCTATCTATCTATCTATCTATCTATCTATCTATCTATTTTGTATGTATTTATTTCGGTCTCCAAATTTTGTCTCTCACACACACTCTCTCTCTCTACATCTGTCTATCGCTTTGGAGTTATACTGGGACGCCTACATACATTGGTCTGTTGTGTATACGGGAGAAAAAGGCGCGCATTTACACAGAACAATCTACAAAACAAAAAAGAAACGTCGAACAAGTAAAAAGCAACTAAACAAAAAATGAAAACAAAAAACGAAGTAACATTTGTATAATAGATACAACAAAAACAATACAAACAAGAATCACCAAAAATTAAATAAAAAAATAACAAGAAACGTACTGAAATCACATAAAAACACCCATCAAAGAAAATCAAAACAAAAATATTTTCTTACCCATGATCCTCTATTCACAGCAACGCAAATAAAATATCCTTTTCCCTGGAGAAACGTGCAAACCTTGTATTATTATTATTGGTTTCTTTACGCGGCACGTTTGTCCTCTCTCTCTCTCTCTCTCTCTCTCTCTCTCTCTCTCTCGCTCTCTCTCTCTCTCTCTCCGGGGAGATAACTCTTCATCTTATCCTTTTATTTATTTATCTTGTCTTTGTTTTACCCCCATTCATACATTCTTTCATTCATACGTTCCTCTTTTTATGAATTATTCCCCACCCCACCGCCTTTGTTCATTCATTACACTTATTCGCCGGGTGGTTGTTAGCCCGTTGGGTGTTGTACTGTTAACATCACACCGCTTCTATTCCTCAGGACACATCAAATTCATTGTATTGGTCAATTATTGAAGAAGACGACACATGCCCGACACTTATACGCTGTGAAATTTTCTCGATTGTCGGAGGTGCAGATACGACTAGGAGGAGATTCACTTAGACGGAAACCCACTCAGTCAGCCACAAGCACACCGTAGCACACAAATAGAAAAAGACCGACTCGCACAAATGCATATATTTATATACCCTTGAAGTACATAAGGGACAGTGGTGCGTATAGATGCGTTTGCAGTCTGCCTCAGAGCTGAATATATTTCACTATTACCATTAGTCAGGGATCAAGCCCAGGTGACAGCCAGAATCTCTAATGCTGATTTTCAAAGCAGATTATCCAAATCTGGAAATGAAATTTAGTCAATCAATTACGTGCCATACGTGATACATACTTGGGCGATCGTGTCTGGAAAGAGACATAACTGACTGGGTAGAAGATTATCCTGCAGTAGGATGCCATTACTTTCTGCAGTAGACTGGTTGCCAGCCAAGGCTATAAAACCCAATCTGTCCTCTTATTTAACCCATAAATGGATAGAAGAGATGGATTAATACCTTTCCCAAGGGGATTTGCGCGTAAGTGAATGCAAGGAATTAAGCTGGAATTCGAACACGGCTCCTTGATGTATCGTTCCGAGCCGATATTCACTGCACCACAACGAACGCTCTCATACCCATAAGGGATTGGGCCATTGTAGGCACACCGTGGTGGTGTAATTATTGGTGACCCTGAAAGAGAAATCAAAGATCGAAGTATGAATTCCTGTCAGGTTCGTTATATTCACTCACATGCAAATACCCTTGGGTATCATATGAATACATCTCTTCCCCCAGCTTTAGGTTAAATAGTATAATATATACAAAGCAATTATTTTTACAATTCCAAATGTCTCAGCTTAAAATAATCCACTAAAAGATATGATTGACATGTGGTTGAGGTAGTTGTATTTTCTCACCAGTTACCGTGCTCAGCTTGATTTTGTGCCAGTCGAAGGGGAGTATAGTAAAATACGCATAGCAGTGAACGGAATTTATTTATGTGGTTTATTTTTTAAAAATTGTTCCCACCCAATACAAAGCCCATGATGTATTAACAGGAGGAAGGAAGTGGCGTATGTTATGAGTATATGTAGGATAAATATACACTGACTTAGAACTTGAAGTGTTCAAAAGAGAGTCATGCTATCGTAGAGGAATTATATATATATATATAAATATATTGTAAGAAAGTGACAGAACACGTAGATATTAAACCCACTGTTCAAGCACTGACTTTTATAAGGAGAGCTCGATACTGAGTAGAGTTTATATTGTAATAGTTGTTACAATGGTTTATAAAAGCATAGTATCACTACAAAAAAATGTTCATGTTTCTGAGCCGAACCGCTCCTTTTCGGAAACTGAACTGAAAATAAATAGGGGAAACCATTTATAATTGCCCACTACAATTTATAAATATATATATACTAACAGTATAGCCCGGCGTTGCTCGGGTGTAATGAAATCTTTAAAACTAATCCATGGTCCTGGAGCTCAGACTCTTTGGACGTTGGCACAAAAGACTAAAAAGCAATAGTTGTTTCCAGTTAAAGAAAAACCGTAGACTGAAAGAAAAATGAATGGATGTAAGTCAAATTTTAATTTTCTGGTTTCGATATCAAATGAGTGTTTTTCGTCGTAAACTGAATTTTGAAGGCTAAATAATAAATAGTAAATGGTATCACGGCTGAGACTAAGAACTACAATTATACCTACATAGAGCCAAACCCTGCAGGAATCGAACCTGCGTTCCTTTAATAATATCAAAACCAAATTGAGGCAACTTATGCTTCAATATATATAAAACAATATATTTATGGAAATTTGGCCGGTAGACAAAGTCAAAAGGGCGCATATATATATATATATATATATATATATATATATATAACCTCCAAGTTTGATATGCATACATAATTAAACTAGACATAAATTTTTAACATAAATCTTTTCTTCTGACATCTGGAGGCTTTACTAGTGTTACCATATCTACCAGTGATTTGAACTGGAGGTTAATCACAGAAGTATTAAACAGAGCGTATAATTTAACTAAAAGCAAAGATATAATCTTTTGTTGGATCCCAAGCCATCTAGGTATTCCGGGAAATGATAGGGAAAACTCGGAAGCAAAGAAAGCAATGAAAGATAAAATCGCAAAAATCAAAATTTCTTATACTTTTTATTTTTTTTAATCATTTCACCCCGAGCAAGGCAGAAATGCCACTGATGTGCGGGGGTCTACATAACTGTACAAAGATTAATTAAAAAAGAGTGAGGAGTACAAACTAGTTAAAAATTAGCAATAGAAATATGAGAATGCAGGTGCGATGACAGATACATAGGTGGAGAGAAAGGGAAAGATATACGGGGGTGGGGAGAGAGCTAGAGTCCAGTGGTTACTGATTTTAAAATTGTAGTAAAGAGAACAAATTTTAAAAAGTGGCAAAATTATTGGGATAGATATACTAACAACAAACTCTAAAACATAAAATCCACTATTGGAGAATGGATTATTTAATACAAAAATAGAAGAGAAGAGGTTTTTCTGACCCGCCTTCACATAGGCCATACCTACATCACGCAACATCATTTACTGGAGGACACAGAATCCCCAATATGTACGAGTTATCAAAAAAGATTAAGTGTTAAACATATACTTTTATAGTGTACAAACTTAAATATAGTGCGAAAGAGATATTATCAAACAAGTAGTTTGAAAAAACTATTTATGGAAACAAGACCAAGCAGAATACTCGAATTCTTAAAAGAAATCGAAATGTGCTAAAAAATATGACTGGTTGAGTACTATTTCACACGCACATAGATATATGTATTTATATCATTTTGCTATATCTTCCAAAACTTAATTCTACCGAATATGTGTTTGCAAATCTTGTATATGTAATACATATACATACAATGCATGTAGGCTGGATTTGACTTCAGATAACCCGAGGTGGTTTGTATGCCATAAAATCTAAACAGCCAAATTAAATATATACATTTTTATAAAATATTTTATTAATGTAAAATGTGTTAAATATATAAATTTGTTAAATTTATAAATTTGTTTAAATATATAAGTCTGTTAAATATATTAATTTGTTAAATATATAAACTTCTTGAAATTGTTTTTAACTTTTTGTTCGATTTTTAATAATTCGATTCGGCGTTAAATGACCCAAGATGGGTTGATACGCAGTAAAACAGAACAAAACAAACCATTTAACTGGAGGGTCGTCTACCAGTTCGACCCTCAAAAGATGGGGAACGGCGTTGAAAGCTGGTAGGATTTTCTCCGCCAGGACCTCTAATAGATTAATCTAGCTCTGGATTTGCAGGGACAAAATGGTTTTTCGTGGGCTAAAACACTTCATGGTATTTGATGTATTATTAGCATGACGAAAGTAAGAAATAAAATATATTTCCATTTGTAGAGGCAGATATACAAAGTACATCGAAATAAATACAAACAATTCTGTATTATGTTTTTAATAGTATAGTCATTGTGGTAGACAAGCCAGGAGAAACCTACGTCATCAACAAATTAGCATTCAACAGAGACAAAAGCTGGTATTTTCTCCATATGAGCTTTTCGTGGCAAAATAACAAGAAGAAAGCCATTTCTGGAAGCATTTCTTTACGGAGAAGGTTAAAGTATCTTTATCACATGAACTTTTTTTATGGCAAACAATTTCTTTTGAAAGCACTCAGCAAGCAACTGAGAAAGCGTTAAAACTATTTATCACATAGAATATTATGGCAGACTGATTAGAATTAATATTAATATTGAAGTTAACAATAAGTAGAACAACCACTATGTTGATTCGTAATATAATGTCCGTGCAACAACAACAAAGCAATTTAAGAAGTCAACATTTAGCAATATAAACATTAATTATTTGCATAATATTGATTAATTTAGCAAAGAATCCGGAAGAAAGCCGGGAAAAAACCAGCTTTTTTCAGTGCAAAAAGAAGATACGTTCATAATATTAATTATGGCAGAGATATCAGAAGAAAGCCATGAAAGAAATCAACATTCAGCATTGAAAACAGGAGGTACATTTATAATATTGATTGTGTCAGAGAAGCCAGAAGAAAGCCATGAAAGGAATCAACATCCAGCATTGAAAACAGGAGGTACATTTATAATATTGATTATGTCAGAGAAGCCAGAAGAAAGCCATGAAAGAAATCAACATTCAGCATAGTAAACAGGAGGTACATTTATAACATTGATTATGCCAGAAATGCCAGAAGAAAGCCATGAAAGAAATCAACATCCAGCATTGAAAACAGGAGGTACATTTATAATATTGATTATGTCAGAGAAGCCAGAAGAAAGCCATGAAAGAAATCAACATCCAGCATTGAAAACAGGAGGTACATTTATAATATTGATTATGTCAGAGAAGCCAGAAGAAAGCCATGAAAGAAATCAACATCCAGCATAGTAAACAGGAGGTACATTTATAACATTGATTATGCCAGAAATGCCAGAAGAAAGTCATGAAAGAAATCAACATCCAGCATTGAAAACAGGAGGTACATTTATAATATTGATTATGTCAGAGAAGCCAGAAGAAAGACATGAAAGAAATCAACATTCATCATTGTAAACATGAGGTACATTTGTAATATTGATTATATCAGTGTAGTATACTACCGCTGAAAAACAACGGGAAACATGTATACATAAAAATAGAATATTATATATTTATTTTTCGACGATGTCGCTTGTATGAAAAATCAGTGCAGTCGGAGAGACTCTGCGCACATGAAGGGTCTGTTGGGACTCAGAGACTAGCGGGAGTGTACTTCAGACGAAATTCTAGTATTTATGCAGTCTTAAAACTCCAACGCATCCCACTTTACACCCACGCAATTTTGCTTTTCCGGTTGTCACTTACTTGATTTTATCTACGGGCGGATGTATCTGTCAATCAAACTCCTCGGGCCGCATGTATCTGCCAATTACACCTACAGGTTCATCACCGTGCAAGTTAATATATTACACTCCTCGCCATCGTTTTTTATCAGAATGTTCATATGTGAATATTTTAAGTGCATTTCTTCTCAACTTCATTTCACCAGACTCGAGGCGATTGTACAAGAAACATATAAATATTGTTGTGGGATCGCCCCTTTATACATAATTATGAACTCGCCAGAGTGTACATATAATAATACCTATAGAGAAAACAGTAGTTGTAAAGCAGTTGCTTTGCTACTACGACACTGTCAGCTCTCTACCTTCGGGTAGAGGGCGCTCTCTGCTTCCGAGCAGCGAGCAATAACCCAGTCGTGGTTCCGCCGAAGGGTAGAAGCACGACTGGGCAAAAATAGACAGACATTTTTTGGCCGGGCCATATAGCCCGGAAATCCCAGTCAAAACTGACCATGTGTCACATGTTGCCCTTACTGGGAGGGACAACTAAATATAGTTGTAAAACAGTTGCTTTGCTACTACGACACTGTCAGCTCTCTACCTTCGGGTAGAGGGCGCTCTCTGCTTCCGAGCAGAGAGCAATAACCCAGTCGTGGTTCCGCCGAAGGGTAGAAGCACGACTGGGCAAAAATAGACAGATATTTTTTGGCCAGGCCATATAGCCCGGAAATCCCAGCCATAACTGACCATGTATCACATGTTGCCCTTATTGGGAGGGACAACTAAATATAGTTGTAAAGAGTTGCTGAGACTCTTCAACTATAACACTGTCAGCACTTTGCCTTCGGGTAGAGGGCGTTCTCTGCTTCCGAGCAGAGAGCAATAACCCAGTCGTGGTTCCGCCGAAGGGTAGACTGGGTAAAAATAGACAGACATTTTTTGGCCGGGACATATAGCCCGGAAACCCCACTTATAAATGACCATGTGTCACATGTTTCCCTTAGTGGGAGGGACAACTAAATATAGTTGTAAAGATTTGCTGAGACTCTGCAACTATAACACTCTCAGCTCTGTGCCTTCGTGTAGAGGGCGCTCTCTGCTCGGAAGCAGAGAGCAATAACCCAGTCGTGGTTCCGCCGAAGGATAGAATCACGAATGGGCAAAAATAGACAGATATTTTTTGGCCGGGCCATATAGCCCGGAAATCCCAGTCATAAACTGACCATGTGTCACATGTTGCCCTTAGTGAGAGGGACAACTAAATATAGTTGTAAGGAGTGAGTTCGTTAATTGGAGGTGGATCTGGAATCACAGTTGTAGTTGCTGTCGCTCTCAGCTCCGCTCAGCTAGAATCAGTTACCCGGACCTACTATTTCACTTCAAGACTTTATATATTTATTTCTACTCATAGTATTCCTAAATTGACTAACTCGCGTTCAGTTTGTATATTGCGTTCAATATAACTTACATTTTCTTTCTCCATATCTGTTTTTGTTATTTATTATTTTGTGCGGTTCCTCACCCGGAAACCACACACACACACACACACACACACACACACACACACGCATATATATATATATATATATATATATATATATATATATTACAGCAATGTAAAGAGGAAGTACTCTCATAATATTAATTATGTTAAAGAAGACAGAAGAAAGCCATTAAATAAATCAACATTCGTCAGTGAAAACAGGATGTAAATTCATAAAGTTGATTATGTCAGAGAAGCCAAAAGAGTGCCATCAACGAAATTACCATTCAGTAGTACAAACAGGAGATACGTTCATAATATTGATTATGTCAGAGAAGCAGGAAAAAACCATGAAAAAAATCAACACTCAGCCGTGTAAACAGGTGGTACATTTATAATATTCGTTATGTCAGAGTGTAGTATATAACTGCTGGGATACAACGCGGATCATGTATAAATAAAAATAAAATATCCTTTTTTTCTTCGAAAGTGTTGCTTGTGTAAAGAAGCGGTGCAGTCGGAGAGACTTCGCGCATACGAAAGGGCTGTCGTGACTCTGAAACCATTAGTCGTCTCTTTCAGCCGAAATTCTAGTGTTGATGTAGTCTTAAAACTTTCACGCGACCCACATGGCCACGCCTCTTCACCCACGCAGTTTTGCTTTTTCAGTTGTCCCATTGTTAACCTTTTCTACGGGCGGTGAACTGTCAATCATATTCGTCGATCAGCATGTATCTGACAAGTACATCCGCCGTTTCCTCGCCGTGCAAGGTAATATATTACAATCCTCGCCATACTATTTTTCAAAATGTTCACATGTGAGCATTTTAAGAGTATCTATCCACAACTTCATTACTCCGCACTCGAGGCATTTAAACAAAACTATTTAAATGTTTATATTACAGTAATTTAAATATATTGATTATGTCAGAGAAGCCAGAAAAAACCCATGTAAGAAATTAATATTAAGCTGTGCAAACTTGAGATAAATACGTTCATGATATCGATTATTACAGAGAAACCAGAAGAAACCCCAAAAAGACATAAACGTTTAGTAGTGCAAACAGGAGGTACGTTTATAAAATTTGCTATGTCAGAAAAGCCAGAAAAATGACAAGAAAGAAATCAACATTCAGGTGTGCAAAGCGGTGATACGTTCATAATATTGATTATGTTAGAGAAACGAGAGGAAAGCCATAAACATTTAGCCGTGTATATCAGAGGTACGTTTATAATATTCATGATGTCAGAAAGGCCAGATAAAATGCTATTAAAAAAATCAAGATTTAGCAAAACAAACAGGTGTTAAGTTTATAAAATTATCAGAGAAGCCAAAATATAAATCATAAAAGAAATCAACATTCCACAATGCAAACAAGCGGTGCGTTCTTTTTTATTGATTATGTCAGAGAAGCCAAAAGAAAGCCATGAAAGATATTTACATTCAGCAGTGTAAACAGGAAGTACGTTCATAATATTTATTATGTTAGTGTAGCTAGAAGAAGACCATAAAAGAAATCAACATTCATCAGTGCAACCAGGAGGTAAATTCATTATACTGATCATAATTGAAGATCGGCCATAAGAAACTCATCTACTGGTTGAAAACGTAGTAAGGATTCTGACAATATAGATTATTAAGTCAGCGTAAAAAGAAAATTGCCACTTTTTAAATGAAATTCAGCATTTAGAGCAGCCTATGTGCGTTGTGGTGCAGTGGATATCGACTCGGAACGACAAATCAGGGTGCCGAGTTCGAATTCTAGTTAAATTCCTTGCATTCACTTACGCACAAAAAATGTATTAATCCGTCTCTTCCCTCCAGTTATGGGTTAAATGTTAGGACAGATTGGGTTCTATAACCTTGGCTGGCAACCAGTCTACCGCAGAAGGCAATGGCAACCTACTGCGGGATAATCTTCTGCCTAGTCAGTACTGTCTCTTTCGGGACATGATCGCCCAAAGCGTGTATCACGTATGGCACTTAACTGACTTTGTCTTCAAAACACGCGTTATTAAACAGAACAACATTTTGCCAGGTTTTCTCTTCTGATTCTTTTGACCACTGGTTCTTTTGTTACTCAACCTCAAAAGACTCTTATTTTTTGTCATAGTTCGAGTTCACCAATTGTGAAATTGAGAAGTAGTAAGTTTTTTTTAATCATTTCACCCCGAGCAAGGTAAAGTGATTAGGAGGCTGCATAAGAGTAAAAGATTAGGTATGAGGTGAGTGAAGAGATAGACCAATCAGTTAGAAAGAAGCAAGGCAAGGATGGGAATACATGTGTGATGACAGTTGAGGCAACCTCTCCTACCTTCCATAAGCATGGCCCAAGCGAGTCTCTCTGAGAGCAATACACTGCGCCTCCTCGGCCTTACCCTCTCTTCCGATCTCAAGTGGGACCATTACATTGATTCAATACATAAATCCACTGCTAGGAAGGTTGGGTTACTGTGTCGGGCCAGGATGTTTGTTCCGCTTGAATACATCCTGCATATATACAAATCAACAATTCGTCCGTGCATGGAGTACTGCTGTCATATATGGTCAGGCACCCCTGCTGTTCATCTCAGTGTTCTTGGCAAGCTCCAAAGGAGAATCAGTAATGTGATAGGTACCGATTTGGCGGCTCGACTCCAGCCACTCCCCCACCGATTATTAATTTGCATACGGTTAATTAAATAAAATAATCCAATAATTACTTTTGTATTCTGCCTTTTCACTAAGTATTTTCACTTTCTGACTTCATGAACATGTCAGAAATTCATTTTATTTTTAACCCTGCCACTTTTCCAAGGGAGTTGAATTATTGCAGCGTTGTGTCTGAGATTACATTTTCATAGAATATCAAATGTTGTAGACATTGTTTAAAACACTGAACTGGAGACAAAGAGAAAAAAATAAATGATGTTGTGATGTTTAATAATGCATATTTACATTTTGATTAGATTTATTACGTGAAGGTGATGTGTTTTGTCATCCAAATTACGTTCAGAAATTATTTTGTTTTCCGTCTGCTAAAATCACAAGAAATAAAGAAATGAGAAGAAATTCGATTTGGAATCTAAAGTTCCGGTTATATAATTTGCCTTACAACACAGCAACTTATTCGTAAATTGGTGGCGAAAAAAAATCGCAGTCGAAAAAACAGAATTTCGTTTTTGTCGCTTACGTGTTGAGTCATCAAAGCAAATGATGTATGTGGAAGAGGAATTGGAAAAACAGAAATAAGACAAACAGCGAATGTTTTCGCTTTGAAAAGTTAGAATCACTCTCTTATTTCACGCCTGTTTTGTTTCACTATTGTTTTTTCCTTCCTTATTGACATCCTGAAATCCCTCACAAAATCTGTTTATATCATTTGGATCTCTCTCTCTCTCTCTCTCTATATATATATATATATATATATATGTATAAATATATCATATGTCATATTGTGAGCTCTACATATTCAGTTCTGTTTTGATTATGCGTTGAGCAGTTTTTGATCTACCGTCTGCTGGTGCAAACAAAACCTCTTTACTGGTATATATATATATATATATATATATATATATATATGTGTGTGTGTGTGTGTGTGTGTGTGTGTGTGTGTGTGCAAGTGTATGTTTGTGTGTATGTGTGTGTGTGTACTGAAGTGAACAAATATATATGTGTGTGTGTGTTTGTGTTTATGTTTATGTGTGTGTGTGTGTACTGAAGTAAATAAGTATATATATATATATATATATATATATATATATATATATATATGTGTGTGTATAGGCACAGATACAAATCAATATACATATATTAACCAGGTGTGAATAGAACAGTGCTCAATGACGTATAACAGAGAAAAAATATATGTAAATAAATATACATTTTTGTTACGTTTTACGCATGACTCGGAGTTTTATGCGTGATGCAATCTTCAGGTGCATCTATACTACTAATAAATATAGACTGTTTTCATTACCGGTACACAGTCTATCCCTTTAATCACCGATACTCATTGTTTTTTCAATGTTGAAACAAAATGTACACTTTTGTAGTAGATTGTAGTTTGGAAATGTTCTACAATATAATTTATTAGTATCATAACCCGGCGTTGCCCGTGCAACTCAGAAGATTTTAGGAGTAGGAGAAGATGCCACTTTTTATTTTACATATTTTGTTTTTGTTTGAAAAAAAATAATTTAAAAAAAATTTTCTTTTGTTTCAAAATTACGGAGAAAATATTCACATTTTTTTGTTGACCAAATGAATTTTTAAAACATCGGAATAAAATTAAATATAAAGGCTCATTTTTTTTTGTTTTTTTTATAAAAAAATATTTTAGTCGCGTTAGACACGTGTGATTTAATTTTTGTGACGTAACCATCTTAGATCTTAGATGTTTTACGGAACAAATGTAAATAATCGTGTCTATTGGCCAAAAAGTGCGGAAGGGAAAATTGTTGAACTTAAAACTCAAAAAGTATGTGTCGATCTGGCTTCCCTGTAGATATGTGTCCCTAGAAGATTTGAATGGCTTAGCTTAAAAATGTAGGCGCGCATAGGGAACAGTCAAACACAGACTCACATATTGCCTTATGGCTCTGTAAATAGAATAGAATATTTGCATCGAGCCCTCCAACTTGATCAATTTTATTATTAATGAAATTAATATTAATTAGGATCAGGTTTTTGGGATTTAACTATCTGATCATCCTTTTGAATTTTATATATATATATATATATATATATATATATATATATATAAATTATGGTTTAAAACATGTACATTATTTTTTAAGTTATATGTTTGTTTCAACGTTGGTTGCCCAACGTTTCTTCGGGAGGTAAAAGCAAAATTTTACCTCCCGAACAAACATATGATTGTCGAGGACATATATTAAAAAATAATGTACATGTTCTAAAACATAATTTATAATAAATATTCACAGCTCTATACATCATATATCGAGCACTGTCTTAAATTAATGTTTTGGACGGAAAAATTATTTCTTCGTTCCGTACCCACTCGGATATATATATATATATATATATATATATACATATATCCGCAGACAGATCTGTATCGCAGCTCATCAGTACGGTTAAACTCCGATTGCTTTTAACCCAGGATTGAAACCCGACCGAATTGGGGTCAGTCGGCGATTCTACCTCTGGGCTATGGGCGTTCGGTATATTGTCATTATACCCGCCCAATAGCCAGAGTGCTCTAATCCATTACTGAATGAGCGATGCGTACATGCCAGAGTAGTTACTGTTTTTTCAAGGTCTACCATTCTTCCAGAGTGCTCAATCAGGGTGTGAGAGCGTAAATATATATAGTTTGTAAATAAATAATGGTTAAAAAAATACACCTTTCAACCGATTTGAAAATGTTATTCATTTAACAAACGTCTCAGATTTTTCTGTCATTACTCTAAATACAGAACCTCTAATCTAATTATTATAAATAGTTCAGAACATCAAAAATTCACCGTATGTACAAAGAATGGAATTTATAAATTCTCTTTTGTTAGATTTTATCTCAAACATTAACAATTAACTATTAAATTGGTCACGCATGCAACATATAACAAATAACTGTTAACATAAGTCAAATTTTATTAAATAACACCTAATATTACAGAGGATCCAGCCCAAAGAAGAATCTGCATTTTTATTAGTCCTGACCTGGCATCTCGCATTCAGTCACTTTTTCACCGCCGGAATATAGCTTGTCTGTACCATTTTGTTATAAATAATTTTATGTTAATTGTTCTGGGGAACTTTCTTCTATGGTAGCTAGACTTTATAAATGTTAGCATAGTTCTTTGATTGGCGGCTCAGTCTTATTGCTTTACAGTTGAAATGGCGAGATGTAATCGTAAGTTTAATGCTAACAGTTTATTCTCTCACATTTTTCGCTCGTGGAACTCTCTTCCTGATTCTTGATTCCCAATCAATTTTAACCTTCAAAAATTAAAATGTCAATCAATATTTTCTGTCGTCATATTAGTTATTCTTTTATTTTCCTCTCCCCTTAATGTTTTTCTTCTACTTTCTAAATCTCAGTAACCCCCTGGCGTCTTAGAGACTTTATTGTCTTGCATTGGGTGAAAAAACATTTTTTCATTGAAGATCAAATGCAAATGTCACTTTTCGACTTATCGACCCCCACACTTTAACCCACTATACTATTAACCCGTATGACCAGTTGCTTCAGGAATTTCGTTACATAGTAAGTACGAGTTCAATCCCTAGGCCGGGCAGTGTGTACTTGGACTCAGTGGAAGTGGGAAAATAAATAATATAAAAATACTAAAAGTTGTAACTAAACGAGATATCCCGGGACATGGACAAGCAGAACGAGAACAATCTACTCCGGTTCAGTTAGAAATTCTTTTAAGATTATCGGGATCAGCAATCACCTGATGAAGGCCGAAACGTTGTTGTAACAACGAAAACAAAGATGGGGGCAATATTTCGCGTGTAAATAATGTTAAATCCTCATCCCATAAATTCAAATAGTCACTATTGTCTTAATTTCTTCTTGTGTAGATTGAAATACTATCTATCCTACCTATCCTCATAAACAATATTTACTTCCTCCTTCCCCCTCCTATGTCTGAACATTCAATAAAAGTAAAATATGTATTCAATTCTTCTTCTTCTACTTCTGTGTGCGTGTCCTTTCAGGACGTAGGCGATCATGGATTTCCACGTCTCCCTATCCCTGGTGGCTGTTAGCACGCTTTCTCCTGTAACAACACAAAACCCTCGTTCTGTCATCCACCTGCTCAGGATCTTCATATATGGTATCGCTGCTTTCCTTTGTCTCTTTTTCCTTCTATCTGGACTCTTAGTATCAGGTTCTTCCAGCCCTCCTTCGTCATTGCATGTCCCAGGAACTTCAGTTGTCTCTTACTAATATTATATTTCCTTTTCGTTTCTATCCTTTCCAGAACCTCACCATTGCTCACATGCTCGATCCCTGATATCCGTAGCATTCTTCTGTAGAACCACGTTTCAGTTTCTTCAAGTTTTTTTTTATCTTTGATGATATTGTCCAGTATTCACTGTCACATTGAAGAACTGACATCACATAGAAATCCAGTACTCTCTTCTTTGTTTCTAGCAAATTTGTCCTGTTTCTTAATACTTTATTCAGCTTCTGTCGCCATGCCAATTCGCCTGCGGATCTCTGTGTCGCATTTTCCGTATTCTGTTGAAATACTCCTCAGATATTTAAATTTTTGTACCTGCTTGATTTTAGTATCTCCCAACTGTATTTGGCATTTTGGGCTGCTCTTTTTGACGATGACTACGCATTCGGTTTTCGTGCAGTTTATTTTCAGTCCGTTTTTGTGATAGTGGTGGCAATTTCAGTCCTGCCAGATATACATTATCGGATTTTCTATGAAACAATGCAAAGAATTCAACTGAAATTCGAACTCAGCTCTCCAATTTCTCGTTCTGAGCCGATATCCACTGCACCACAACGCACATGAGCGTTTAGTTTTAACATCGTTCAAACAGATCGATTTTAGCTCTATTTTATATCAGCTTGTATTTAAATAGAATTTTCTTCAAAACTGGCGTATTTTTGGTTTATTATTTTTAGCAATAAAAAGCAATATTCTTTTCTTTTCTAAATATAACTAAGAAAAAAGCGATAAAAACAATAATGTTACAGCTTCTGCGTGAGATTACAGTGAATGATCAAGCTGACGAAAGCGGAGAATTCTCGCTGAACGTAATTTTCTGTAAAAATATGAAAACATTTAGTTAAGTTCCATACGTGAATCTAAGCAATCAGTTAAGTGATACAAGCTTTGGCCATCATGTTTCGAAAGAGACATGTCAGACTGGGCAAAAGTTTATCCCGCAGTAGGTTGCCATTGCTTCCTGCGGTAGACTGGTTGCCAGCCAAGGCTATAGAACGCAGTCTGTCCTATTATTTAACCCATTAACTGAAGGGAAGAGACGGATTAATACTTTTCCCAAGGGTATTTATGCATAAGTGAATGCAAGAGATTCAACTGGAATTCGAACTCGCCCCACCCGATTTGTCGTTCGAATCGATATCCACTGCACCACAACGCACATTTCCTTTACAAGTTTTAATTCCAAGATAAATAGTAGGAATAAGAAGTTCATTACAAATTGGGAAACAATATTAAGTGAAAGTTTATAAAAAATGGAAATGTAGATATTTCAGTTTCAAGAATAAATCAATAAAAATTATCAAAAGCATTAAAAATCATTTAATTTGTTAATGACAAGTTAACAAAGACTTTAATGAAAGACAAAGATCAAGAAAATATTAAAAGAATGAAAAACATCAGAGAGAAGGTAATGGCGAGGAAGATGAAGAAATTGAAGCAGAACAAAGAGATGAGGGCGAAGATGAATGAATTAAGGAACATGGTGAATGAATTTAAGAATAAAGATTTGAAGATAACGAATGTACCGAAGGAAAGCAAGAAGAAGAATGATGCAAAGAAACGCAATGAAGAAGAATGAAAATCTAATGAAAATAGAGATTAATAAGAACAAAAGAAAAAAAGACAGGTAGAATGAATCAAGGATGAAGAACGTCATGAACTAACACGAGAGGAATAATAATAAGTTGATGAAGAAGATGGTAAAGAAAAAAGAAAGACGATTAAAAATATAAAGGGTGTGATGAAAAATAAAAACGAAAAAGGAAAATTAGGAATGTGATAAATGGTGAAAATTATAAACAGGCAAAGAATGAGAAATCAAGAAAACAAAAAAAAAAAAAACGAAGTGCGTCAAATAAAAGGAAAAAATTGAAAAGTAAAAGTAAGAAAGAATGAAAATGAATAGAAACTACAGCAAAGGAGAATTATAAGAAAATCATAAGGTTTTATATAAGTCACTTTTGAAATGCAAAAAAAAAAAAAATCCTACCGAAAAAATGTTCCCGAAATTGTCTTTGAAAATAGCGACATTAACATATGTAAAACCTTTTCTTTTTTATCAAAAACGTCAAGATGACCTTGCCATCTATAACAAATCGTGTTCGATGTCAAGATGAAAAAAAAAAAGTAAAATAAACAAAACGAAATAAACGTGACGAATTATCTGGATGAGACACCATCGTTGCTGCGTACCTGGTTTTTAATGGAAGACGTTAGATCTTGGTTCGGTGCGCATGCGTGCATTTGACAAACAAGCATGCCGAGGTGACACGGAATACTGGGTTCGCGTGTCACCTTGGTGGTGGGGTGGAACCAATCAAAGAAAGCATTCATGGAAACTGAGCAGTATCTATTCGTATCGCTTGTCCTTTCAAACGGATTGATTGACGGCAATCTCAATGTGGCAGATAGAAGGATATGTGGACGCGAAGAGGCTTGAAAAGAAAATGGCTGTCAGTTTGTTATTTCTGATTTTCGGGTTCGCATCTACGCTTTAAACACACCGGATTGTATGCAAGATTTGATGGACAAGTGGGTATATATATATTCGTAAACATAGATCGCATGCGCATACACACACACACAAATATATATATAGTGTACCGAGGCAACAGATAATATTCTAAACATATACTGTTAAATATAAGAGACAATGAATGTCTATTATGTTTAATCATGAGCCGTTCTAAACATTGTATTTTGGCTTTAATTTCAGGAGGAAATATAGACAACTTTTCTCCAAAATTTGGATAATTTTTTTATTAAGTTGGTTCTAAGCTTTTGGCTCACATGAGCCATGTTCAGAGAGGTTACAAGGACGTTAACATAAAAACATCTACCATTAGCGACGATTTTATCTTGTGTGGACATAAAACTTTGGTAAGCAACGATAACTTACTAAAAATAGCAAACGCAGTTCGTAAATTTGTAATGCGGTTCTATGACGTCACACCGCGTGAAAGCTCGAAATGATAACAGAACCATACATTTGAATGCAATGTAATGTGTTATGACCAGATTTAAACGTGATTTTATTAAGTGTGGATTGTTTGGATTTAATGTAGACGGCCTCTAATATCTGAAGGTTCTTTTTACTGTGTGTATGAGTGAGGGTTATCGTATTATTGACTAAATTCTGTCTAATATTACCTAAATGACTTTGTTTTTCTAAAAATTACAAATTTACGAACTGCAGGACGGGACTGGCTCCACCAAAATGGTGTTAAGATTTATCTCGATTTAGAAGCACTACGTTTAGGAGATGAGTATATAGCATAAGAAAAAGACAACCACATTTCATCCATAGCTAGGATGGCTCGCCCAGTAAAGTTAACGTTCCAGTTTTGCACTCATGTATCGTAAAAGTCTGATTGTGGGTTGGACAATTAAAATCGGGTCTGTTAGTTTGAGTTTGAGTTTTGTTTAATGGCATACCAACCTCCGTGGGCTATTTAATGCTAAAAGGTCTGGTTTTAAGGTATTTTTAATGTTCGGTTATAGTGAGAAGATTGATTTAGTCAGATTTTAATGAAAAGTTTGTTTTTATTCTTTTTTATTTTAGAAAACTGAAAATGGCTTCTAGTTTTGTATTAAAAAATGTTTTGCTGAGAATATTTTTTTTCCTTCAAAAATGTATATTTTCTATAAAAGTCTACTTTTATGTATGTATTTCTATAAAAGTGTATTTTTATACTTTCATAATGTTTGACCTCAGTTTGGGAGTTAACTATTTGCCCATAGTTGAGACCCTAACAGATGCTACCACTCGGGTCAAGGTGGACCTGGAAACAACAGCAATTAATAGGTGGTTCCGTGCTTTTCACAACCTCCCAATCAGAGGCCTTGCTGCCGGATGCAGTTTACTGTCATGCTCAGGACCAGGGTCCTTTAGTAACCTCTGCGTTGTTTCGGTAGCAATTTCGGTAATAACTTTAGGTGCGACAGGTACAATACCGCTACTCATCATCACTAATAAAAACCAGTGAGTTACTTTGAGACGTGGGTATCCGATAGCTAGGGATAACCACGTAGACAGTAAAAATATCACCTCTCTATTAGAAGTGAAACAATATCATGTCGAAGAGGGAAAACTAGCACAGGCAAACGTGTCAGAAGAAATTAGGATACCGATATATAAGCTAAATAAAACTAGGGATTTATTTGCTATGAATGACAAAAATTTAGGTAGGACATATGCGTATCAACACCGAAGGATACTTGCTTATCAAAAAAAAAAAAAAAAAAAAGAACGTCTATATCGCACATTTCTAAAACAACGGAAACTAGTTGGTGTGCGCCTTTAGAGGAAATGTTACAGGCAGGCATTTATAGATAGATTTAGATGTCTTTGGGGTTTTCCAGTGGTGCTCGTAGACAAGAAGGTTGGTAGTAAAACATTCTATGTAGATTTTAGGGTTCTAAATAAAATTACAAACAGCATCTTACACCCACTCGCGGTTATTGACAATATCTTAGCATCTTTAGGCTCATCTATGAGTTCAATGCCATACGTGATACACGCTTGGGCGATCATGTCTCGAAGATCATAGACAGAAGATCATGGGCAGAAGATTATCCCACAGTAGGTTTCCATTACTTTCTGCGATATACTGGTAGCCAACCAAGGCTATAGAACGCAATCTGTTCTGTTATTTAACCCATAACTGGAGGGAAGAAACGAATTAATATCTTTCCCAAGGGCATTTGCGTGTAAGGGAATGCAAAGAATTTGACTGGTATTCGAACTCGGCTGTCCGATTTCTCGTTCCGAGTCGATGTCCACTGCACCACAACACACATTCCCCCCAATCTGTTCTATTATTTAACCCATAACTGGAGGGAAGAGACAGATTAATACTCTTCCCAAAAGTATTTGTGCGTAAGTGAATGAAAAGAATTTACCTGGAATTCGAACTCGGCACCCCTATTTGTCGTTCTGAGTCGATATTTACTGCACGACAACGCACATACTTTTCCAAATTAGACTGAAAATCCACATACTGTCAGGTAAAGCAACATGAAGAGGATGATAAAAATTCGTTTTTAGTCGCCGAAAGTGAACGCTCTGTCCTGTTTGGATGAAGTTTTAGTTTCTTCTGATTCCAGAAAATACCATTTAGAATGGTTTTTCAACAAATTAATGAAACACAATTTCAAATTGAAACCGTCCAAATGTTAATATTTTAAAGTCAGAGACACATTACTTCGGGTTTAAAATCAGTGCTACATGAATTCAACAAGATGCTGATAAAGTAAAAGTTATACGCTCGGGATCTACTTCAACTAGTATATACTATTTACATAAAACTACATTACCGGCCATAATTATTAGGCAATCCCAATTTAAAATAAAAATGATACATTTCATATTTTCAAACAGTTTCGAGGGCTTATCGATATGTGCTCTTACTATTGATGATTTATTCTAGAACTCTGTAGCTTAGCATAAACGTTAATTAGATTAACTAGGAAGTATGCTCGTTCAAAGTTGGGATGATAAATGTCAGGAATCGTTCGATTGCTTGAAAGATATTCTGCCCGAATCGATGACGCTAGTTCTACCAGATGCGAACAAAGAATATAAACTTTATACGGATACATCGGACTTAGCAATCGGAGCTTGCTTCACGCAGCTGACTAATGATGATTTTCTAAGCGCAGCTTAGATGTGGCCCAAGGCCGAAAGTATGGGACACCCAGTGACTATCGCACTCACTACTCAATTTTGATGATTCTAGCGAGACAAGCCTGCTAACCATTACACCACCTTTAAGTGTTCTGATATTCTAAGCGTAGCTTAGATGTGGCACAAGGCCGAAAGTATGGGACACCCAGTGAGAATCGAATTCACTACTCAATTTTGATAATTCTAGCAAGACAAGCTTGCTAACCATTATACCACCTTGAGGGGGCCACGCAGCAGATATATGATGAAGAAATAAAAGGAGAAATGGAGAAACCTGTAAACTTCTTATCTTCTATCTACTTGATTGTCAGCCTTCTCTTATCCATTCTTCGACATCCTCTGTGCCTTGTTTTTTTCTCTCAATGTAACCCCCTGCGCACCAGTGTCGGTTCTTCCTTGCTTGGAATAAAATGATTATTAATCAAAAAATCTCACAAACTAAGTGATACCAGAGGAGGTGATCAGTTATTGAATAAGAAGTGTATGTCATGCACTACGCCTTACAAAAACTCAACCACAGCTTATATGGAGCAATATTCATTATATAAACATGACATAAAAGTCTTCAGTATCATTTGAAATTCCCCCATTCAAAACAAATATATTCAGTTATGGCCTTTGAGCATAGCAGGCTACAAATGTAAAATTGACTGCTTACAAGGTAAGTATTACGCGTGCGCAGACTTACCGTCACTCTCAATAGATGTACCTAGAGTACTTCCTGGTTATTTTCCCGCCAATTTTGTACACAAAATTTGAAGTACCAACAACTTAAATCATTTTGTGAAGATTAAATATAAAACACTAAAACATGAATACCACACAATTTGGCCATTTGGTGGAATGTATCGTGAGACTAAAGAATATTTGTGTATGCAACACCAAACCGGGGTGCAGCAACACTGACGCCTACAATCAGCAGTCGGTTTGGCCTGATTCAACAGTAATCACAGACGAGTGGAGGAAATACAATCAAGTGAGGAATGATTTTGCCCATTTCACAGTGAATCACATCCTGAATTTTATTGATACACAAACTGGCGCCCACGCGCAACACATCGAACGAATGTGGAGGGCCGCCAAGATCAGGAATAAGCGACAGAACGGCAATCACCGAATAATGCTGGAGTCCTACCTCTCAGAGTTTATGTGGCGGCAGAGGCTGCAAGGTGCTGATCCCTTTCTTCGAATTCTTTCCGACATCGCTCAGTTTTGGCCTCCCAACTGGCTGTTTTTACTGAATGGACACAATTTGTACAAAATGGGTGGAGAGGTAACCCGAAAGTACCACATCTAGATATAATTTAATAAAGCAAATCGACGTAGAGGTAATTAAATCTGTGGTTAGTGCTATTAATTAGAATAATTTCGTGCCCCGGCACTTTGCTACTGACTGAGAAGATTTACACCAATTCCCAAGAGAAAGGCCCACATTATCTGACATATAATTAGGGAGCAGAAAGCAGATAAAGATATTTTAGAACTCAAGCGGAGAATTCAAAAGGGTAAGGCAAGCAAGTAAGAGAATAAAAAACACATTCTGTTGGACGAAGTTGTGTATTATTTATCTCAACCAGACGATAAACCCATAATTAGACTTTACATCTTATGAAGAGCGTCCTTGTGCAGTAGGCTTTGAGATGATAATGGGAACAGAGAAGGCGTTCCAAGCGATCAGGCTGAAATATTTCTGGCCATTTCGAATGATGTGAAAAATCTTATAAACTTGTTGTAGAGTGTCTGACACTCCTGCAGCACTCTAAATGATGGACGAGCCCATGGTCTGAAATAGTCTATTTAAGTAAAAATAGTACTATTTGAGGCGTAATATTTGGGTGTCATTCGAGTAATATACGGTTTGATTACCTCGGTGACTATAGCGATTTAAATCCCTCCTCTCTGTGTTGTAAGTTCTGTCTTGTCTACTATTGTAACTATTGGACTGTTCTGTGTTTAACATAGGATAATGTGCTGAATAATAACCGCAACACACTTTTACTTTGCATTGTATTCATTTCGCCGATACAACAAATCTTAATTTCTCAGTAATTTGTTGTTTTTTTTTTTTACTAGAGTGCATATTACAATTTTTTGATGTTATTGTTTTTCTAGAACTCTGTATTATCGTTCCCATTTGTATTCATAGCTATGCTTGGACATCCGAGGAAATTTTGGTAGCCTAGCATATGCGCTGATTCTTAAGATTTCCATATTTTCTTGTGAAGTTCCCTGTATATTATTTCAAACATATCCTACAGGGAGTAGTAATCTTCCGAAGTGTACAACGTAGATACATCGTGAATATGGTAACAAATATAAAGACAACAATCCAAACAATGCAAATAGTGCAAATACTTTCAAAGTATATACTATGTACATAAAACTACATTATCGGCCATAATTATTAGGCCACCAAGTTTAAAAGAAATGATGTATTTCATACTATTTTTGTGTTTATTGCCAAGTGGATAATTCTAAATGAAAATGGAATGGTTCTTTTGTTAATACTGCACAATAACAAGTGCATCAAATGAACTGTTCTGGTGTCCAATTTTTGTGCTCTCCTCATTCTAGTCTCTTCTTCTTATTGGCTGGCCGAGCAAAGGCTTCCTGTCTGCTTTGTAAAATTTTGCAAAGTAATAATTTAAATGTAAAGTTAATAGTCATCTCCTATCTCACTAACCTGCATCCTCTCTCTCATGCTCCCTTTTCTGTCCATTCCACTCTCATCAGTATTCTTATCCTTCTCTTATCCACTGTCTGAAACCGTCTATAATCTGTTACTCTTTCTCCGAACTTTCCTCCTATATAAGCCCCTGCAAAACAGTGGCAGTAAAATGCCTTGCTTGGGGCAATATGATTATAAAAAAAAATTGCAGTAAGCATTGTCAAGGTGAATAGAAATTGCCTTGGACGGTTTCCATATTGAAAATATCAAAGAAGTTATAACAAAACTCATCATTCGGATTCTGATGAACACAGTGCATTAGAATAGCCCCAGACATAGGACAGGAACATTGCGGATTCGTTAAAGAAACCGGAACGAGGAATGCGTTATTCATGCTCAGAATGTTATCTGAACGAGCAATACAAATGCAGAAAGACCTTTATCTGTGCTTTGTGGACTACACAAAGGTGTTTGACAAAATACGATACAGGGACTTGACAGAGATGCTTGACAACCTCGACATTTTTGGAAAAAGACGTTAGGATAATCAAGAACCCATATTGGCAGACAACCGCTAGTGTATGGATAGGAGGTGAACTCAGCAGGTATACGAAAATAGAGAGGGGATGTAAGACAAGGATGTTTTCTCACCGATCTTTTCAACCTGTACAGCGAAGCAGTTATGAGAGAAATAAAAACTCTGCCAGGATTCGTCATTTGCGGCCAGAATCTCAACAATATCCGATACGCAGATGACACGGTGCTGATAGCAGACACTGAAAGGAAAATGCAGGACCTTCTACAGAAGTTAGCAAAAGAAAGTGAGAAGAAAGTGTTGAGCATAAACCTCGAGAAAACTGAATGCATGGTCATCAGCAAAAAAAGGAGACCAATTTGCCAACTGCAAGTTGGAGAATCTAAAATAAAATAAATAAAAAAAATTCAAATACTTGGGAAGTGTTTTCACAGAGGATGGAAAATGCGACACGGATATCCAAAGACATATTGGCATGGTCAAAGACGCATTTCAGAAGCTATCCGGAGTACTGAACAGCGAAAAGAGATAGAGCTAAGTGGAAGTCCATGATCGCCTACGTCCTGAGGAAACATGGTACATGAAGAAGAAGAATGGAAGTAATATATGATAGTTGAGACATAATGAAGTATTTCAGTAGACACATATTTGGAGCCTTACTTGAGAAACCAGGAGGGAATAAAGGCGAATTCACAGTTCAATGAGCAACATAACAATGTTAATGGTCCAAATCTGATAGGAGAGTGCGAAGCAGAATTAGACCAAAAATATAACGAGAATGATATCGAAGAGAGCAATACAAATACAGAAGGATATAGTCATGTTTTATAGAATAGATTTTATAAAGCATTTAACAAGATACGGTACTAAGATCTATTAAATCTTCTAGGGAAACTCGATCTACATGAAAAGGATATCAGAATAATTCGGAACATTTACCTGGAAAAAATAGAAAATAAACTGAGTACATATATAAATTTCTTGGACATATAACGAAGAAAAAGGCTTAAAGAACTTGACCTTCGCAGGGCATTAGAGAGAAGCGTGACATAATATCTATTGTGGGATTGCCCCTTTGGTATATGATAATGGACTCATCTGAGTATACATATACTCCTGCCATAGACAGAACAGCAGATGAGAGTTGAGAGTAATCGTAGAGATCCGTGAGAGTTATCGGAGAGTAACGGAACTGATATGTACGTTAACGAGAGATACTTAAGTTACCTAGAGATTACCGTTCAGAAGTCAGACTAGCTCTGAGCTCCCCCAGCTACAATAATATACACGGATATACTATTTCCAACGACTTCACTTCAAGACTTTTATATATTTATTTCTTACTAATAGTATTCCTGGATTTACTAACCTACGTTCAAGTTTGTATATTATGTTCAATATAACTTACTTTTCTATCTCCATATCTGTTTTGTTGTTCATTATTTTGTGCGGTTCCTCACACGGAATCCACAACAAACTGGCAACAAAAATTCGTACACGTCCATCGCCACAACAATATCAATTCAAGGACTATAGCGAGGATATGCTAAGCTCGAGTGGGTAGCATAATTCATTATTCGGGGTGCGGAACAATCTTAAAAACAATGAGATAAGTAGATTATACTTTGTTCGTGAGAGACCCAGAAAGAAAACAACAGGACATCTTAGAGAAGATAATAAAAAAAAAACGAGAAGAAAAGAGAAAAAGTTCAAGATGTCACCTACCATCAGGCAATTTTTGAAAAGAAAATAAAAAACTATGATACGAAAGAATTATACGAGGGTCATTCATTAAATAAGGTGAAGTTTTCGGTATAAGGACATCTTCGGGGGTCATTCAATAAATAAGGTGAAGTTTTCGGTATAAGGACTTCTAAAACAGATAGAAGCTTTTTTTATTTTTCAGCGTAGTCTCCCAGCAGTTTCACACACTTTTTCCATCTGTGCACAAGCTTCCGTATTCTCTCAGCGTTAGAATCTTTGGACTGATGTCTCAGCCAATCGCACACAGCACTTTTGACATCATCGTCACTTTCAAACTTCGTGCTTTTTGTAGACGCTTTTAAGGGACTAAACAGGTGAAAGTCTGAAGGGGGCAAGGATTGGGCTGTAAGGGGGATGAGGAAGCAGTTCCCAGCTCAGCTCGTTGATGGTCTGCACTGTTTGGGCTGCTGTGTGAGACCTTGCGTGGACTTGATGCAAGACAACTCCATGTGACTGATGATCATGGACAATTTTGTGTGCTGTTCTAACAGATAGGTTCAAAGTCCTTGCGATGACATCCACTGTCACCGTTCTGTCAGATTGAATGAGGTCATTGACTGATTCGATCACCTCAGGAGACCTCACTTCTATAGGCCTACCAGGACTGTCTTCATTTTCAACACTCCTCCGTCATTCTTTAAACACTTGTAGACATTATTTGGCTGTAATATGCACAGTTGGCATTCTCCGATGAATTTCAACTGGTTTGCACCCTTCAGCAAACAAACACATGATAACAGATCTCTGTTCAATTCTGGAGCATGCTTCTTGGTCGGCCATCTTTGTTAATCTCCAAAACTCTCAAATAATTTTTCACTTTCAAACTTCGTGCCTATCGTGAACTATTTCAAGGGACCAAACAGTTGAAAGGGGGAGGTCTGGGCTGTAAGGGGGATGAGGGAGCAGTGCCCGGCCAAGCTCGTTGATGGTCTCCACTGTTTGGGCTGCTGTTTGAGGCCTTGCGATGTTTTGATGAAAGACGACTCCATGTGGATAATTTTGTGTGCTGTTCCAACAGATAGGCTCAAAGTCCTTGTGATGTCATCCACTGTCAACCTTCTGTCAGACAGAATGAGGTCATTGACTGATTCGATCAGCTCAGGAGACCTCACTTCTGTAGGCCTCCCAGGCCTGTCTTCATTCTCAACACTCCTCCGTCTTTCTTTAAACAATTTAGCCCACTTGTAGACATTTTTCTGATTGAAACATGTGGCACTATACACAGTTGACATTTTCCTTTAAATTTCAACTGGTTTGCACCCTTCAGCAACCAAAAACTTAATAGCTGACCTCTGTTCACTCCTGGAACATGCTTCTTGGTAGGCCATCTTTACTAATCTCAAAAACTTTCAAAGTTTTTTTCAATCTGCAAAATCAAAAAAAAAAAATTAAATCTCTTTGAAAAGAAATAAAGGAAAAGAAAATTAAAAAAGTAACTTCTATCTGTATTAAAAGTGCTTATATCGAGAAATTCACCTTATTTATTGAATGACCTTCGTATATTAACTGTAAGACGACAGAAAGAATGGTAATGAAATAAAAGCAAAAAAACAAAAACAAAAACAAAAACAAGGCGAGAACTGCGCTCAAGAATTCTTACACAATGTAGCTAAGAATAGTGAAAAAAAAAAAGAAGGAATTAAGTATCCGCTGTCATGAGACAGAATGTATTGTTGTGAGAATAGAGAAAAAGTCCAAGATGCGAACTACGAACAGGACTTCTTCAAAATGGTAGTAAAGAAAAAGAGAGAAGAAAATATTAACTGTCAAATATAAACGACTGAAAATATTGTTGTCAGGAAATAGAAAAATCCCGAGACACGAACAACGAACAGGACCTCTGGAAAAGTTACAAAAAAAAATGCGGGAAGAAAGGATTAACTATTAACTGTAAGACGATAGTAAATTTTTTTTTTTTAATCATGTCACCCCAAGCAAGTCAGTCCACTGCCACTATAGCGCAGGGGGTTACACAGGGCGATAGACGAGTTTGGATGTACATAGGAGGAGAGTTGGGGAGAATGGGAGGGTTAGTGTTTTAGGAGGTGTCTATTGACCTTACATTTAAACTCCTGGAGGTTATAGCCGTCGTGGAAGCAAGCATGCGAAAGGGAATTCCACAGGCGGGAAGTGCGAGAAAAGAAGCTGTTGGAGTAGAAATTGCGGTTACATTTCATCGGTTTCACTGTAAAAGGGTGGGACCTAGTTGCCAATCTAGTATCTCGTGCGAACTCACACCTAGGGGGCACCAGTGATTTAAGTTCATCAGAGCAGAAGCCATGAAAGTATTTGTAGAAGAGGAACAGGGAAGCCACGTCACGCCGGTGAGAGAGTGACTGCAGGCGGTCAGCTAAACCGGTATCAATCACATTACAGATTCTTCGCCGTATTTTGTCAAGAAGCCCGAGGAGAATAGCAGGGGCACCCGACCAGATGTGGCAACAGTATTCAAAACACGGGTAGATTTGTATAAGTGCAGGATAGTTTCAGGCGGAAAGAATTTCCGGGCCCTGCACAGAGAGCCAACTTTCATGGCAGCGGATTTAGCAATGGATTCGACGTAGTCATTCCAGTTGAGGTCTGCTGAGAGTGTCAGGCCAAGCAGGCGTAGTGTTTTACTCTCTGGGAGGCATGCCTGTTCCATGCTAATGGGATGGAGGTGCGGTCGTCTGTGGTGGTTAATTGACAGCAGCTTCGTTTTGTGAAGAATTGAATTTTACGAGCCATTTCCTACCCCAATCCACCACGGATTGGAGGTCCTTTTCAAGCTCAGCCGCGAGTTCGCCTTATAGTCAACATCAGATTTTTGATCGAGCGTACATGCCTACTTGTGATCTTATGGCATCGGGGAGATCATTGATGTAGATTAGAAAGAGCGTAGGACCTAAGATAGAGCCTTGGGGGACACCCGGGTTTGTAGGGTAGTTTTGGGAGGCATGTCCATTTAAAACCACCTTCAGTGTGCGGTTGGAGAGGAATGACTGGATTAAGCCCAACAAAAGTCCAGTAATGCCGTAGCTTTGCAGTTTCCGTGGAAGGCCGTCATGCCATACTCTGTCGAATGCTTTGGAGATATCCAGGGCGACAGTTCGGGCTTCACCATTCTTGTCGAGAGCCTGGTATATATACTCGGTGATGGTCGTTAGCATATCAGCAGTAGACCTGGTGAAGCGGAAGCCATACTGTTTGTCCGATAGGAGCCCGTGGGCCGTGAGCTGCTGAACGACCTCGGCATTGATAATGGCTTCGAACACTTTGCCGAAGATCGGAAGAAGGCTGATAGGACGGTAATTTGCGGGGCCCGTGAGTTCACCAATGTTCTTAAATATTGGAAGCACAGTAGAAGACTTCCAACAGGCAGGAAAGCAGGAGGAGGATAGGCAGAGGTTATATAGCTTAGAAGGGACAGAGGAGAGTTCAGGGGCACATTTCTTCAAGACTATGATTGGGATTCCGTCCCCACCACTCGCTTTGTGAGGGTCAAGTTTTGAGATTATGCTAGAAATCAGCGAGGACGTGATGTGGACGTCGTTCAATTGGGCCTCTGTTCTAGGTGGGAAGTCGGGTGTATAGACTCCAGACGAATCCAGACATGAGTTGGTCAAGAATCTACGGGCAAAGCATTCAGCCTTGTCCGCTGAGGACGTGAGGACGTGAGGACCTCAAACTCGTTGATTAGTGGGGGTATTAAGCACGCTTTTACAGAGGCGCCAGTATTCTTTGGCGCCGAACTTAGAGGATGCTATGCATTGCTTCATTCTGGCAGCAAACAGCATCTTAGCTTCGCTAAGTACCTTTTTGCACTTATTACGAGCTGAGGCGAAAAGGCGCCTGTTTTGGTCCGACGCGTGGCTACGGTAAAGCCGGAAGAAGTGATTCCGGTGGGCAATGGCGGCCGAGCTAGCGGGCAAAAACCAGGGAGACGAATGGGATTTAAGCTGTAATTTCCTGGCAGGGATGAAAGCATCGATGTCAGCCTTAACCCAGGAGGAGACCTCTGATGCACAGTCTTCGACGGGAAGACTAAAAACATTGTTCCAAGGGACGTCGCAGAGGAAGTCACGGAACGAATCCCAGGATGCTCTTTGATAGCAGTAGGATATTCTGCTGGTCTGGGTTTCTTGGGTAGGGGTGGAGTGGAACGAGATGTTGACAGAAACTACGGCGTGGTCAGAATTCCCGAGAGGGCAGAGCTGTCTGGTGGTGCAAGAATTTGGGGTGGAAGTGAAGCAGAGGTCTAGTAGCGAGTTATTTCCGTTAGGGCTATTGGAGAAACGCGTGGGGAAGTCCACCACTTGCGTGAGGGATTGGGAGATTGAAAAATTAAAGGTGTGGACACCAGCAGTGTCGGTTACAGAGTTTTCGAGCCACTTAATGTGGTGGGCGTTAAAGTCACCAAACATGAAAATATGGGCAGATGGGTGAAAAGAAATAGCCTTGTTGATATTGTCAGAGATGCTGTCAAGTACTGAACAGTCAGAGGAGGAGGAGGAGCAGTAGAGGAAGAAGAGATAGCTAACAGAGCTTAGAATTGAGAGACGGAAGCACATGAAAGACTGGTCCAGGGATTCAAGAGATGTTACTCTAGCTAGGAGGAGGTGTTCGCTGACATATACACCAAGCCCATGCATATGGATATTGGAGTCCTTCCTGAAGAAGGGAAGGCAACCAGGAACATAGAACTCAGAGGAGAGGATAGACTGGTCAAGGTTAGTTTCACACAGGGCTAAGATATCAGGTGAGTTAGTTTGGAAGAATGATTCTACGCTAGAAAGGTTAGTGCGGATACAGCGAATGTTAGTGAATGTGACACAGAGAGGTTTTCCGAGTAGCTGGTTTCAGTTTGGTATGTTGTTTGTTTTTTTTTTCATGGTGTTTTGGTTGAGGAGAGAGGTCTAGGGTAGAATCAGTCGAAGAAGGTCGGTTCTCTGTGCAGGACTAGGAAGTTTTTCCCGCCTGAAACCATCATGCACATATATAAATCTACCATCTGTCCGTGCATTGAATACTGCTGCCATATCTGGTCGGGTGCCCCTGCTATCCACCTAGGGGCCCTTGACAAAATCCAACGGAGGGTCTGTAATGTGATCGATCCCGACTTACCAGCTCGAATATAGTCACTTTCTCACAGGCGCAATGTGGTTTTCCTGTGTATATTCTACAAATACTTTCACGGCTTCTGCTCCGATGAACTGAGCTCCCTGGTGTCCCCATTATATGAATTTACTCGAGCCACAAGATTAGCAACTAGGTCCTACACTTTTATGTGAAACCAATAAAATATAAACGCAACTTCTACTCTCTCAGCTTCTTTTCTCGCACTTCCTGCCCGTGAAATTTTCTTCCGTTTATTTGCTTCCACGACGGCTACAATCTTCAGGAGTTTAAATGTAAAGTCAATAGTCATCTCTTATCTCACTAACTTGCATCCTCTGTCTCTCACGCTCTTTTCTCCGTCCACTCCACTGTCATCAGTATTTTCGTCCTTCTCTCACCCACTTCCTGACACCCCCTGTAACCTAAACATCCCGAGATATAAACTCCGTACTACGAACTGGATATGTATTTTTTTATTTTATTTTTTTTCTAAACATATACTGTTAAATATAAGAGATAATTAATGTCTGCTATGCTTAGTCATGAGCCGTTCTAAACATCGTATTTTGGCTTTAATTTCAGTTGAAAATAAAGACAAAAATTCTCCAAAATTTGGATAATTTTTTATTAATTTGGTTCTAAGCTCTGAGCCATCTTCAGAGAGGTTATTAAGACGGTAACACAATAACATCCACCATCAGCGACGATTTTATTTTGTGTTGACATAAAACTCCCCTAGGCTACGGCAATATTTACCAAAAATAACAAACACAGTTTGCAAATTTGCAATGCGGTTCTATGACGCCACGCCGCGTGATAGCGCGAAATTAAAACAGAACCATGTATTCAAATGCAATGTAATATATATATATATATATATAGTTATTTAAATATCTGGGAATTATTTTGGGTTTTTTTAACAGAGGATAGAGAATGTGACAACGATACAACAGCACACTTTGTATTAGCGAATGATGCATTTCTAAAGCTAAACAAAGTACTAAGAAAAAAGGAAAACATTCGGGAATGTAGGCTGAAATGCTATTTGATATCACTACATTTTGTATGGCAGTGAATGCTGGACAAATTCCTCAAAGATGAAGAGAAAACAGGAAGTCGCAGAAATGTGGTTCATCAGAAGGATTCTGAGAATTACATTAACAGAGAAGTCTGCCAGGAAATGTTAACAAAAAGAACACTTTACCCAGAATCAGAAACAATCAGAAAGAGACGGTTGAAATTTCTTGGTCACAAAACAAAGAAGGACGTTTTGGAAAACTGACCTTCACAGGGCATATCGACGACAAGAGAAATAAGAGAAGCAGCTGAAGGTCCTGTGTGAATAAATGAGAAAATGTAAGGATACGAGAAGCTTGACAAATGGAGAAACATTAAGGGTCTCAAGGGGTAGGAAGTTATTTAGAGCCATGATCGCCTACGGCAAAATGAAGAAGAATTTTGTGCTAACAGGCTAAATTTTATGATCGCGTCATATTTTGTACTTTACGTCAGTGAGTTCACGCACAAAGATGCTTCTAAAAGCGACCCAGACACGGGTCCAAGGTACAGTGCTACGATCAAATAATGAATTTATTTCGTCCGGCAACTTCTGATCGTACAGAACAGCGGCACTAATCCAACACCACCTGTCTTTGATTTTGTCTTCTGTTTAGTTATACGCCCTGGCGAGCTGATTGCTTTTTATATATTTTCTGGTTGTTGAGTACGAACAGACGAACAGTAGAAATATCTTTTGTACCGTTGAACATAAGACAATGAATTTCTGGAATCAAGTCAAGCATTTGACTATGTGATACAGTTATATGTTTGTTGGCTTCAATAAATAAAACTTTTCTGTAAATATCTAATCCACGTTATGTATACTAGTCGATTGGTCTTTTGCTGATTGTATTTATCTATCGAGAGTCGTCGAGCATTTGAATGTCTACAAAGGTGTTTGTAACTAGACTTTTTAGGTGAAGAGCATCGGTTCACGTCGCTTTCTTTATTAATGATTACATTCGGACATTAGTAATTCGTGAAATCTATATATACAATATATACATTCAATAGAAGATATAACTGGAGACACAATAGTGTTTTGGATGAGCTGGTCAAAATTATAAAGAAATATATAAAGTCTGAATCATGTAATTCAACGAAGAAATTTATTGAAGGGGGAAAAATACGTCGGTTCAAAGCAAACAAGTAAATTTCAAGCTATACCAGGACAAAAATTTCCTTAGATTTGGTGACATTTTGGAGATATTTGTAAACATTCCTGTTTGGCGTAATGATTACCCCAAAATAATATCAGGTAAATGTCTGCGACTAAATATTATTCTTCTATCAAAGGTGAACTATAAAATCACTCTGGTTGAATTAACTGTACCATATGAAAGATGGATAGAACAGTCAGAGCTCGTCAAAGAAGGGTCTAATGTAATTATTAGAGCAGCGAATATTGGAGCAAGTGGTTTCGTTGCAAACACTCTGCATCAATTTCTGGGCCAAATTAGAATCAAAGGGCGTAATAAGACCAAAAGTATAAAACGCCTAACTGAAAATAGTTCTATGTGGATATGGAAAAAGAAATATTCTGTAGAGCGTTACAGCGAACATGAAGGCATGACTGATCGTGAATCCGCAATGAGGTTCACGTTGCGTTCTCAGAACGCGTATATCTACAACGCACTAGTATATTGTTATAATGGGACCTCACATCAGCGAGGGAGGCGGTGTGCAAGTGAAACCGTTGAGAGGAAGGCCCCCAAACGGTGCACATTCTCTCCTGATGACCTTCAAATTAATTTAAATATAAATTCGAGAGGAAGACATTAAAAGAAATTCAATGAAGTCATATGGCGTAGAGAAGCTCGGTGGAAATGCCATGGGCATGAGGAGCATTAAACATTCAGCCCGCTTCAGGTGAGTATCAATTACTTTCCAGTAATTTCCTTCTTCAAACACATGGCTCGTCCGTTGGCTTTCTGAAATAAACTGAATGGCAGTCAAGAACAGACTAGCAGACAAATGGATAGACCAGATAATCTCACCAGGTTAGCAACTCAGGTTTCATTATATAATTGCTAAAGAAGAAAATTAAAGAAAATGCTCTCAGGATTCACCGAAAGGGAGGGAGGATGATGAATCCAAACGGAATAATTGGCAGTAATTAAAAACAAACCATGAATTTAGACAATTGTACGGACTTCCCATGTGTTTGTGGTCGGAAATTCAGGTCCCAAACGGGAGCGAAGATTCATAATACAAAAATGGGTTGTGCTTTTATGAAAATGCTTTAGGAGCAGCACTATGTCAACGCAGATAAGACGTCGGAAAACCAATGCCAGGATGCATACCATAGTGCTGACGATACCCAAGCTGTTGAATCAAAGGATGGGATGCAACTAAAATTACCAAGAATCAAATTTCTACCATCATCCGACTCGGAGGCGTGGTGTATGCTTGATCATATCATTAGCAAAACATTACATAAAGAGCTGAGAAAAGAGAAATATCACGAACATTTGAATAAAAGTAGTCAAATAATCTACAGGGTTTGTAACGAAACATACGGCGTGAAAGAGGAAAATGATAAGCCACTACCCAAAAAGAACAGGCGTCAAAGATACAGGATTTGAGAAACAAAATAATAAAAAATCTAAAACGGCAAATCCGTTTCGCAAATTTTGACGAGAAGGAAGTCTTGCTTAAAATCTGACAGGATCTTAAAGATAAACACAACGCTTTTAACAGAGCGGGAAATTTAAAGAAGAGACAAGTGAAACGAAGGAGAGACCAAGAGCGTTTCTTCCAGGAAGCTTACAAATATGCGAGGAATATATTTGATCAACCAAGACCAGGTGTGCTTGAAATAGAAAAAAATATTCTAGAGGAACATTTAAGAGATATGTACTCTGATCCCAAACGACATATTCCTCTAGATCATAATAGCAACTGATTTTGGCCAGCCGTTTCTAAAGTGGATTTTGACGTGAAACCGTCCACATGCAAAGAAATAAGAGACATCGTCAACAAAAGTAGAAATAAATTTACACCTCGCCCTAACAGAATACCTTTCCTTTTAAAAAATAATTTCCTACACTTTTAAATGGTTACATACTAACTTAAAGTTAGCATAGAAAAATTACCATATAAGCCATCAGTGGATGATAGAAGATTGGGTTTACAAACCCAAAGTAAAGAATTCCAAGGACATCAGTCTATTTTGGCCAATTTCGCTTCTCAATATAGAGGGAAAGATATTTTTGGCAGTTTTAGCAGCGAGGTTGGCCAAATACCTTCTCGAGAATGAGTAAAACGATACTTCAGTGAAAAAGAGTAGGGTTCCAGGAATAGCTGGTTGCTTAGAGCATGGAAACATGATCTGGGAGGCCATTCAAAAAGCAAAAATTAAAAGAAAAGGTTCGGATGCCATTTGATGGATTTGGCAAATACCTACGGATCAGTACCTCACATAATGATACAATTATCATTACAAATGTACTATATTCCCGAGGAAACATCTAATATGCTCGGAACTTATTTTCATGCGCTTCACTACAAAAGATTTTAAAACATTTTTTCTCACTATCTCACTGACAATCTGAATTTTTGGCTTCATACTATATTTGACATCTCTCTCTCTATATATATTTAGTGTATCGAGGCAGTAGATAATTTTCTAAACATATAATGTTAAATATAAGAGACAATGAATGTCTATTATGTTTAATCATGAGCCGTTCTAAACATCGTATTTTGGCTTTAATTTTAGGCGAAAATAAAGACAAAAATTCTCCAACTAAAGATGGCTCATGTGAGCCGAAAGTTTAGAACCAACTTAATAAAACACTATCCAAATGTTGGAGAATTTTTGTCTTTATTTTCACCTGAAATTAAAGCCAAAATACGATGTTTAGAACGGCTCATGATTAAACATAATAGACATTCATTGTCTGTTACATATATATATATATATATATATATATATATATATATATATATATTACACAAATAGCTATATAAATATGTAGCCTCTTGCTTTCTCTTTCACGCTCTCTCTTTCTCTTACACATACACACATGCAAACTCAGTCAGTTAACACATACACACATGCAAACTTACACATGTGCAAAAACGAAATACCGTCTTGTACGCCCATGCGTGAACACGCACGCACACACAGCCACCCGCCCACACCCACACACACACGCACTCCCCACACACAATACACACGCACACAGACATATGCGCATGCGTGTTTCACGAACACAAAATTTTCCCTCGACTCCAACTTTTTCTTCCCTCTGTCACGGTCAGCCTCATTTCCGTCCACAACAACTCCAATTTTATATTGGTCCTGACCTTTACAGCTTTTTCCTTGCGATCCCAAAATATTGTTCATTTGGCTTTTACATTTAATGCACTTTCAAAATTATTTCGTCTTCCAAACAAGCGGATTGGTAAATGTTCGTTTTAACTCCCGACGGCTTTCCCACTTCAAATTTATCCAAAATAGCATTATTTCTGGGCAAATGTATATCCTGAACTCAAATCGACAATTAGTTATTGAAGAAACTTATCATTTTTTATTTAAATGTCCATAAAAAACGAATAACTAGTTGAACTGATGGAGAGTAATCGGAGTTCAGCGAATAACAATTGAAACGAGTGAGCCACTGTGAATCTACTGTCGATCAGTCGTATTACCAGTAATTAACAGAATACCAAGGCCAAGATATACAACCGTGTGATACTATAGTGGGTTACCTGTTATACTGAAGTGTATGTGTGCTGAAACTGATTAATTTGTCCTTGTTAGATATTCCATTATAAGCGGGGTATAAAACAAGAAAATCAAATTGTAAATTGGAACAACAATTTATATACATATAAATCAAGTCTGGTTTTTACAAATAGAATTAATGTATTTTGGTTGATACAAGGTCATTAAAATATTCGTAGTAACCCTTGCAAGAATGTGTTTATGTGTACATAGGCAGGTCTGTATGAGAGTATGAGCGTTATCGTTGGGTAGGAATGTCTTTGATGTATTCGCTCAATCTTAAAGGGTTCCGTTCGGTTATCAAGTATAAGAAAAGGCAGACGGGTAAACCGTAAGAATAGAGAGGTGAAAGAGAAAGATAGAGATAATAATAATAACGATCGCTTGGCGTTTGTCAAGGGACGTGTTAATTACGCACGTTTTTTCTCTGGCAATAGTCATATTTGGGCGATGTTTTATTTCGTTTGTGGGTCTCGAAAAATTCATTTTGGAATTTACTCTCGAATGTGATTCTGGCTTTTCCATTATAGGAAGAACAAACTTCGCGTCGACTTGCAAAAAGGTCGGTGAAAGGCACTTTCATGTCAGACACCATTTTACCAGTATCTATTTGTAAGAAGGATAAAAATGACTAGTAGGTTCAAAATAAAATTTTATAGCACCAAAGTCCTCTTCTGAAGTTCTTTTTTTTATATACCGTGTCTCTTCAGGACGTAGGCGATCATGGACTTCCACTTGCCCCTGTCACTCTTAATATTTTCCTCTTAGTATCTCACCCAAACCCCGCTCCGCCATTCATTTGCTCAAGGTCATCAAATGTCTCGCGCTGCTTTCCTCTTTCTTTTTCTCTCTATCCATCCTGTGTGTATTAAATTCTCTAAATACTCCTTCTTCGTTAGGTGCCTCAGGAACCTCAGCTACCTCTTTCTGGTGCTAACTATAAGTTCTATTCTCGTTTACTTCCTCTCCAACACTTTGGTGTTGCTAAAGTACTCAGTCCATGGTATCCTCAGCATCCTTCTGTAGAACAACGTTCCTGTTGTTTCGTGTCTCTCTTTCATCTTTGAAGAGATCTTCCATTATTCACTGCCATAAAGAAAGACAGGTATCGAATAGCAGTCTAGTACTCTTTTCTTTGTTTCCAATCAGAGCCTCCTGTCTCTCAGTAGTCTGGTTATAATTTGAAATACGTCCCTAGCCATTTCACTGCGTCTTCAGATCATAATGTCGCACACGCCCTCCTCTCTCGGTGCACTTTCCAGGTATTTAAATTTCTTTACCTGTTTTATTTTGTTTTCCCTAACCTGTAGGTAGCATTTTGGAATTTTCTTTTTGCTGATGACCATTTTTTGCTGATGACAATTTTCCTGAAGTTTATGCTCAGTCCTTTCTTATAGCTTTCTCTTGCAACGTTTTTGCTGATAACCATTTTTTTGCTAATGACAATTTTCATTACCAATATTTCTTGAGTACGTAAACCGGTAGACAAAATAAATATTGTATAAAATAACGGAGCCTCTACTCAAATACGACTATTCATACAAATAAAAACATTGTTTTAAGTTTATATATATATATATATATATATATATATATATATATATATTTATATGCGTGTGTGCGCGCGTGTATAATACATACCTTACAAATACAGAATATACTAATACTTAAAAAAACAATTATATTCATCACGGTCCTGGGTTTGTGAGTAAGTTGCATCTGGCAGCAAGGACTCTGATTGGGAGATTGTGAGAAGCATGGAACCACTTCTTAATTGCTGTTTTTTTTTTGTTTTTTTTTTTTAATCATTTCACCCCGAGCAAGGCAGAAACGCCACTGATGCGGCGGGGGCTACATAAATGTAAAAAGATTAATTAGATAAGAGTGAGGAGTACAAACTAGTTAGAAAGGAGCAATAGAAAGTTGAGAATGCAGGTGCGATGACAGATACAGAGGTGGAGAGAAAGGGAAGGATATACGGGGGAGAGAGAGCTAGAGTCCAGTGGTTAGTAGATGAGTATTGACTTTGCATTTAAATTTCTGGAGGTTGTAGCCATCAGGAAAGCAAGAATACGGGAGCGAGTTCCACAGGCGTGAAGTGCGAGAGAAGAAGCTGAAGGAGTAGAATTGTCGTCTGCATTTGGCTAACCTGACTGTGAATGGGTGGGACCCAGTTGCCAGTATGGTTGCACGAGTAAACACCTGTTGAGGGGGCACCAGTGACTTAAGTTCGTCCGAGCAGAAGCCATGAAAGTATTTATAGAACAGACAAAGGGAGGTTTGTTACCAGGTCCACCCTGACCCGGAGTGGTAGCATCTGTTAGGGTCCCAGCTATGGGCAAATAGTTAACCCCCAAATTGGGGTCAAAACATTATGAAAGTATAAAAATACACTTTTGTAGAAATATATACATTTTCGAATGTAAAATATTACCAGCAATACATTTTTGAAGAAGACATTATTCTCAGCAGAACATTTTTGAATACAAAACTGGAAGACATTTTCAGTTTTCTAAAATAAAAAAGATTTAAAACAAAAGATTGATTAAAATCTGACTACATCAACTTCCTCGCTATAGTCAGTCAGTAAAGTGTCTGCGTCTATATCCACTGGTCCCTGTGTCTGTAAGGACACAGGGCCTAGTGGATGTAGACGTTGGTTAGTCCCTGACTTGATTCTTAGAGTTGTGAGTTCAATATCATGCTACAGCCGTGTTGAAGATAACTCATGACATGACTTCCAATCGATGCTTAACGCAAAGAATGAGGATGATATACCCCAGTGATTGTAATTAAAGGGTTCAGTTCGAAATTCTTAGCCACTGAAGAAGGCCGGAGCGTACAACGGCCGAAACGTCGTACAAACGGCATAAAAAATAAAGACAATAGTCCGAATAATGTAAATACAACAAACTTAGTGTTGAACTTTGCTAAGTTTAAGGCAATATCTACATATTTACTTTCACCTGAGATGTTGCACTTTCTAGAATTCGTTTTGGCATAAACTCCAATTATAGGGCAAACAATGAAGATCGAATTCTCAAATCAGTTTTCTGCTACCCTTCAGTCAGCGGTTACAAAATGAATATATGCACACAAAGTGGAGAAATCCGTTCCAAAAAAGTACTTACGCACTTACATATATGGAGACGTGAAGGCGTCTGATCTAAAAGGTAACCTCCCTCGTCGAATCAAGGCGCAAAAGTAAATATATAAAATAAAAGAAAAGAAAGCTGAAGTAAAAAATAAAAGAACAAAAAAAAAGAAAAAGAAAAAAATAGCTTCATAAGGTCGGAGCCAACTGACAGGCCCTTTCCTGTGGGTTTGAGGCAAACAGTGAGTTCCATAACCCTCCGGAGTCTGCAACGGACGTAGAAGAACCTCTCATGTCTTCGTTCAGCAAGCCAAGTAAAAGTAACAACAGCAATGCTACTACTACTACTACTAACAATAATAATAATAATTATTATCATTATTATTATTATTAATAATTTTTACGATACATCACTTCCTTGATTCGCTTTTTATTTTGCGTTTTCAGTCTTCCTAATAATGGTACTATATTTCTGAGTCCATGTCTGCCAATCTCAATAAATTTCGGAGAAAGGAAGATAGTATGACACCTTGATATAGGTAAACTAAGAGAGCATTATATATATATATATATATATATATATATATGTGTGTGTGTGTGTGTGTGTCTTCTATATATTTGCAATATGCACACACATATATATATGTGTGTATATTGCAAATATACAGAAGATAGAAAAACACACACGCATACATATATATATATATATATATATATATATATAATTCTCTTAGTTTATCTATATGAAGGTGTCATACTATCTTTTTTTCTTTCTTTCTATATATATATATATATATATATATATATATATATATACTACGACTTCCATAACTACAACTACTGCTACACTACCATTACTAATTATAAACAGCTATTGATATATGTAAGTTTATGCAATTTTGATGTATGTGATGTATGTCAAAGTGAGTAGAATATATATATATATATAATCTCGACGCATGTCGAAAATAAATAAATCTACTGACAGAGAATCATATATATACATATATATATATTTATATGTTTGTGCGTGTATATTATTCTTATTTAAATCGATAATATATATATATATATATATATATATATATATATATATAAACTGCGATAGAATCATTACATATATATATCTTGTAACAAACGTATATATATATAGAGAGAGAGAGAGTGAGAAAGAGAGAAAGAGATAGAAGGTCGGGGAGAAAGAGAGATGCATGTGTTCCTGCCGAAATCGTGCACTTGTGGCCTCGGGAACAAATGTCTACATTTACCTCAATTTCTAAATAAGCAAAATCTTCTAATGTTCTCGGTCTGTTCAGTCGAAACAAAAAGAAGAAACAGGCTCCAGGTATAGAAATGTATTTCCGCTGCAAATAATAATCTTTTCTTTCTGTAACTGATCTCAGAGAACAAGTCGTCTCCGTCAGGCATTTTGCTTCCATTTCCTACGAGGAAACCTCACTGAACTAAAAAGGCATTTATGAGTAAAGAGTATGTTAATGAAGACGTGGATATGCCACTATATCTTATACAAGTGGTAATAGATTAGGAAATATGCATGATATAATGATACTGATGACTGAATAGCTGTATGGTTTCTACATTGCTATCTATCGATATAGCCATTTAGCTAATGTGTTTATGTCAGTAATGTTTTATCGGCTCGGAACGAGAAACCGGGGAGCCGAGTTCGAATTACATTTGAATCCATTGTATTCACTTACGCACAAATACTCTTGGGAAAGGTATTAATCCCTCTCTTCCTTCCAGTTATGGGTTAAATAATAGGACAGACTGGGTTCTATAGCCTTGGTCGGCAACCAGTCTACCGCAGAAAGCAATGGTGGTACAGTGGATATCAGCTCGGAACGAGAAACCGGGGAGGAGCCGAGTTCGAATTCCAGTTGAATCTATTGTATTCACTTACGAGCAAATACCCTTGGGAAAAGTATTAATCCGTCTCTTCCTTCCAGTTATGGGTTAAATAGCAGGACAGATTGGGTTCTGTAGTCTTGGTCGGCAACCAGTCTACCGCAGAAAGCAATGGCTACCTACTGCGGGATAATCTTCTGCCCAGTCAGTCATGTCTCTTTCGAGACATGATCGCCCAAGCGTGTATCACGTATGGCACTTAACTGACTGATTACAACTGAGTAGTGAGTTCGATCCTCACTAGGTATCCCATACTTTCGCCCTTTTTCTAATCGGCTTTTAGAAAATCAACTTTCTGTTCGTTTCTGTCTATTACTATCCCGGTCCATTTCAGTGTTAACATCATTTCATGCTTGTTTGTAAGTCTGTTACGATTCATGAATATCTGCCGCTTACTGTTCATATCTGTCTGGTACGGGCTTACATTTTAAACGAGTGCGTCCACGAAAAATAACCGTTTCAATTAATAACAATGTCCGATTAATTATGAATCCATGAATTCTTTGTTGACGTTTTTGAATCGAAATTCACATATATCATCTCAAGTAAACATGAACCAGGAAGTGTGTATTTCTCACAACGGTAGAAAGCACCTTGCTGTGAAGCTCGCTGTGACCTGCTTAAATAAAGGGTACTTTCTCATACAAAAGGGTGCGCAGATTCGAACCATGCAGGAGAACACATTTTCATTGTTATGTTTTCTCGGGTGCGCAGGCCGGTAGACGTAATGCACATTGTTTAATAATAAATTTGAAACATGGGGAAAGGTCACTCTCAAAGAACACTGCCCACTAAAATTAACAAAACTTATTCAAAAAATAAAAAATATCGAATTCATGGATCTACTTTTAGAAATCCAATAATTCTTCACACACACACACACACACACACACACACACACACACACACACACACACAAACACACACACTTCTCTGTGCTTCTTCTTCAAATACTTTCACGACTTCTGCTCCAGTGAACTTAGCTCACTCCTAGGTATGAATTTACACGAGCTACTAGATTAGCAACTAGGTCCCACCCTTTTACAGTGAAACCGATAAAATGTAACTGCAATTTCTACTCTAATAGCTTCTTTTCTCGCACTTCCCGCCCGTGGAATTCCCTTCCATATGCTTGCTTCCCCGACAGCTACAGTCTCCAGGAATTTACATGTAAGGTCAATAGACATCTTCTATCTCACTAACTCGCATCTTTTCTCTCGAGCTCTTTTCTCCATCCACTCCACCCCCATTACACCGGCATTCTCATCCGTCTATTACCCCCTCCTCTTAACATCCCCTATAACTAACCCCTCTTTTTCATCACTTTTCCCCTATATAACCCCCTGCGCAACAGTGGAAATAACATTGCCTTGCATGGGGTGAAATGATTATATGATTATTAAACACACACACACACACACACACACACACACACACACACACACACACACACACATATATATATATATATATATTAAATGCAGATTTAATTTATAATTACAGACAGGGTGTGATGGTTACATTTTTTATGTAATCTTTTGTGATCATATGTTTTTTTTTTATTTGAGAACATAAATTATATAAAAATTGTCCAAATGCTTTGATTATTTGAACAATTTCAGCTATACTTTTAACCATTTTCGAGGATGAATGTTATTTTAATTGTATCTGAATGTATGAAGTGTTATGTATAATGTAGAGTAGTCATATGTGTTATGTGCCGAACACGGTAAGCATGTTGTTAGCGAGTTGGAGTCTTTATTGATAAAAATGAAAAACTCAACACACAATAATATCAAGTACGGCCGCAGCATATAAGAATATTCGACTCGAACGATAAACTGTAAAACAGAAGATATACAAATGAATATTAATAAAATTTTAAAAGTCACTAATTTTCTTTCTTCTTTAATCATAAAAAAAATAAAAACGCCAGCTTAGTTTTCAGTCAGTCAGTTAAATGCCATACGTAATATACGCTTCGGGCGATCATGTCTCATAAGAAACATGGTTGCCAACCAAGTCTATAGAACCCAATCTGTCCTATTATTTAACTCATAACTGGAGGGAAGAGACGGATTAATACCTTTTGCAAGGGTATTTGTGCATAAGTGAATGCGAGCAATTCAACTAGAATTCGAACTTAGCTATTCGATTTATCATTCCGAGTCGATATCCACTGCACCACAACGCACAACCTTAGTTTTACGGAAACAAATAACCCACACAAGTTTTTACTAAAACTTTTTCTAAAGCAAATAATCCACACAATACTTATTTGATTTTCTTGACTACAATATACCTTAGTTATCATAATTATTTAATTCTAATTCAACCTAAACGTTCCAGCCACTTTAATTTATAATGTAGTACAAAGTCAAATTTTAAAAAAATAATACTGAAATCCATCCTGCTGTTAATATTATTGTCTACCTATTTAAACAATGTATGGTTCTACTATGTATCTTACCCAGACAAAATTAAAGTGCCATGCCAGGACATCTGTTTCTTTTGGCAACTCAAATCTTCAACTTCGTACTTCAAGGTAATTCTCATTTTTGATTGAACAATATTGACACACCTACAAGCATATTCTCCAATCACCACTCCCTAATTTTCTAAATAACCATGAATTCATCTGATATTTTCTAAATAAAACATTTTCAGCATTTTTTTCAAATATCACCTGAAAAACAACAGTATTTTTCTAAAACACGAACATTTGTGTGTAGTAATATAATGCTTTTAAAAAACCATTGTAATAACAAAATTACAATATATATATATGTATATATATATATATATATATATATATATTAGTAATCTATCTATCTATCTATCTATCTATCTATCTATCTATATATATATATATATATATATATATATATATATATATATATGAGACTGAATGGCAACCCGTGAAGACAGAGAGGATAATCCAAAAGATTTTATCTAAATAATATAAAATATAAATTACAGGAAAATAGAGAGATCAATGGATATTAGCCAAAGCTATTTGATTAGATTATTTGTTCAAATCACGGGAGTAGTTTGGGCCGAAAACTTTTCGTACATAGATGTATAAAGATGCGGCAGAAGTACGTCCCAAATATACCCTCCAGAAATACCTCCCACATGATTATAAGATATTGCCTAAATGAAGACATCAATCCCCTAGCATTATATAAGAGGCATTTTCATGCCGTATCAAATAGGAAGCGTTCCTGAGAAAATTATACGAAATAATTTAATCGTGTCGGCTCACTGGTATTGATTATACAAGACAATGGCAAATGCGTGTCACGTTATATTGAAAAAGTTACACCATGATTCGTTCCCTTGAGTTATGTATTGTAGACCAGAGTCACTGGGTGGCGTTGTTGTCTCACATTTAATTACAATATGGCTTGCCTTAAGCGCCTCTCTCTCTCTCTTCATCTCCAATGATCACCTGCAGAGGAAAGTATAAATTCATATGACATTTCAAAACACGAACATAAATGCATTTTTATATATGTTTGTGTGCACACATTTTTATTCGCATTAATATGAGTGTTACATAAATGCATAAACATATATGTATATATTCATGTAATACCTTATATATATATAGGATTTAAGATGTTTACGAGGAAAAATTAAATATTCGTCCACTTTTTATCATCATTGTCTGAATTAGAAATGTACTTGCTATATATATATATATATATATATATATATATAAACATTTGAAAAAAACAAAAACAAAAACAAACTCGACCGGCGGTCGAGAGCGACGGAGAATATACTTCCCCCAAAATCATTTTACTCGACCGACTCCATTTTCTTAATAGTCGCCTTACGTAAACATAGCGTGAATCGCTGCGGAAAACAAAAAAACGAAATTTTAATTAAAATTTCGAACGTGTTACAAAGGATTTAATTTTTTTAAAAATAATAACAGCAAAATTTGATCTTTCCTCTTAACAACAGCATAAACATTTTGATGATAAAACTTTGTTTTATTAAGTTTCACCCCTTTTAACATCATGATATGCTTTTTTCTGTTTTTGTTTTTTTGGGGGGCAATTAAGTGGAGATACCTAAATTCGTAGTTCTTTTCTTCTGTTTGACTAAAACCTCCATCTCATAGATGATAAAAAAAAATAACAAATCTGATTTTCTCAACGATTTTCTATAAAAAATTACTTACTTGTATTATTTGTTTTTCGGTGCATGTTTGAAAGAAGTATGCGTATTTTTTTCTTTCTTTCAAATATTCGTCTTTACTTTTCGGAGAAATATAGATGTAGAGTCAAGGATAAAATTCTTCCAAATGAGTTCCTAAAAATTTGTAAAAGTCTTTAATCTGGGCAGCTGAGACATTTTGGCTCCACTTTGGAAGCGTTAATTAAACGAATGTTTACACTGATCGGGACGATAAAAGTGAAACAGAGTTTGATAATGCCATTATAGGTAAATCTAATAACTTGTAAATCTTCAATGGCATACTTTTGTGTTGTAAAAGGAATCAGATTTACTTTTTCTATATTTGAAGGGACACGTTTCAATGCGAGATTTTTAATCGACCGCGGTCGAGTAAAGCAATAAACTTTAATCGCCCAATTAAGTTTTAATCGACTGAGTAGATCGGGCGAGTGAAATTTCAAAGGCTGTATAAGTTTCGTTTCAGATGACTAACAAGGTATTGCAATGAAGCTTAATGTTAAATGCTTTCTTTTGTTCATTCGAGATTTTTTTCTGTTTAAAAGTGTATAAGACCTCTTCAAAAGTTCTGCATATACGAAAAATTCAACACCTAGTTACATTAACTATGTACACGGTCATAACGGCCATAACTGTTCAGAAAAAAAGTGTATAATTACAAAAACATGCAGAATAAAAAATCAAACTCATTAAGTTAAAAATAGTAATAAAAAAACAGAATAGCCGAAAGCGCACGGATATGTAGAACGCGTTGACAGATTTTACAGACTTCATGTCCAGAAAGGAAAATATTTGCAAGAACACAAGAAAAATTAAATAAAAAGCAACATCGCTACATTATACAAAATTATTATACAAAAGCTACATTATACATTGATAATACCTTATCAATTGTCAGACTTCTATAAAAGAGATATTGCTGCTCAAATACACAACACACATACACACATATACACACACACACACACACAGTGTTTCTTATTGTGTATATATTTTTATTGCGTTCGCGCAAGTATATTCTTTTCAAGACATATAGTCTATAAAAACTCTCAAGACGTTCTGCATATATATATGTACACACACACACACACACACACACACATATATATATATATATATATATATATATATATATATATATATATATATAAGTAAATTAAACCTAGTGAGCCAACAAACCTACCAAGATTTCACCTAAACAGATTTTCAGTGTTTCCTGAAGGTCAGTTTAGGTGAAACCTTAGTAGGTTTGTTGGCTCACTAGGTTTAATTTACTTATTCTGCTCTGCTTAAAGTATTGGGCGCTTTTTTGTTATTGATTGTTCGTCACGGGTTTTTTCTTTATGCTACGTGCTGGCTTGGTCAAAGTCTCTTTGGCTGATGTTCATGTGCATAGCTTTTTCTTTTTTTACAACCATTTTTCCTTCCGTGTATATACGTGGAAGGGTTTTCCGAAACGAGTACAGTGATAAGTTTGTATATATATAACGTAGCACACTTAGTATACTATCCAGGTAAATTCCGATAGAGACGAACTCAAAAGAACTGAATGTTAAATTATTTATTTAATTTCACAGAGTAAATATATATATATAAATATAAATGAAAATAAGAAAACAGTAATAGTTGGCAACGCGTTTCATCCAATGACTAATTTCTTTCTTTAAGATACTTGTGCGTACAACCCACAGAAAAACCTTTCTTAAAGGTATCTGTGCGTAACTGAATAAGACGAATACGAGATGAAATCGAACTCGACACACGGATCTCTCATTCAAACCCCATAGCCATTATGCCACTAAACCGACTAGCTATTGAAGCCTCAGTAAAAAGCTAGAATCTCAAACGTGGGTTTTCAATCGTCTTGAAACTCCTACTGATCACTGAAGAATGCCGAAAAAAACATTCTCCCAGGTACAAGTCTCGGTGCAAGATTAAAATATTCTTACAATGCTTTATGTGTGAAATAAGAAATATTTTCATATGTTCTGTATGACTGTGTTTTTCTATAACTCTCTAACATTCCATATATATATATATATATATATATATATATATATATATATATATATATATCAGGATTAGCATTAAAATATTAGCGCCACCATCGATTTTCTATAAATAAAAGAATGCTTTGGGGTAAATCCAAGATATTTATAAATGCATACTGATCAAAATTAATAAGAATAAAAAATGCACACACACACACACACACACACACACACACACACACACACACACACACACACACACACACATATATATATATAGATAGATAGATAGATAGATAGATAGATAGATAAGGTCCGAGAAAAGCTACAAAAATGGATGATATATATGTGAATATAAAAGGATAAACATACATATATATTGTGAAAGAAAAAGATTGGTAGAAATGCAAATACATATATTCTTATATATATATATATATATATATATATATATAAATATATAAACTGATTTCCATATATATGTTTGTGCGTGTATCAACATTTAAGATATATAACTATAATGATAATATAAATACATTTTTGTACATATATATATATGTATGTATGTATCGATCGAGTGAGAGAAAGAGAGAGAGAGAGATTAGGAGCTTAGACATAATTTCAAATACATATTGTCTCACACACACATACATACACACACACACACACACGTGGAAACAATGAACAGATAAGCATTATCAAACCTGATTGAAAGTTTAATTCAAAGGACAATCGAGCGAGATCGCTGCATGTGGTAGCCTAGTGCAATGATATAAAAGAACGACAATCTCCATCCCGTAATTCTTGCTTGACAAAACAATACGTCATAGGGTATGTGAGATAATGGGGTTTGGCATGCTTAACCTGCCAGATCTACATTTGTTTTGGTCACAGACATTCGCGCAAACCTAGACAAGCACGTGAAAGGCAGGCGTCTAGCATAGAGCTATGGTTAACATGTCTCGAGGTCTCTTCTGTGTTTGATACACTGTTTTTAAAAAATATAGTAAATTCTCCAGCATTTGGTCTATTATTAAGATGCAACTCAGCTGTGTGAAGATTAATTTGTGCACTTTTTTGCATGAAATGTCTTGATATATGTAATGTAACGTTTATCAGTGAAAACGAGAAAACAGCGTGCAGATTTTAAAATGCGGTCGATACATTTTTATTCACTTCGCGTTACTGGTCGGGTGATCCTGCTATTCACGACGAAGTTTTCGACAAAGATCTGCGAAGTAATTGATCCTGACTTGACATCTCGATTCCGTCACTTTCCCACTGGTGGCTTCCCTCTGTCTTTTCTACAAATATTTTCAAGGCAATTGCTCTGATGAGCTTTTTTCCCTGGTGCCCAGGCCACATCAATTTAAGCGATTGGCATCTAGTTCTGACTGTTTTAACGTTGAAATAGTTAAATGCAACTGCTCTCCTACTCCAATAGTTACTTTTCTCGCACTTCTAGTCTGTAAAACGCCCTTCAGTTTACTTTCTTTACAAATAGCTACAATCTCCAGAAATTTAAATGCAACTTCAACCTTCTATCTCTTTGAATTCCGTCCACTTTTTATACGCCGATAACCTGCTTTTCTTTTTTTATTTCTCTCACCGTAACTCCTTGCGCACAAGTCGCGGTACCGCCTTGCTTGCGGTAAAAAGGTTAAAAAATTAATCCATTTTCTTGACGGAAAGCTTGTCATACAGGTCTTCTCTTCAAGCTGAAAAAGTACGTTGTCATTTTTTTTAATTAATCTCGTCTTTCTTATGATATCGAGAAATAAAAGTTTTCCTGAACGACCACTATCAGAATACTTTCGTGCTAATGCTTCTGACCCCAGGGCCTCATCCTGGGTCTTATTTCAATTTTAATTTTCATTAAGGGTCCTTCAGATGCCGTCAGCTCTCAACTTAATATCTACGCTGATGACACAACCATTTACTTCTGTCTCGATTGTAAGTCTAATCAGTTTTATGAAGTCAACATGGCAGCCGATGTCCAAAGCGAACTCAAGTCTGTGGTTAACTAGGGCAAAACATAGCTTGTTAGTCTTAATACCTCTAAAACTAAACTTCCCTTCATAAATAATCTGAGAGGCTCCTCTCTGCTTTTCATCAGTATGGCTGATGTAAACCTTCGGGAAAGTGACTAGTTGCGCCTTCTCGAGGGTTAACTGTTGTGCAAAAAGTTTTACTATCCAAAATTGATTATTCTTAGCTATTTATTGTTTAGTCTAGTCTAGCACAAATCTACCCTACTGACATTTCGCACAAGTATATATAATACGTGTAATGAATACTAATGGAAGTATGTTCCACAAATATTTACTTAAAAAGCGCTCAGTACAAAAGTAGAGCATTAATATATGGTAAATATTATCATAATAATGGCCTACTGCAACTTAATAGTTATAACGTTTTGGTGTCGAAACATCATCAGGCCATAAAATGTGGTTAATTTACTTTGTAATATATAGATGAGGAGATTTAAAAAATAGATAGATAAGTAAAAATAAAGAAATAAAAAAAAGGTCAGACAATGAGAGCAATTAGACGTGGTATTTAATAAGATTTCAAAGAACGGTGTATGTACGATTCGCTAGCTAGACGGCAGTGTAGCGAATGTTTCACCGTGTAAATACAGACATTGTCAAATTTTAAACCGGAAGAAGAAGATAAAGTAGAAAAATATTTTAATCGTTTCACCCTAAGCAAGCGAAGGGGGCTATATAAGAGAAGATTGCAAGTTTAGGCCGGAGATGAGCGAAGAGAAAGACGAACCGGCTACAGGAGTCAGAGAAAAGGCAAGAGAAGGATGGGAAAACCAGTGGGATGAAAGTTGCGAGGTTAGAGTGAGAAATGAAGATAACAAGATACACGAGGTTATTGGGAAAGGACGAGAGAAGGACTGGAGTCAAGTGGATAAAAGATGGGAATTGACGTTGCATTTAAACTCTTGGAGATTATGGCCGTCAGGGAAGCAAGTATACGGAAGAGAGTTTAACAGGCGGGAAGTGCGAGAAAGGAAGCTGATGGAGTAGAAGTGGAGGCTGCATTCAATTGTATGAAGAAAAGGAACAGAATAGAAGACAGGACGAAGAAGAAGAAAAAGAACGGTAAAAGAAAAAGAAGAAACAAAGGCAAAGAAGTCAGAGAAAAATAAGGATGAGAAATAATAAGCAACAGAAGACATGAAGAAGTAAAGAAGAAGATAAAGAAAGAGAAAAAGAAGCAATAATAGGCAGGGTGATTAAAAGAAGAACAGAGAGTGAAAAGTTATTAAAGGTTATTGTCGAAAATTTAAAAAAAAAACTTATTCTTACTTAATTCAATGAATTAAGTTTAGTTGACGCGAGAGCATTAAATTAATATTTTTTTAAAATCGATTCACCCCAAGCAAGGTTGCGCAGGGGGCTACATAAGAGAAGAGTGAAAGTTTAGGCCGGAGGAGAGCGAAGAGAAAGACGAACCGGTTAGAGGAGTCAGAGAAAAGGCAAGAGGGAATACCAGTGTGATGAAAGTTGCGAGGGTAGAGTGAAAAAGGAAGAGAACAAGATACACGAGGTAATTGGGAAAGGACGAGGGAAGGACTGGAGTCAAGTAGACAAGAGATTGGAATTGACATTGCATTTAAATTATTATGATTCTAGCCGTCACGGAAGCAAGGATACGGAAGTGAGTTCTACATGCGGGAAGTGCGAGAATGTAAATTGATGGAATAGAAGTAGCGGCTGCATACAGTTGATTTAACTGTAAAAGGGGTGGACTTTGTTGCCAGTCTGGTTGCTCGAGTGAGGGAGCATCAGTGAGTTCAGCTCGTTGAAGCAGAAGCCATGAAAATATTTGTAGAATAGACAGAGGGAAGCCACATTTCCGCCGGTGAGAAAGTGGTTGAAATCAAGCTCCAAGATTAGGACCGATCACGTTACAGATTCTCCTTTGTAGCCTGTCGAGGACCCTGAGATGAATGGCAGAGGCGCCCGACCAGATAAGACAAAGTATTAATGCACGGTCGTATGGTTGATTTGTATATGCGCAAGATGAACTCAGGTGGGAAAAACCTCCTGGCCCGACACAGTGACCCAAACTTCTTAGCACTCGATTTAGCTATTGATTCAATGTAAAGGTTCCACTTGAGGTCAGAAGGGAGGGTGAGGCCGAGGAGACGCAGTGTATTTCTTTAAGGGAGACTCGCTTGGTCCATGCTGATGGAGGGTTAGGAGGAACTCCTTGTGGGGTTTGACAGATAGCAGCTTCGTTTTAGAACATTATGTATATATATATATATATATATATATATATATATATATATATATATATATATATATAACGTGAGAAAGGAAAAGAAAAAGGTCAGTGAGATATTCGGTTGTTAAGTTAACATCACACTTTGCTTGACGGGTAATTAAAAAATCATTCTGTCAACATACGTGAAAGTGAATGCTGGACAAACTTTCCAGCGATGAAGAGGAAACATGAAGCCACAGAAAGATGCTGAGGATGCTGTGATCCGAACATCTGAGTAACGACAAAGTCTTGATTTCTTTTAGTCGTTTCATCCCAAGCAAAGTGGTAACGCCACTGATGCGCGGGGGGCTACACATGAGAAAAAGATCAGATAGAAGGAGAGTAAAGAGAAAGATGAAACAGCTACAGAGAGTGTCAGAGAAGGGAGCAAGAGAAGGATGGGAATACATGTGTGATGATAGTTGCAAAGGTAGAGAGAAAGGAAAAGATATACAGGGTGTCAAGTTGTTAAGAGATGGGTATTGACATTACATTCAAATTCCTGGATGTTGTAGCCGTCAGGAAAGCAAGAATATGGAAGAGAGTTCCACGGGCGGAGAGTGCGATAAAAGAAGCTGAAGTAGTAGAATTGCCGGCAGCATTTGGTTGATCTAACAGTGAATGGGTGGAACCCAGTTACGAGTCTGGTTGCACGAGTAAACTCATGTGGCAGAGGTACCAGTGACTTAAGTTTGTCGGAGCAGAAGCCATGATAATATTTATAGAACACACAGAGGGAAGCCACATCCCGTCAGTGAGAAAGTGACTGGAGTTGAACTGCCAAGTCGGTACTTATCACATTACTGATTCTCCTTTGGAACCTGTCGATAACACTGAGATGAACAGCGGGGGCGCCTGACCATATATGACAGCAGTATTCCATGCACGGACGGATGGTTGATTTGTATATATTCAAGATGGATTCAGGCAAAAAGAACATCCTGGCACCACACAGTGATCCAAACTTCCTAGCAGTGGATTTGGCTAAAAATGGAAAGAAACAGGAAACTAATGCTTAACATTAGGAAGAAACAATTGAAGTTACTGGGTCTAGAAGAAGGGCTTGGTAAACTTGATACTCACAGGACAACTAGAGGTCAAGAGGGGCAGAGGGCGGCAACTCATAACATAATTAATGAGCGTGACTAAATGGATGGCGGAACAGGGCTTGGGAGAAATATTTAAAAAAAACAAAGATTATTAAGCGTATCAAGTGACAGGTAGTTGTGGAGAGCTATAATTGCCTACTTTCTGTATAACATGACACACAAAGAAGCTCTTGACTTTTAGGCGATAAGGAGAAATGCAATGGAAACATCATTTTAAGCTTTTCTAATAGCTTAATTATAGAATATTCGACACAAACAAAAAAACTATTTTTTTTCAAATAGAAGAATGAACGATCCAAATAAACCATAACAAAATACAATACATTACACTACCTGAAAACTTTTTGAAGGCTACAACTGAAAATAACTTAGCTGAACTTAACATAAAATTTTTCACAGCTGCTTTAGAAACAATAAGTCACTTAACTAAAACAAAACTAAATAATAATCCATAACACTCCACTACAGGGGTTGCTAACTATGTACCGACCTAGAGTTTTAGAATTATTCAGTATGCTAACAGCATATGTATTTTTATATAAGTCAAGGTCAATATATCTGTTCTACACTATATCTTATAGGGTAATATATGCAATGATATGTAAACCATTTTAATAGAAATAAATTGTTTTTAAACCTTTTTTTATTGGGAGCCTTGCCCTTTCATTGTCTTGGCTAATTGCTCAATATACTTTCATTATCTGGCCAATTGTGCAACATATTATTTTGAGTTTTACACAATTGTTTAAACGTTCAGGAAACTTAGTGTGGACTTAACATTGGTTTCATGTGAGGAAAAACTTGCTCACAAAAATAAGTTGGACGAAAAGCCGAAAGAAGAGCAAAAGCAATCTGGACCAAAAGCTGAAAGAAGAGCAAAAGCAATTTGGACCAAAAGCCGAAAGAAGAGCAAAAGCAATTTGGACCAAAAGCCGAAAGAAGAGCAAAAGCAATTTGGACCAAAAGCCGAAAGAAGAGCAAAAGCAATTTGGACCAAAAGCCGAAAGAAGAGCAAAAGCAATTTGGACCAAAAGCCGAAAGAAGAGCAAAAGCAATTTGGACCAAAAGCCGAAAGAAGAGCAAAAGCAATTTGGACCAAAAGCCGAAAGAAGAGCAAAAGCAATTTGGACCAAAAGCTGAAAGAAGAGCAAAAGCAATTTGGACCAAAAGCCGAAAGAAGAGCAAAAGCAATTTGGACCAAAAGCCGAAAGAAGAGCAAAAGCAATTTGGACCAAACGCTGAAAGAAGAGCAAAAGCAATTTGGAGCAAAAGCCGAAAGAAGAGCAAAAGCAATTTGGACCAAAAGCCGAAAGAAGAGCAAAAGCAATTTGGACCAAAAGCTGAAAGAAGAGCAAAAGCAATTTGGACCAAAAGCCGAAAGAAGAGCAAAAGCAATTTGGACCAAAAGCCGAAAGAAGAGCAAAAGCAATTTGAACCAAAACCCGAAATAAGAGCAAAAGTAATTTGGACTAAAAGCCGAAAGAAGAGCAAAAGCAATTTGGACCAAAAGCCGAAAGAAGAGCAAAAGCAATTTGGACCAAAAGCCGAAAGAAGAGCAAAAGCAATTTGGACCAAAAGCCGAAAGAAAAGCAAAAGCAATTTGGATCAAAAGCCGAAAGAAGAGCAAAAGCAATTTGGATCAAAAGCCGAAAGAAGAGCAAAAGCAATTTGGATCAAAAGCCGAAAGAAGAGCAAAAGCGATTTGGATCAAAAGCCGAAAGAAGAGCAAAAGCAATTTGGACCAAAAGCCGAAAGAAGAGCAAAAGCAATTTGGACCAAAAGCCGAAAGAAGAGCAAAAGCAATTTGGACCAAAAGCCGAAAGAAGAGCAAAAGCAATTTGGACCAGAAGCCGAAAGAAGAGCAAAAGCAATTTGGAACCAAAACCCGAAATAAGAGCAAAAGTAATTTGGACTAAAAGCCGAAAGAAGAGCAAAAGCAATTTGGACCAAAAGCCGAAAGAAAAGCAAAAGCAATTTTCTTCAAACAGATGAAGGATCTCGAGCGGGATGTCTAACAATTGAGAAAAGCAGCAGACTTTTCTAAATTTTTATCTTCCAGAGAATTCCTTAGTTAAAAAATTCGTGCCATTGGAACTTGCTTGGCCTGTCACGTGTGGCACGCGTGCCGTAGGTTGCCGAACCCTGACACACAACATTTTATCTTGTGTAGCTCTTAGCAACTTTTCTTTGCTATCTCCCCCGTTCTAGTATCTATTCACACGAACCCGGAATGTAAATGGATCACAACCTACTCCTCTTTCTCTTGATCTCAATATGTTCTGTAAAGTTTACGTTTTCCAAGCACCTCGCTCTCATTATGTTGTCCTATAAATTTCAGCTGTCTTTTCCTGTTTTTGTCTATGTCGTTTCTGTTCTCATTCTTTAAAAGACTTACTTGTTGCTTACTCGCTCCGTTCATTGAATTCTCAGTATCCTTACGTAGAATCATAATCCCGATACTTCTAGTTCTTTCCCTCATCCACGTAGAGATTATCCAACATCCACTGGTGAATAAAAGGATGGACATCCAGCATCCATTGCTGTATTTATAACGATTTTTTTCAGTTGCTCAGCAACTTGTTTATTTCTTGGAATGATTAATTTTGATAGACCAGTTGGATCTTCTATCCACTACTTCCCAGTTATTTGAATTTCTGCAAATAAGTTTCAATTAAGAATTAAAACTTCGTTTTTGATTATATTTTATTAATGGTGAATGGACAAATAATTATTCCCCAGACTTCTGTTATTCTTACTTAATAATAACACTGGTCAACGCGATATTTGGTTAAAAAAAAAAAATAAATAAATAAATAAAAATAAAAAAAAAGAGAAAAACACTTTTTTAGCTAATTTGATGTGCTGATTCTGAAAATGACCTTAGATTTTCATGATTTGCTACTGTTTTTGCTGTACTGAAATTGCTCCTTTTTTGGAAAAAAAAGTTCAATTTACTATCTTGGCTGATCGCAATATTTAGTTAATAAATGTCTTAAAAACCCATCGATTTTCAGGTAGGCCGAATAAATTATGCCAACCACCTGAAATAAACTATTTCTATTAGAAAAAAAGTGTTTTTCAGTTAAAAATCTTAAAATAGAAATAACGAATAATTTTCTATTTATCGCTAAAATTCAAATTAACTGATAATCTTTATCAGTAATTCACTTTATCAGTAATATGCTGATATGAGCATTAAAGTTCATTTTTCACAAAGCCATCTCGATAAATTTCCGGATAATTGTGGTGATGTGAGTGATGTGCAAGGAGAATGATTCCATTACGATATGAAAACAATGCAAGGGACGGCAGGCAAACCGAATGATGACTGTTTTTAAAGGGACTTAAATGACATTGAACATGAAAGACAATCAAGAAAGAGAAAACTTTTACTAAAGTTCTTATGTTTACGAAGTTTTTATTTCTGCTGTTAGCTTATTAAATGATTTTATGAAACTAACTATTGGTCTTAGTATAAAAAATCGTGTTATTTTTAAGGACTAATTGTATTGTAAACAATAGTATTTTTCAATAAGCGGAGCAATATATATTTGTTTAAATATAAATTGAGAGGTTTCTACGATTTTACTTTGAGAGATATTGACATCAGTAAATATCATGTATACGGAAAGAAAATGAAAAAAAGTGGTTTATTCAAAGAAGAGGCAATTCTGTACAGTAAAAATGGTAGCTAACCAAGAAAAAGTATGGTCATTTTCAGACTTAGTGCCCTCAAAAAAGCTAAAAAAAAAAAAGAAAAAAGAAAAAAAGATGTTTGGTGTCTCGACACGATTTTTAAATGTGTTTTTTTTGTTTTTTATTAGTGCAATGCATAATTAATGACATGATACACATCTATACAAACACATGTTTATAGACTGTTTTCATTCATTTATCACTAATGATCAATATATATATATATATATATATATATATATATATATATATATATATAGTTTATAAGTTCTTGATCATAATTAAATAAGACCAGTAGATAGTTGTATTAAAAAGTGCTCAATACATATACATTGTAGGTTGCTTTGATTTAATGTAGATAGCCTCCAATATCTGAAGGTTTCTTTTTATGGTGTGTATGTGTGAGTATTATTGTATTAACGACTAAAATCTGTCTAATATTACCTACATGGCTATGTTTTTCTTAGAAATTTTGTTTAATTGAACTATGATAAAAAAGTATCAGGTATGTCTACGGGAGAGCGTGGTTGTAGTAAAACTAATACATGTAGTGGCTTTATTATTAGTACCGGAAATACAATATTTGAATGGGCATATAAACTGATACGCTACATTGGTTTTCTGTAGAGGATTTATTTGTGTAGCTTGTAGGGTTATTAGAGTCTATGATGTCAGTTGTTTTACATTTTTTATAATTTCTGATGAGCTTAATTTCATTATTATTAATAATTGGTTTAACATTTCCACCTTTTATGTTTTTGAGTGTTATTTCATTATATTTGTAATTATAATGCACTTGGTTGTAATAGTATAAGTTTATGTTTATTTTGAAGTTCACTATCATTGAACATTGAAGTTCACTATCAAATATTATCAATATTGTTAGTGGTATTATTAAGTTTTTTGAGATACATTTTAATTTGCTGACTAATGACAGAGTTAGAAAATACATTGTTATATATTTGTGTATTTAGGCAGCAAATTTTCTCTTAGGCATGTCAGATTAAATAAATTGCAAGCAATGTGTCTACTTATTTTAATAAAATCATACTCACGGATAAACTTTCGCGTATTATAATTGAAAGATGTAAGAAATAAGCTGTAACTTTGACAGATGATTTTATTATTCATTTCTCGAAGTTCCCAAGTACTTTCAGTTTTTTCCGTGCTAACAAAAAAACAACCCCAAAACTGCGTTGTAAATTTCAAAAGTAACAGTTGACAAATTGCTTAGCGTTCCTAAGAATGTGAAAATTTTCTAAAATGGAATTTTTTATATGTTGTAATGTCATGGTCATGCACGTGTTAAAGCATGAAAAAGCTGTTCTTTCTATAAACATTTTAGAACATTGCTGCAGTATTCATAGCCGATTCTATTAATTGACGGCTTAACATTTTTTATGAATATTGCTTTGAAGATCTGTAGGTTGTTTTTGTTATTTTCTTGTAGGATATTTCTGTTATCGATCATTATTTTTCATATTGTAAATGTAGACAGGAATGTTGTTGTATATGTCTAGAAATAGACAAATGGTCAGACAAATGGTCAGACATGTATAATGTAAGACGTCCTGTTAATGTAGCTGTTGTAAATCTAACATATTAATTTATTTTTTGTTTCGGAGATACATTTTCCCAAGGGACATTTGTATTGATATATAATGTTAGTTTTACGTAATACATTAATTGGTGTGGAGGAGTTATTACGGATGATTAAATTAATAGTACTGTATTTTTATAATATATTATTAATTGTAATTTTTTTTATTAGAATCAACAGGAGATATATATGTTAGAATGAGATTTTTTATGATTTTTTTAATCTTGTTTGGAGTTATCGTGCATCTAATTGCGATAAAAGTGTTTGATAGGTTCAAGGACTTTGGGGGAAGTACCATATTCTATTTAACGTGTGTTGAGGTATTTGAAATATCGTCTTATTTGCTCATTTTTAATTTGGTTTGGGAAGTTATTATTAATGAGAGTCTTTTTTTTTAATCGTGTCACCCCAAGCAAGGCATTCCACTGCCACTATAGCGCAGGGGATTACATAGAGGGATTGGGTATAGGAAATGTCAGAAGGAGGGTGATAGACGACTTAGGATGTACATAGGGAGAGAGTTGGAGAGAGTGGGTGTAAATTAGTGTGTTAGGAGGTGTCTATTGACCTTACATTTAAACTCCTGGAGGTTGTAGCCGTCGGGGAAGCAAGCTTGCGGTAGGGAATTCCACAGGCGAGAAGTGCGAGGAAAGAAGCTGTTGGAGTAGAAATTGCGGTTACATTTCATCGGTTTCACTGTAAAAGGGTGGGACCTAGTTGCCAATCTAGTATCTCGTGCAAATTCACATCTAGGGGGCACCAGTGATTTAAGTTCTTCAGAGCAGAAGCCATGAAAGTATTTATAGAAGAGGCACAGGGAAGCCACGTCACGCCGGTGAGAGAGATACTACAGGCCGTCAGCCAAGTCGGTATCAATCACATTACAGATTCTTCGCTGTATTTTGTCAAGAAGCCCGAGGAGAATAGCAGGGACACCCGACCAGATGTGGCAGCAGTACTCAATACACGGGCGGATGGTGGATTTATATAGTTGCAGGATAGATTCAGGCGGAAAGAATTTCCGGGCCCTGCACAGAGAGCCGACTTTCATAGCTACAGATTTACCAATGGATTCGACGTAGTCATTCCACTTGAGGTCCGCTGAGAGTGTCAGGCCAAGCAGGTGTAGTGATTTACTCTCTGGGAGGCAAGCCTGTTCCATGCTAATGTGAGGGAGATGCGGTTGTCTGTGGTGGTTAATTGACAGCAGCTTCGTTTTGGAAGAATTATTTTACGAGCCATTTCTGACCCCAATCCACCACGGATTGGAGGTCCTTCTCAAGCTCGGCAGCGAGGGTTGCCTTGTCACCTACACCAGATTTTTGATCGAGGCGAGAGTTGCTTAATATTTTTTAGTTCAGAGTAAAATATCATTTGCTTCTTTTTAGAAATGTAAGGGTTCGTAGAGGCTACTCGACTGCTCAGATTTATTTTATTAAGTACTTGATGTGTAAACCTTTACTTTCCGTAACAGCTTGACATCTTTTGCTACATGAGCGAATTTATGTCTTGCGTTCATTAACAGATATGTTCTCCCATTCTCCTTTCAAATTAGTCCATAGTTCTTCGACGTTTGTTGGATTCTTTTCCTTTGCTTTTTCATTTAGTAACTTCCAAACATTCTCAACAGGATTCATGTCTGGGCTTTAAACAGGCCACTCCATAACAGTAACATCTTCCTCAGACATGTGACATGGCGTGATATCTTGCATAAATATCTTGCATAAATATTGCAGTTCTCAAATTAAGTACAACAATATCTCTTTGTATACAGTTGCGTTTATTTTATCGCGTAGCCTAACAAGAGGTCCTGTACCATCGGCTGAA